>VZTM01014747.1:30787-55384 GCA_013400555.1 Jacana jacana
CCCTCCTCTCCATTCTCACCTTCCCTTGGCTTCCCCCCCCACAGCCCAGCCCAGAAACTGGTCTTCAACAGAGTGAACGGCAAGAGGCCGCAGGTGCTGCCGCAGCAGGTCTCGGCCACCGAGGAGTGCTACACGCTGGCCCACGAGGAGAACGTCCGCTTCATCTATGAAGGTTGGGTGCAGAGGGTCCCTGGGGGCAGCCACTCCTCTCATTTATCCCATCCCATCCCGGGGTTGGGGGGCAGGAAGCATGTGGGGGACCTCAGTGGTGGGGCTGGGGTTCCCATCCCGGGTACCTGCCCTCCTTTGCTCTTCTCCCGGGCTGGGGGATCCTTCTCTCAAGGCTGCCTGGTGTTCCCCACCCAGCCTGGCAGCAGGTAGAACAGCAGCTGGACGGCAGCCGGAGCGGGGAGAGCGCCTGTGGCCCCGTGCAGTACGTAGAGAAAACCCCCAACCCCGGACTGAAAAGTAAGTGGGAAGCGCTCAGGGGTGCGTCGGGCTCATGGGTGTGATGAGCTGCTGTGGGGGCTCAGCCAGCCCACCTGAGCAGGGCTGTGATGGGAGGAGGACCATCAGTGCTGGTGCTGAGGCCATCAGGGGAGGTGCTGGAGGGAGGTGTTCCCTGGCATTGTGGTGGGGGTGGGACACCCACTATGCCCCACTGGAGGAGCCCAGGCAAGCAAGGACGCCTGGCTGAGGACTCCTTTAGAAATCATGCCTTCTCTGGCCACCAACATGGGTTGAGAGGAGACCCCCCAAGTCCCACCATGGGGACCTGCCTCTCCTGGGGCCACCCAGGGCCAAGCTGGAGCACAGCAGGGATAAGGACAACTTGCTTCTCTGATGGCAGTTGGAGTAAGGGCTGTGAGGGGGGCTGGGGGGCTCCTGCAGCAGCTGAGAAGGTCCCCATAAACCCAGCCTGGCCTTTTGGGGACAGGGCAGAAGGGGGTGGAGGAAATTTTGGGGGTTTTATTTTTCCAGTGTGACTCAGGGGGAGCACCTGGAGTGCTGCTCCAGTTACTGTGTTCTCCCCTCTCTTTCAGACTTTGTTCCCATTGACCTGGAGGAGTGGTGGGCACAGCAATTTCTGGCCAAAATCGAAAACTCTTCATAAAAGGGAAGAAAGGTTTGGGTTTGGGTTTTTTTTTTTTTCCCTTAAGAGAAACAAAGCTGAGGAGCTGAGGAGCATCTGGTCAGAACCCAGAACCGGTGGCGTTTTAGAACCACATTTTTTCAAAAACTGACCGAAACCAAGTGACCCAGTGGGACCGGACCACAGCCATGCCCGGCTGCCTGCCCCCTCCTTGTGCCTGGTGTGGAGGACCAGCCTGTGGCCCCAGCCAGGATTCCTTAAGTGCCAGTTCTTGGACTGCTGCAGCTCCTGTGGCCACCAGCTCCCGGGGACACTGTGGTGCCGTGCTAGGGGTGAGGGAGCACATCCAGCCCCTGCGGCTGTAGCCACGGGGAGGACAGTGGGGTGCTGTAGCAGGACTGCCAGGCAATAAAGCACTGAAACTGCCAGTGGAGAGGCGCTCGTGGCTCTTGGCAGGAGATGGTGGAGCGGCTGGAATGCAGCATCGTGTGCCCCTGGGCTGGTGTGGAGTGGAGTGTCCTTGTGGAGCGGGGAGGGGGGGATGCTTGTGGCTGGCTGAACCTTGGCCCAGCAGGGACTGTGCTGGGCTGGAGGCAAAGGACTTGGGAGCATCTCTTGTCTTCCTTGGTGCTCCATCCCTGCCTCATCTCCCCAGGCTCTGATGCTGCCTTGGTGAGGGGGTGGTATGTTTAGGATCGGGGTGGGAGGCACATCTGGGCACCTGCAAGTGCCATGGATGGGGGCAGAACCCCCTGGGTGTCATCCAGAGTGACACTGGGGTGTGTAGATGGGTAAAGCTGCAGGAATGAGGGTGCTGGGGTGCCCTTACTCTGACCAAAGCCTGCTCTTGAGACCCAACCTCAAGGCCTCCCTTTTCCACCAGTGGTGGAGAGGGCTAAGGAGGGTTGTGGCTGCTGGCAGGGGAGGGGATAGGGAGCCCTCCAGCCTGGGTTTTGGAGGACACCCTGTTTTTTCTTTCCCTGTACCTGAACAGGGTGAGCAACACCATGCACAGGCGGCAGCTCCAGCCAGAGGTTGTTCCAGCATTGTCAGATTGCTTCATTAATGCTGCTTCCTTAAAGCCTTTCTTTCTTTAGGCCAGGATGAGCCCAGCAGTGGTGGACTGGCTCTGGGGGATGCTATCCTTGCCCTCAAGTCCTCTGCTGTGGCATTCATGGCAGGGGGCGTGCTGCCTCTGTGCCACACACACCGGGACCAAGCCTTGCTTGGGGGAGGGGGTGGTGGTCACCAGTATCCCAGTGGGGTGTGTGCTGGAAAGGGGGTGTCCCTGCTGTGCTGCAGGCACTGCCAGCCTGTTGGAATCTGGTGTTTCACCATCCTGCAACCTCCACTTTCACAGAAGCCCGAATGCTGTGGGGTTGGAAGGGACCTCTGGAGATCACCCAGTCCAAGCCCCTGCCACAGCAGGGTCACCCAGAGCAGGTCCCACAGGAACGTGTCCAGGTGGGGTTTGAAGGTCTCCAGAGATGGAGACTCCACCACCTCTCTGGGNGGCATTCATGGCAGGGGGCATGCTGCCTCTGTGCCACACACACCGGGACCAAGCCTTGCTTGGGGGAGGGGGGTGGTGGTCACCAGTATCCCAGTGGGGTGTGTGCTGGAAAGGGGGTGTCCCTGCTGTGCTGCAGGCACTGCCAGCCTGTTGGAATCTGGTGTTTCACCATCCTGCAACCTCCACTTTCACAGAAGCCCGAATGCTGTGGGGTTGGAAGGGACCTCTGGAGATCACCCAGTCCAAGCCCCTGCCACAGCAGGGTCACCCAGAGCAGGTCCCACAGGAACGTGTCCAGGTGGGGTTTGAAGGTCTCCAGAGATGGAGACTCCACCACCTCTCTGGGCAGCCTCTGCCAGGGCTCTGACACCNCTAATCCCAGGCAAAGCCCTGGAGGCTCTGCTGCAGCCTGGTGTAGCTCCCCTTCCGAAAAAAAACAACTACGACCCCCCCCTACTTGGTGGAAGCTTCAGGACATTTTGGGTGCCTCCAAGCCCCCTCCCACCTGAATGCAATCCGGCCCCTTTCCATGCACAGGCACTGCAGAGAAGAATGGGGCTGGGGCTTTTCCCATCACAGGGCACCCCCAGCAGCACCTGGCTCAGCCCTATCCCATTCCCATCTCCATCCCCATCCTCCCCATCTCCATCCCATCCCCATAATCTCCATCCCAATCCCATCCCATCCCCATCATCTCCTGGGGGATGATCCCTCCATGCCTGCAGCTCCAAGGTGTTCCATGCCTGCCCCTTCACCCACCAGCTGCTTATTAATCAGAAGCACACAGCAATAAGATCCAGGGCCATTCGTAGTGACATAACGCACCATTCTTTGTGAACAACAACGTTGGGCAAAGGGGGAGGGGAAAAAAAAAGGAAAAAAATAATAATAATAAAAAAAGAAAACAAACCCGAGACAAAACGGAACAGGAAAGAATGAGTCACAGGAATGAAACCAAAACCCAACCCAAAAATCTAACCTGACCCCTGACAATGCAATCACTGGAGGGGACACAGCCCTCACCATAAAGACTAAGTCATTGAGTTCTGTGCAAGTGTGTGTGTGTGTTTCTATAGTGCAAATAGCTCTGCATTGATCCTGGAGCAGCCAGCCCGGAGGGGAGAGCTGCTGGGTGACACAGGGACTAGTTAAGGACAGACAAGAATCAACACAGGTTTAAAATGGACACAAACACAGGGGAAAACAATTAAAATAATAATTAAGAAACAACAACAACAAAAAAACAACCCCAAACCACTGGGAAACGCCAAAGAGGAATCCCAGTTGCTGCCTCTGGCTCGGTACAGGCAGGGCTGGGCAGTGCTGGTGCCTGTCCATCCTGCCCAGTGGTGTCCCCCAGGGCCGGGCAAGGTCTGGAGGGGAGAGGGACGAGGCGGGGGACACAGGACGGAGGTGTGAGGGGTGTGAGGGGAGAGCCCAGCAGGACACGGGTGCAGCCAGAGCATCACTGGCATTCAGACCTGGTCCTGCAGGTGCCCAGCACGCTCAGGGCAGTGCTGCTGGTCAAACCCTGTCCTGGGCGCAGCAGAGAGCCCAGCAGTGTCCCTAAGCACCGTGACATCACTCACCCCCTGCTGCTATGAGCCCCGGAGCTGGCTTTGCCACCGGACCCACCTCGTGCCGGGCCAAGGGGCCAGCTCTGGGCATTTCTCTGTGAATACATCCTCCCTCCCACCCGGTGCCAGCTCCTCAGGATGGCCATGCCTCCATCTATGGGCAGGAGGGGACAGCATTGTCCCCAAGAGGTTAAAGGCAATGGAGCCTCCTCCCTCAGACAGGACAGGACAGGACAGGGTGCTGGCCTTGTCCCCTCCCACCGGCTGGACACCAAGTGCTTCTGAGGGCAACCACAACCTAACTAACCCAGTGCAGGGCTTGGATCTAAGCTATGTGACAACCTCCTGTCGAGCCACGAGCAAACCACCTCACGATACACGGCGACATGCGGAGAAGCCCCCGGAGCAGCGTCCCCACGGGTGCGAGCGTGGGGCAGGGAAGAGGAACACGGAGAGGGGGGAGACATGGTGTGGTTCGGGGACATCCCCCCTCCTCCACCATCCCAATCCCCATCCACCCAGGTCTCCCCCTGCTTTTTGGGCTCCTGTGTGTTATTTTCTGTGCTGCCATGGCTGGGGATGAGGGCTGGCGAGCGGCGGCGTCACACGCGCACGCAGCAGGGTGGCGGCACATGACACACAGGCGCCACCCCTGACCCTGAGGGCCCTCGCTCCCCCCTCCCCCGTGAAAAGTTTCTTACATTTATACATTATTTAAGACACGCCAATATATAAATTACTGTCTCTATATATACTTTGTATAGGCTGCAGGGCCAGTCCGTGACGAGGGGCACCACTGGGGCTTCTGCTCATTTCCCTCTGTCCTCTGTGTAGTGCTGGAAGCGGGTGAAGCTCATGAAGACCTGCTCCAGGGAGATCTGGCTCACTGAGTAGTCCTCCAGGTGGAACTTCTCTTTGGCTTTTTCCAAGGCCCCGAAGACCTGCAAGGGATGGCACAGCAGTGACTGCAGGGGACAGCAGGGCAGGGACTGCAGGGGACGCATGGCTGGGACTGCAGGGGATGCATTGCAGTGACCGCAGGGTATGGCAGTGACAGCAGGGGATGGCAGGGCAGGGGATGGCAGGGCAGGGGATGGCAGGGATGGCAGGGCAGGGGATGGCAGGGGATGGCAGGGCAGGGGACTGCAGCTGCCACTGAAAGAGCAGAGGGAGATGTTCCCCTCCGGGGCAGCAAAACATCCCTGGCTGGAGGGTGGTGGGAAGGGAGGAGGTGGACAATTTAGCAGAGTACTGGAGCACATTTTAAAAAGTGTGGTTTATATATATGGGTTTTTACATATATATGTATATGATACATATATATATTTATAGATCCCTGCATCCAAGGTTTCTGCTCAATATATTATACATTACATATGAATACATATAAAAAACTATACAGTATACATACTCTATATAACTCTATATACTATAGAGATAGGTTTTTATATAGTAGGTAACTATATATATACTTTTTTTGTGTATACTATGTACTCTATACAGCATATATAGTGCATATACACTATACTGTATACTCTATATACTCTATATGGAATATACAGAACATAAAACGATATATAGGATACACTATATACACAGTAGGTACAGATATAAATTTAAAAGATAAAGATTACAACTAAATATACTAGATATAAATATATACTTCTATATATACACTCTATACAGATAGTTATATACTGTACAGATGTATATAGATGTATATACATATATGTGTATACACTCTATACAGATAGTTACACACTGTACATATTAAAAACTATAAATATATATATATGTCTCTACATACAGTGCTGAGGGGCAGCAGGAGGGAGCAGAGAGGTGCTGGCGGGTCCCTGCTGTGGCCACCAGCGCCGTGGTCCCAGCAGGTTGTGGGCTGGGGAGGATGCAACCACCAAACCCATCTCTTCCCGCACCCTCCCACCCTCCTGAGCCTTTGGGAAGTATTCTGGGATGGACAAACACAGGCAAAACCAGCCCTCACCCCCAAAGGGAGACCCCACTTCCCCTCCCAGGGCTGTGGTGGGGGGCAGCCAAAGCTGGGGCTGCCCCTCCAGCCCCCTCCGGCCAAGGGCTGGGACGTGCTCCAGCACCCCCTTACCTGTGCCCAGCTGAGGTTCTTGTTGGTCAAGTGATAGTGTACCATGCCCTGGTGCTCGTGTTTCAGGACACTGCCTGGGAGAGACGAGCAAGGAGAGGCTCTGAGTTAGGAAACTCCCTGAAGCCCACCACCAGCATCCTGCCCTCCCTCCGAGGCCAACCACTCCAGCAGCTCACCATACCTGGGAAAGTCTTCTCCACAAAGGCCTTGAAGGCCTGCAGATCACCCTCCTCCTCACTCCGCGTTTTGGCCAGCAAGGTGTAGCCGCTGCCAAACTTGCTTTTCAGGTGCTGGGGGCTGCCCAGGCATTTGAACTGCCCATTGACCATGATGGCCAAGCGTGTGCACAGGGCCTCGCACTCCTCCATGCTGCAGGACAGAAGAGGACTTGTTCAGCAGGGCAGGAGAACCAAGACAGAACAGAACAGCAGAAGCTTCTGTGAAGCAGCTAGAGGTGGATTCCCTCCCCCCTGGGTAAAGCTGTAGGCAGTGCCCACCCACTAGGCTCTGGAGGTGGGTCTCCATCCCTTGGACCTCATCACCTTTCTGGCTACTCTCCCCATCTCTCATGCCAAGCCCTGCCTGGAGAATTGTCACCTGTGGGAGGTGAAGATGATGGATTTGCCGCACTCCCGTGTCCGTGTCACTGCATCCCAGAGCAAACGCCGGGCCACAGGGTCCATGCCAGTGGAGGGCTCATCCAGAAAGATGACGGGGGGGCCACCGATGAGGGCAATGCCAGCACTCAGCTTCCGCTTGTTACCACCACTGAGGAAGAAGACAGGAATCGGGATAGAGACCCAACAGGAGACCGGGGAGAGCCCCACAAGATGAGTGCTGGAGGGGTGTCTCCACATCTCCTCTCACCTGTAGGTCCTCACAAGCTTGTCAGCATGGGGCTCTAGGAGCAGCCCTCTCAGCATGTTCTCCACGCAGCTGCCGATGTAGCGCTCGGGGATGCCCCGCAGCCGGGCGTACATGCTCAGGGTCTCACGGCCCGTCATGTGGTCCAGGAGGGCATCAAACTGTGGACAGTAGCCAATCCGCTGCTGGACCTTGGGGTGAGAAGAACCCAACAGGGATTAGCTCCCAGGCAGGTCTCTGCAAGGAGGTGTCCAAGCCAGGAGGGGCTTTACTGGACCTCTGCAAGGTTTTTGCTCAAAGCAACGGGGACTGAGCTGCAGCTCTGAAACTGCAAGTGAAACGGGAGGGAAAGCCCCTGTCGCTGGAGCAGCTGGGTCTGGTGGGGAGGGACACGCACAGTGCACCTTCAGACAGCAGCTGCGTGGTCTCATGTTGCGTTTCCCAAGCTGGTTCTGCCCTGTGAGGAACCACTTCAGGTGGCCCAGGCTCTCAGGAGAAGGAAAGCACTAGAGGGTCTCTACCTTCCCCATGTCCTGCTCTTCTCTGGGGACAAGGGCCCAACAGAAGTCAGAGTCCCATGGGAAGAAACAAGCAGGGCCGTGACTTCACGGCAGCCTCTCCCCACGTTCTCCTTGCCTGATGCTGTCAGGGGTGGACAGTTGTAGAGGTACCCAGCAAGGCTGACCCTCGCTCATCTCTTGCTTTTCCAAAGGCAGTGGGAAATTCCCAGCAAGGAGACCTCTAGCAGGGGTCTGGAAAGGTCTGACCCGCTTGCTTCAGAGAGACTGTCACCCGACTGTGATCACTAACTCACATTTTTCACATTTACTGCCATGGAGCTGGAAAGCCTAAGCCTTTTGAGGAAGGGTATGCCACCCTCACAAGGTTTGACTTCCATTTGTTTCATCTCTGTGGTCCCAGAGGAGAGGGGACCACTTCCAGGTGGCCAGATAACAAAGGGCTGGGCCAGACAAGGATGCAACATCACTGGGATATTCCCTCCACCCCTGGCAACTGCAACCATGTCCCCCTCAGGGGCACTTGCAAGGTGGCACAGCCCAGGCCGACGCAGGACTCTTTGTGAGTGACCTCCACCCCTTCAGCCCTTGGTACCTTCTTGATGTTGGCCAGAATGCTGTGACCATCCACAAAGGCGTCCCCCGAGGTGATGCTCTCGTCACCAGTCAGCATCTTGAAGGTGGTGGTTTTGCCTGCTCCGTTGAAGCCAAGAAGGCCAAAGCACTCCCCTTTGCTGACCGCCAAGGAGATCCTGTCCACCGCCAGCAGGGACTCCCGGCTGTCATAGACCTGGTAGGGACCAAGGCACAAGCCATGACAGTCATCACACGTGCCAAGTGCCTGAGGGCACGTCAAGGCAAGTGGTGGCTTTACCAGCCCTGTGGGAACCATGGCTCAACTGGCAGCAGGATGTTCAGGATGCCACGGCTCTCCTCACCTTGGTGAGCTCCTTGATGACCAGAGGGCTGCTGAGAGAGGACAGCAGTTCTGGTGGTGACTCCAAAACCTTCTTCCTCTCATCTGCCACGTCCCTGTCCTCTGGCAGCACAGACACCCTGTTCAGCAGTGCCACCTAAACATGGAGCAGAAAAAGCACTCTTTGCCACCTGGCTGCTGCAGGACAAATGGGTTCTTCCAGTGCCCCCCAACCTGACAAGGATCCATCCCTTCCACCACCCACCTCTGCAGACAACTCACTCCCTTGGCCAACCCATATACTCAAGAGGATCTGCCTCTCTGAGCAACCTGCTCCAGGGATGCTCCCCTGGGAAGACGATTTCAGTGAAGGGTACCTGTCTCCAGCTCACACCCACACCTGGGCTCGGTTTGGAGGGCACCTTATTTCTCCCTTTCTCACACATGCATCAGCTCACCCATCTCCGCCGCCTGCAGATGCCACAGATCAAAGTTCTCAGTCTCCAGAGAAGGTTTGTCTCAATGAGGAAAAGGAGGAAGAGAAAGGAGAAGCCCTGGATGCTCAAGGAGGTCAGGTATCGTCCGATCCCAGGCGTCTCCCAGGAAAAGTAGTTCATCTGGTAACTGATATCTAAGCAGGGATGGAACAAACCCAGCTTAGACCGATCCACACTCTGGAGGGGGGCAGATAAGCTCCAGAGAAAGCTGCGAGCCTGAAGCTTTGCCAGGTTCACCTCAATCCCAGCCTGCACTGGGCTCCCTGCCCGCAGCTCTTTCCAACACTCCTCTCCATCCCAACCCACACTGGGCTCCCTGCCCACAGCTCTTTCCAACATTTCCCACAAGAGGATTCAGGTCTGGAGGGGATCTGGCAGAACATGCCCAGTGGGGTCACGCAGCAGAGATCAAATCGCTCTTGGGACTGGGATTTCTTTATTTGTCCCTGAAACCTTCCTCAGCCCACAATTTCCTCCTAATCATTAGTAAGGAAAAGATTCCTTAATTGGATGACCTCTGAGTGTCAAACACTGCCTGTTTTTTTCCTCTGAAGGTAGCTGGAGCTACTGCCCAGGTAGGGCTAGAGGTCCCATGATACTGCCCAGCTCCAAAACCCACCCCACAGAGAACCCCCCCGGTGTGGCTACGGTGGGATGGCCTGGATGGGCAGGTGAGGACCACCACAGAGACTCACTGAATGCCTTGCAGATGAAGATGGCTTCAACAGAGGAGGTACAAAACTGAATGAACTCATAGTTCTGGTAGAAGTCACTTATGCATTGGCCCAAGCAGTAATTGGGTAAGACGAGAAAGACTTTATCCAGGGTTTTGGAGAGGTCCACCAAGCCCAGCTCTGAAAGAGGAGCACAGGAAGATCAACAGACTGGTGTTAGCTGGTTTTAGTGAAAGACCCTGATTTTTCCAGGTTTGGAAGGAAAGCCAACAAATATTGTCACATTTAACGGTCAAGAAAGGATCATCAGTTTTCTTGGCTAGTGTGGGGACAGCCCTGGGGTGAGAATCCCCTTGGGGGCTGGATCTTCTTGGTGAGATCAGGCTGCAGTGCTGGGCAGGCACGGAGAGCAGTGACCCACCTGGAATGCTCATGATGGTGACGGCCAGGAAGGTAGCTGTGCCCGAGAGGATGTTGAAGATCGTGAGACGGGTGTAGGCCGTGGCCGCCACTGAGAAGAGGAAGCTGAGGAGGTACATGAGGGGAATGATGGCCCAGCCATAAAGGAGGAAGATCAGCATCACATCAACGAGGTGGCTGTCTTGGGTGAAGGCTTGCACATCAAAGGCTTGGAATATCACCTGGGGCACAGCAATGTGAGAAGAACGCAGGTTTGTAGAGAAGAATGCATGTTTGCCTTGACCCCAAGTGATGCCACCTGGTCTCAGTGGCCCAGGCAGCCAAGTAACATCAGCACCACTTTGACCACACTGATAACCACACCGACCACACAGATGGTTCCTACCCAAGAAAGCCTTATCTCTGCAGCCTGGGATGTAGAAGGGCAGATCTGGAGAATTCTTCTCCATGGTCCCCATGTATTTGAGATTTTCTAGTGCCTGCACCCAAGTGTTCAGGTGCCAGAGGCTGCAGCCAACTGACCCAGCTGGTTGGCCACGGCCCAGCTCCCAGGACCAAGGGACAGCTTTCTGGCTGGTCCTTTCCAAGTGGGACAGTGCCAGGGCCAGGGCAGCCTCATCCTTTCCCCTGCACCCACAATGCACCCCAGCTCTCCCAGAGGAGCAGCCCCCAGAGCTCCCACCCCAAGGGGAGGACAGGAGGGCCTCAGGGGTGACTCACCAGCATCAGAGCACATGGGATGAGGAAGTTGATGATGTCCCAGAGCAGGGCAGAAAGCCAGAAGTTGACGACATAGATACCACTGACAAACTGGACGTGCTTGGCTTTGATGGCCCGTTCACTGACCAGCAGCAGAGCGAAGGTGCTGGCCAGCGAGGCCATGCCGTACAGCAAGTTGATGGCAATGGCGAACCCAGTCTGGCCCCTGAGGGGAGAGCAGCAGGGCAGGTTAGGACCAGGGGGGACAACCAGACCCACCAGCGCTGAGCCTAAGCCGGGACAGCATCCCCACCCCAAGGTTCTGGTGGAGGCTACGCTTACCCAGCAAGCCAGCCTGCAGAAGAATCGCCCCACAAGAGAAGCACCTCTAAGGAAGACAAACACCGCCCACGCGCAGCCCTCCCAGCCCACCACAAAACTCCCCCCTGCCTTTGTGAGGTCCCAGGCATGTCCCCTCTGGTACAGGTGAGGTTCAGAGACCCTCTGGATAAAGGATTTTGTGAAGCATATGGTCATACAGCTCCCTCTGCTCTGAGCACACAGGAAAAAACAACCCCAACCAGCGTCTGGACACGGATCTGTTGGAGTGGGTTCAGCAGAGGGCCCCAGAGATGCTGGGAGGGCTGGAGCCCCCCTGCTGGGAGGACAGGCTGAGAGAGATTGGGGGGGTTCAGCCTGGAGAAGAGGAGGCTCTGGGGAGACCTTGGAGCCCCTTCCAGTCCCTCCAGGAAAGCTGGGGAGGGACTCTGGATGAGGGGGGGGAGCCCTAGGAGGAGGGGGAAGGGTTTGACCCTGAAAGAGGGGAGATGGAGCTGAGCTGTGGGGAAGAATTTGTTTGGGGTGAGGGTGGTGAGAGCCTGGCCCAGGTTGCCCAGAGAAGCTGTGGCTGCCCCATCCCTGGAGGGGTTGAAGGCCAGGTTGGAGGGGGCTTGGAGCCCCCTGGTGTGGTGGGAGGTGTCCCTGCCCAGGGCAGGGGGTGAGACTTTAAGGTCCCTTCCAACTCAAACCATTCAATGGTTCTGTGATCTAGAGGGGAACACCCAATCACTGAGATGTGCAATGTGGCCACCAGGCTCAGGCAGGTAAGTCATCTACACAGCTTTGCTCTCCTGACCTCCTGAGCACAACCACAGCTACGTTTAGGTGTAAGAAGGTCCATCCTGGCTCCCCCACTGACACCAGTACAGCCCATCTGCACCCAGGGACATCACAAGCCCCAGCAAGTAAGCAAGTGCTGTGCCATCAGACGTACTCCATGAGCTGGTCTTTGGCCTTCTCGGTGATGTTGCGGGGCTGAGGGTAGTTGGTGACTGTGATGGAGGCGTTGGGGCCTGCCAGTACCCTGAAGACAGCGCTGTCAGCCAGCATGAGGGCCGTGGCGGGGGAGTGATACGCCTGGTTGTTGAAAAGGGCCGTGACCACCGTGCGGTTCCCAGCCCCTTCGAAGGAGGCAGCTGTGATGTAGTGCTCGTTGAAAGCTCCCCCTTCCTCAGAGGCTCTTGATATGAGGTACTCCTCCAGGCCACCTGCCAAACACCACGGCTGTTAGGAACAGGCTCCATCACGTGAGAGCTAACTGGGGTCCAACTGGAAAAACTCCCAAGTGGCCCCAGCCCTACTGGCCCACCCTAGCCGTGATGATGGCCACAAACGCGGAGCTATGGAGAACACAGGTCTCCTCAGGTGAGGAGGGGTTCTGCTGACACCTATAAATACTGAAAGGGTGGGTGTCAGGAGGATGAGGCCAGGCTTTTTAAAGTGGTGCCCAGGGACAGGACAAGAGGGAACGGGCATAAACATGAGGAGGAACTTCTTCACTGTGAGGGTGTCAGAGCCCTGGCAGAGGCTGCCCAGGGAGGTGCTGGAGTCTCCATCTTTGGAGACATTCAAACCCCACCTGGACACGTTCCTGTGGGACCTGCTGTGGGTGACCCTGCTCTGGCAGGGGGTTGGACTGGGTGATCTCCAGAGGTCCCTTCAACCCCATATCACCCTGGGATTCTGTGACTCTCCCATGCAGGAGAGAGAGGGCACAATGCAACAGATATGCCACAGCTGGTGCCTGAGCCACCGACACCAGGGGCCCTGGAAGGAGAAGGCCATGGCTCTCATACACCCCACCCGGCATCGCCTGCTCCACGGGTGTTCCGTGAGCCCTCACCCAGCACCTCCAGCGGTGACTGGCGCTGGGCATCCAGCAGCTCCACGTACTGCTCTGCCAGCCTCTGTGACAGACTCGAGGTTGCTGAGATAGAGAAAGGCACGATGGTCTGGCCGTAGGGCTCCAGCGTCAGCCTCAGCAGGGAGGAGTCCCTGGGTCCCGGGAAGGTCTTGGCCACGATGAGGGCAAAGGCAGTGAAGATGAGAGGCACGAGGAACTGTGCAGCCACCATCTTCCAGTTGCGCCAGCTGTACATGGCACGCTTCATGAACATGGCGTAGAACTGCTGGCAGCACAAGTAGAACTGGGAGGGGAGAATACAGGTCAGAAGCTGTGGTCAGCCCCACCAGCCACATCACCCCACCCAGCTGATGGTGGGGAATGACCCCAAAACCACGTCCTCATCCTGCCCATGAGCCCACAGCACAGCCTGCTCTCCAGCGAAGCCTGGAAAGGGTTTAGCAGGGCAGATGCTGGACTCCAGCACAGTCAGTCCATCAAACACTATGACTTCCCAACAGGATGCAGTCCCTTTGGGATCTAAGGTGACCTCTACCTTCCTCCACCCTCCCAGCATCTGAGGTTCATAAACAGGATTACTGCACCACGGCTGCCTGCCAAAGCCACCGAGCTGAGACACCTGGGAGCTCTTAGCACAGCCCCTGCAACCATCAGCTTTGCTTTTTAAACCCATGAACATCTTTCTCCCTCCTCTGCCTTTGAGACATGCCCTTGAGAAGAGCAGGGACATTTATCACCGGCACAGGCAGCGGGGCACGAAGGGCTGTCAGGGATCTGGAACACAAGCCTGGCAAGGGAAGGAAGATGGTTTTTTTCATCTCCCTGCTGGAAATCTCAAGTGATATAGCAACAGCAGGTGAAAACCACTTTAGATAACCCAGGACACCTTCAAGAACATCTCTGTAGACCTCAAGATTAACATGAAGAGGATGACAGTGACCAACCGCAATGACCCTAAAAATAATTTGCCCTAAAGATGCTGATCTTCCAAACTGCATGCAAGGAGAACAGCTGGGGGGGAAGCTCCACCTGGTAACCCTGCTCCAAAAAATCCCTTCACGTGCCATCCCCATGTTCCTGTGTCACACTCACCCCGGTGTTGAGCTTGATGCTGGAGCAGTCCTCCGTAATGAGTGCTCCGCTGTCATCCGTCATATCCGTCATGCCACTCAGGCTGCTGGAGTCATCCATGGCCCAGTCGTTCGAGCGTCTCTCGTGCTGGTACTGGAGAGCAGGCAGCTGGATGGCCTGGATATCCATGCTGGAGTCCACCAGCTTCCCAACCCTGCACCAGGAGGGAAAGCGGGTGATGAAACACGGACTCAGGCAGGATCAAGCTGTTCTGAGCTGGGGAAACCAAACCCGAGGGATGAAACCCAACACGTGCCCTGAAGAGCTGTGTAGGACACCGCCACCACCGAACCACACATGGACTGGTCATCAAGAGATGACACCCCACCCGGGCCAGCCTCCCTCTTGCTTACCTCAGGAAGACTTCCTCCATGGTGGTGACTGAGGCACCGTAGCTGGCGATGCCCAGCTCCTCCCGCTTCTGCTCCAGCTCCGTGAACAGGGCCTCAAACCTGAATGGAGGAGCAAGGCCTTAGACACTGCTGCTCCCAAATTTTCCAAGACCAGCAATGTAGCCAAGGGCTTGTGACCCCTCCAGTACCTCCCCAGAAGATGCAGAGACCCTTTCCAGCAAGCCCATGACAGCGGTGTGTGCAGATGGTGGGAAAGCAGGGGACAATGCTGGTACCTGTGTGTGCTCTCCTTGGGCAGGATGAAGGACAGCTCTGCCCCGGCATTGCTCTCCATGGTGGCGTTGGGCACATACTGACAGATGAGGCGGGATATCTCCCCCAGGTTGCAGTAGGGCTCCTTCACCATCACCATGTGATATCCTGCCCCTGGGCAGAGCCACAAGAGAAGGGAGAGGAGGGTAAATTGCAGCCCAGCCTGGCCCTGGGGTGCTGGAGCACAGAGGAACACCAAGGGACTGTGGAGCACCCATGGCTTTGCCTGGGCTGTGGACACAACATGGGCAAGTGTGGGGACAGCCCTCAGAAGAGGCAGAACAGCATGACAAGCAACAATCAGCCATCAGACATGGAGCAGTGATCCCTCCCAGCCCTATATCCCCCCTCTCCTGCTCCTCCCTGGCAAGAAGAAGCCATGGAGCAGAGCCTGCCTGCTCCTCCCTTACCATATTTACGCTTGAGGAAGAGCGAGGAGCCGCAGCACTGCAGCTCGCCCTTGGCCATGATAGCTATGCGGTCCCCCAGCAGGTCAGCCTCATCCATGAAGTGGGTGGTCAGCAGGATGGTGCGATTGCTCCTCTGCTGCTGCAGGAGGTCCCACGTGGCCCTGCGAGAGGCTGGGTCCATCCCCGAGGTGGGCTCGTCTAACATCACCACCTGCAGAGAGGAGATGGGTGCTGGTCAAAAAGGGGCTGGGAGAAGCACAGCAGTGCAGGAGGGGACAACCCCAGGGCACAAAAGGAGCCTTGACCTCTCAACGTTCATGCAATGAGCTTGCTTGGATGAGCAGCTACCCGGCAGCAGAGCTGCACTGCAGCCTCACAGCACTGCCCTCAGAGCCGTCCCACTTTGTGGGGGTACTCCTGCCCGCTCCTCACTGTCTGTGTATCTCCCACCGCCTCACCACAGCTGAGGGACAGCCTCAGAGCCACCAGAAGGGCCCAAGGAGAAAGGTTCAAGGTGAGCCCCGGCTGCAGATGCTTGCCTTGGAGTCCCCAATGAGGGCGATGCCAATGGAGAGCTTGCGCTTCATCCCACCAGAGAGCGCCTTGGTCAGAGAGTGGCGCTTGTCCTCCAGGTTGAGGATCCTCAGGATGTGGTTGATCTCCTCAGGGCACTTTGAGGATGGGTACCCCTTCAGCTGACAGACAGGAGAAAGGGAAGGGTAAGCCTGGCTGCAGAGGTGTCTCTGGCAAAGACCCTTCCCACCACATCAGCCGCCGGCTGCTAAACCCCTCCACGGTCCCTCCTCCGCACGCAGGCAGGAAAGTGGAAGAACACAGAGATGGACTCCTGCCCGACCCTGAAGGAGCTGGCACAGCCATCGTGGGCATCTCTACCGTGCCGTGCTGCCTGTGACCCTCCAACTCCTCCACTGGCCAAGCAAGGACGAGGTGGAAAGAGGAGGCAAGGGCTGTTCTGATTATTATCATAGAATGGTTTGGGCTGGAAGACTCCTATAAAGGTCCAAAACCCCTGCCACAACACTTTCAACTAGACCAGGTTGCTCAGAGCCCTGTACAACCTGACAGTAAATGTTTCCAGGGATGGGGCATCAACCACCTCTCTGGGCAACCTGGACCAGGGTCTTGCCACCCACAGTGTAAAAAATTTCTTCCTTAAATCTAGCCTGAATCTACTCTCCTTCAGTTTAAAGTTTAACCCGTTGTCCTATCACAGCAGACCCTGCCAAAGGCCACATTATTGAAAGGCCACAATAAGGTCTCCCTGGAGCCTTCTCTTCTCAAGCTGAACACCCCCAACTCTCTCAGCCTCTCACAGCAGAGGTGTTCCACCCTATGATCATTTTTGTGGCCTCCTCTGGACCTGCTTGATGGATCTCACCATGCTTTCCCAGCCTCAGGAAGCCGCTAGGGCTGCAGGGTGCCTCCCCCAGGGCTGGCTGCTGGGGGCCCAGCAGCACTCCCTGAAAATGCCATGCTCACCCCTGCATAGAAGTGGAGGTGCTCTTCCACCGTCATGTTGTCAAAGAGGACGTCATGCTGGGGACACAGGCCCAGGCTGCGGCGGATGAGGACCATGTCCTGGGAGATCTCGTAGCCGTTGATGTAGGCCTGCCCGCTTGTCGGGGAGTGCAGACCTGGGAGGAGTGAGATGCAGTGACCTCAGCTCAGGGCTGAAGGCAACCCCGGGCAGCAAAGAGCCAGCAGAAAGGTGGGGGTCCTGCCCAGTGTTATCCCCCCCCAGCTTTCTGCCAAAAGTTGGAGCAAGAAGGTCTCTTGGTCAAGCTGGGGCACAGGAGCTTTCTCCTCCCACCCGTGGGGTGGGCTGCACGGCATCCATAGGTGGGACGCTGTGTGGTGGAGCTGGCAGCGCCCCAGAGCGGGCAAGGCAAGGAGTGAAGTGGGCAGACAAGGTCCAGGCCAGGCCAGGGCAGACTTTCAAGGAAGGTCCTGAGCGCCCTGGACTGGCAGGGAGCAGCACAGAGTGCCATAGAACAGGGAAGGACAGACCATCAAAGGTCACCACGTCCACCATGCCAAAATAGGCTGCCTGGAGCTCAGCAGCTCAGGAATGAAGACAAACAGTTCTTGGCTCAGGCCCTTTCTGCCTTATCATGACAAAACCTGCAGAGACCCATCCTACAGTGGGTCCTCTCTCTTCCCAGGACTCTCCAACACAAAGACTGGTTGTCACTTCCCGCTTCAGCTGATCCCACACTGTGGAGGGTTGAGAATGGACTCCCACTCTCCCTCCACCTCCCCAGGCGGCAACGTGCCTCTCAATATCCTGGCACCCCTGGCCAACAGCTCAGGGAAACAAAGGTGCCCCAGGGAAGAGCAAAAACCCCTCCCCAGCCTCAAAGATGGGGTTCAGCTCCCACCATGGCAAGTCAAGCCATCTGCTCTGCCCCACACAGCAGCCCCACAGCAGGACACAGCCCCTACCTGTGAGCACGGACAGAGTGGTGGTCTTCCCAGCACCATTGTGTCCCAACAGGACGGTGATCTGCCCTTCGTACATGTTCACAGTTAGGTCCTTGACTGCCTCTTTCATCTTGTTTCCCACTTTGAAGACCTGTGGAGACCACGGGAACGAGGTGATGCTACGCTCCGGGCAAGTTCTCTCAGATCTGCCCTCTCTGCTCAAAGCCCACAATGCTCACGTGGTGATGGCACGAGATGGCAGAATTCAGCTTAAATACAGACACCCCTGCACCTGGCACGTACCAGCACTCCAACCCCCAACAGCCAGCGCTGGAGAAGAGCTTTACCTGCCTTAGAGCAACCAAACAACACAGCCCTGGGGAGGGAGGGCAGCAAAATAGGAAGGAAGGTGCCTGCAGGCAGCAGGTTTTTCCCCAAACCAGCATTATGACGAGTTTGTGCCCTGCTGGGCAGTCGGTACCTTGGAAAGGTGCTTTATTTTGATCCCTGACACGAGGTCGGCAGGTTCCTCCTCGATGTACTGGCTCTTCAGGGCCTTCTCGGGGCTCTCCTCCTCCTCCTTCTCTTTGCCCACGACAGTCCTGGGGCGCCCGCACCAGTACGAGGGCTGATGGAAGAAGAGATTGAAACCTCAGGCATGAGAGAGACCAGCCCTTCTCCTCAGCCTCACCCACCCTCCTCCTCCCACGCAGGTGCCTCCCAGGGATCTCCACAATCTCTCTGCCCTTGGCCTGGGCACTGCCGACCAGCACATATTCAGCAGGAAGGTCAGAAGATGAAACTCTCCTCCTGCACTGCCGCCTTCCCCCTGCTTCTCCCTGACAGCAGGGTTGCCTGTGATTACACCAGCAGCTTTGCCCCACCTTCATTCCCCCAGAAAAGGTCAGAACTTTGATGAGAAGCAAAACTGCTCAGGCAGAAGCACCCTGCCCAGAAGAGCCCATCCCACAGACGACCATCCCCTCTAAAAGCACCAAACACAAAACAGCCTGGGGTCCAGCTGTTGCAACTACAGCCTGTGAGGGGTTTTGTTTTGATCTGCCTCTCTAGGAATGAAAATTAAATGTTCAGGACATTAAATCCCAGTGGAAACAGCAATTTGACACCTCCTGGACCCAAATCCAGCATCCCTTTTGGCAGACAGATGGACCTCTGCTACCCAGGGTCTGGCTGCAAGAGGCAGAGGGTGAATGAAGCCTCGCCAGGATCGGGAATGTAGAGGTGAGGAGGAAAAACCTCCTGATGAAACACCGGGGGACACGGCCACGGGATCCAAACCCATTGCATCGCTGTGGCATACAGAATTCCCAGCAGGAATCTTCCCAGCAGAGCAGCAGTAACCGCCACAGCCAGGGCCACCGAAGGCCACGCCGAGCATTTGACTTGGCAGGAGGGCAGCTCAGCTGACGGGGTGACAGCCGTCCCCCGTCCTCCATCCCCAGCAGGTGGGGGCTGGCAGCGGGACACGGACCGCCCCTGGATCACAGCGCTCGGCCAGTTTCAGATGACCAGATCTGGTTGCTCTCACCCAAGGCTTCTATCCAACACCATCAACTTGGAGACACTTAACACCCTGCTGGCCAACAAGTGTGGGGATAATGATCTAAAGCCAAGAAGACCTTCATATTCAGTAAAAGAAACCTCAGCTGCATCAGCCTTTACGGAGGACATGCTGCAGACCCCTTGAGTTTGGAGGCTGGATGGTGCCACCCTTGTAGGTTACTCTGGCCCTCTGCGTGGAGACCACACCTGAGTGATGCCTGTCAAGGGGTTACTAAGCAGTGCTCACCGTCAAGAAGAAGTACCATGGCTGTGGGACGCCGTATTCCCCTGGAAAGACGGCCTCCACGTACCAGGCCACCACGCCGTAGAGCACCGAGTCCAGCAGCAGCATCCCCAGCACCTGGGCTAAGGTGAAGTTGTCGTCCACGCTGATGGGCTTCATGAGGTCTCTCCACTGAATGCCAGTCCCTGCAACGCACAGCGCCTTGCCTCTGCATCAGAAGGACAAAGTGCTCCCCAAGACTCCATCAGAAAGCAGCCCCCACCCCTAATTCAGAAAGCATCAGAAAGCAGCCCCCCTGTAGAGCACGTGCTCTACAGTCCCTTCTAGAGGTGGAGGGAAAAGACACGGCAGAAAAGGCACTGGCATCTCAAGACCCCCCACCCCATCATGCTGCTTCCATCTGNGGAGAAGCTTTCAAGGTCCCTTCTAATCCCTGAGATTCTGTGATCACATTCCCTGCAGCTGCCCAGAGAAGAAGAAATCTCTCCTCCAGCCATTGCCCCTGCGCCACCGCAGCCGCCTTTTCAGTGCTGTCACTTTGCAAAAGCTGCAACCAACAGCAAGTTCTTATTAACATGGAAATTAAAGATATATTTTGGGAAGGAGGAAATGTAATGGGTTCTTATACCTCAGAACAGAATTTGCTTTGTAATTAAAGCCACAATGGCACTTTGCACAGCTCAGACTGGCAGGAGCATGGGTTTGGAGGGGCAGAGCCTTGGTGTTGATAAGACCTGCGGGAGCAATTAGCCCTCCTGCCCTCGTTAGGAGCAGGAAAGGAGCTCTTGAAAGAAGCAGGAGCTTCTCCCTGACTTCTTTCCACCCTTCACCCAGGCCAATCCCAACCCACTGCGGTGAAAAGAGACACTTGCTCACCTTTTCCTTCGAACATGCCTATAAGCTGTGCCCCCATGGCCATGGCCACGTTGGAGATGAGGCAGGAGGCCAGCTTCTGGTTGTGGGACATCAGGTCATAGCGGGGTGAGATGAAGAAGTACGGGATGTAGGAGAAAAAGTAGAGGAAGCCACCAGCGGCAGCCGCGACGTTTGCTGCCAGCACAGAGAAAAGTGAGAGGGACAATGTCAGTAATGTGTGTTATTGCCACCAAATATTTCTCAACAGCTTTCCACTGAGGGAATTCCAAGCCTTTTGTACCAAGCTGGGCAGGACAAGGATGTGCCCATGTCCCATGGCAAGGCAGGAGCAGCACCAGAGCCTGACCCAGTGGCAGGCAGGTGCAGAAGCACCCTGATTCTACAGAGTGCCCATCCCAGACCAGAGCACCCTGGGGCCAAGACGGCCAGATGATGTACAATCATAGAATTATCTGGGTTGGGAGGGACATTTAAGATGATCTAGTCCAACCATCAACCCAACTCTGACAACAACCATCACTAAACCATGTCTCTAAGAGCACGTACCAGGACATGAGCTTGTCTGGTTTGGGAAGTGACAGTACATACATCCCTTCCCACACAGCGTGGGGAAAATCCAGCCAAAAGAAGGGAAGCAAGCCCTCCCTGCTCCACACGTCAATCCAAGTTATCCAACACAGAGTGCTGTGCAACCCCGTGTAACTCTGGAGCTGGCCCTGCTTCGAGCAGGATGGACCCATGACCTCTGAAGATTTTACAGGTATTTCCCCACCACCACCAGCCCCGGGGTTCAGCAACGCAAGAAGGCAACTGGGGAGGGACTCACCTCTCGAGAAGAAGGTGCTCACCATGAAGTTGAAGGAGATAGAGGAGATAGAGAAAATGGCGAAGAAGGTGAACACCAGCGTGGGGTCGCTGTTGGTGAGCACCGCTCCCTGCTCACTCACCTACCAAGAAAACCCAGTTATGCCCAGGGCTGCTGAGGCTTCCCATGGCTGGGGGCACGTGTGGGCAGCCAAGACCTGATGTTCTCCAGGGGTTAAAGACAAACTGAGACACGGGTGAGAATGCCCAGGCCCTTCTAGACTGCTCCAGAAGGAGGAAACAGAGGTTTGCCCTTGTGTGATCTAGGGTCTAAGGGGCAGCGGCCATGTCCTGCTTCCCATGGTGTGGGTACAAACAGAGAGGAGAGATCGAGTCCCTCCAAGGACACGCAGGGCTGTGGGAACAGAGTGATCCCGCTCTGCATGAGGCTCCCCAGTGCCCTTGGGGATCCCATTCCTCAGCAGCCTCCTGGGGAGGTCACCCCTGTCGTGTTGTGGAGGACAGCACTGCCCACCCAGCTCTGGAAAAGGCCAACTCCAGCCTCTGTTACACACATGGAGGAGTCCTGAGACACCAGGACAGTCCAGCCCATGGCAGCAGAGCCTTATCATCCCTGTGCCCTGCCAGCACAGAGCTTCTGGCCTGCAGAAGGGTGGCCTGGGGAAAGACACTCACCTGGACGCAGAAGAGCACGGTGACAAAAAACACGGACACCAGGAGGAAGAGGAAGAACATAAGGAACCAGGCGCTCCAGTGCAACCAGTTGCTGAGGCCCATCATGTGCATGTACTCCTGTGGGGAGGTCACCCTGTCACCCAGGGCTGCACCCACCACTTCCCAGGGTGAGGTGGAGGCCCTGGTCAGGGGGGTGGGGGTGGTGGCTTTGCCCTGCAGCACTAGTGAGGGAGGTGGCAGCCCCAGGTGCCACCAAAGTAGTCCTATGCAACCTTCAGCATCACATAGTGTCCACCACCTCCACGGACAGGGGCTGCCACCCCTGAATCCAAAACCACAGCAGCCAAGGCCAGCTGGGCTACCACGGTCACCCAGCAGCGGGGCAGAAGGCAGGACAACCCAAGGCCCAGGGAAAGCCAAGCCCTGCACACTCAGCCCCACTGTCGCAACCACCACATCAGCTGAGCTCCCTCCGCCCCCACAGCACAGCTCAGACACACGGGGCTCTACATTCGAAAGACAAAGACCTTGCTGAACTCCTGAACCTACAAAGCTCTGGAACCCACCCACCAAGTGTTGCCCTCTTCTCTCCAAGCCACCTTCCAGCCCAAGGGAAACACCAGCCCTTCAGTCCAGCAGCCCCGGCCGCGCGGCAAGGAGAGCCCAGCCGTGTCCCGGTGGCTGGATTAGCGACATTCCTCCCTGGGTCTTGCTAATCCGCTGCCATCCCATCCCCACCATCCCCACCTCCTGCTCCCTGGCTCCAAACCTGACAGGAGATTTTGTTCCCAATTTAAAGGCAGTGCCTGCTGGGCAACGCCGCAAACGGAGGGGGAACGCTCAGAGCACCGCTCGCGTCACCTTCAGCTTCTTCTCCTTCTCGTGGACGACGGCACGGACGATGTTGAGCGAGGTGTAGGTGAAGCTGAGCATGAGCAACAGGGGCAGCTGGTTCTGGATGGCGAGGAGGAAGAGGTCGTTGACGTAGGCCGGGTATGGGAAGCGCTGCACCACCACGGAGATGTTCTCCAGCAGGCTGGCGGCGCTGGCGTTGGCATGGTACTGCATGATGGCCCTGTCCACCGCGTGCTGCACCCCCAGGAAACCTTCTCGGATGTAGCCTGCACGGCAAGAACGAGACCAGGGAATAGGAGAGGGGTCTGTGCTGTTGGGGGGGGAAGGTGATGGCAGAAGGAGGGGAACAGCCCTCAAGGGAGGGTCAGCTTGGGAAGAACATGGGGGGACAAAACCAAGCCAACATAAACATCACTAAACAACCACCCTCCAGCAGACACGGAGGGGCTTGGGAAGGACTTGTGTCACAGCAATTTAGATCTCTCATAACTGTCATTTGAAAGGAGCCAGCAGGAAAACTCAATGTAAGTTCTGCGGGGACCCCGTTTCTGCAAGACCAGGGGAGGATTCTCCACCATCACCAACCACCACCGACAGCACTGAGCTCGTGTTTCATCCCCTTTTGGGTGTTTTTTTTGCAAGCCAAGAACATACAGGACACTAGGCAGGTTTTTGGTGAGGAAGGAATATATCCTGTTATTCTGTATTTGGCTGCAATTTTTGTGCCTTAGGAAAGAGCAAAAGGCTTTTAACCTCCAACCAGTTTATTTTCACGTGGGATTTCTGCCGCCTCTCCCTCGGATGGAAACTCAAATTCAACTCAAATTCTGCTCACAAAGTCCTAGTCGAGCATGTTGAAGGTTGTTTTTTGGGGGTTTGGTTTTAAATGACCCAAAACAGAGGGACTAGGAGATCACCCAAAAGGTTTTAGGTGAATTTGCTAAGCAAACACCGCGGGCAGGGAACGGCGCCGGCGCCCTGCTCACCCCCGTCCTGCCCATCTGAACCAGGAGATATCCGTCCTCCCGGGCTTGGGGTTTATTTACACTGCCCCAGCAAAACCTGTTCTCCCTCTTTCTTGGCCTCAATCTTCCCAGTGACACCACTGCAGAGGGATGGAAGGAGGAACCCAGCCCAGCGAAGCTCCCACCACACTGAGTCCCAGGGCAGCCCCAGCCCCAGCAGCGTCAGAGCTGCCTCCTGCTCGGTCTATGGTTTGGCTTCCTTCTGAAAACCTACACCCAAACCACAGAACTGCTCTACTGAAAGTCTTTATAAGCAGCTCGATAAACACCGAGGCAGTTGGGACCCTGGAACAAACCTGCCACCAAAACGTAAAAGGAAACGGAAATTAATTCACATTTAAAAGCACAATTCACAGCAGTGAGATTTCTTCTTCTCCCCACCCTGCTCAGCAGAGGCACCCAAGGCCAGCAGTGCCCAAGGAGCCACAGGACAAAATTGGAATAAATATTGCAGATAATAAATATTTTAAATAGTTAAATAAAATTAATCCCGTTTAGAAATTAATATATTTTTTTAATTAAACTATTTATTTACAAGCTCAGAGGCTCAGTGCCCAATCCCAGAGCTACTGGCAATGCCCAAGGAGTCACGGGACAAAATGAGAATAAATAGTATGGATAATAAATATTAAAAATATTTAACTAAAATGAATCCATTAAAAAAAGTAATTTAATATATTTAAAAAAATAAACTACTTGTCTAAAGGCTCAGAGCCCAGCTGGATCTCTGTAATGAACTGAGCTGCTTTATGGGAAACTGCAGCTGTGCAACAGAGTCACAGAATCACTCAGG
>VZTM01014748.1:0-31082 GCA_013400555.1 Jacana jacana
GACACAGGAGGGAAAGGAAAGAGTGAAAGAGGGGAAAGGCAGGCACGGGCCGTGCTTTCTGAGAGCCCAGGTTGGACCAGGCCTTCTTGCAAGGCCTGCTGGGCTTGCTCACATCCTCTGAAAGCAACAACTTCATGCTCCATTCCCACTCTGGTACCGTCCTCTGGCTCCCTGTGGACGTTACCCAGGGCCACAGCCAGCAGCTTTAGCAGGGGAGGCACCTGGTGCCGCAGTAGCGGCTGCCGAAGCCAGAGAGGCCAAAGCCCCCAAAGCCCCCAGAGCTGATGGGCACTCCCTCAGAGCTGAGGATGCTGCCAACGGCGGCAGAGGTGGAGGATCCCACGGCGGTGTTCTGTGGGAAGGAGCTGAGGATGGGTCCGGGCAGGGTCACCACCACGGGGGAGGGCTGGATGACGACGGTGGAGTCCTGGCACTGCCTGACACAGGGCTCGTTGCAGCTGTTGGCCAGCGGGGTCGGGCCGCAGGGCTGGCAGGGCAGGCAGGAGCTGTAGCAGGACATGTCTTGTGGCTGGAGCTGCACCTGGGAGAGAAGGCAGGGGAAGTAGGCCAGGAAAGATAGGTGAAGGGTACCCTGTCACCCCATGATGAGGGCCCCAAGGCAAATGCTGGATGGAGGGACAGAGTTTCTGCAGGGACACCACAAACTTCTCTGTACCCTCAGCCCCATGCTCCACCATGAATGACCAAGCCTCGGAAGTTCCCCCTCAGCCCATAGCTCAGAAGACACCTCATCCAAGACCCAGACTCTCTCCAAGGTAGACGTTCTCCCTCCTTCCTAATTCTACTACAAGGGCCTCCAAGTCCTGCTATGGCTTGATGGAGCAGGCATTGGCTGAGGTATCCATTGGCCTGGGGAAAGATGAGAAGCAGAAAGGGCTGCAGACTCACCTGCTTCCAAGGAGAGCAAGACGAGAGAAGCGAATGAGAGAGCGAGGCTTTGGGTTTACTTTTATACCCTCCTGCACCATCCCAGACCCTGAGGCTGTCTCTGCGCAGGCAGTAATTTTCCAACAGACTCATCTTAAACGGCCAATACCCTTTCTAATCACACAGCTTGTAATTTGGGTTCCTTTATTTCCTCCTTTTCATTTCCTCGTTTCTGAAATGCCCTTTGTCCCAGAGACTCTCTTGTCGAAAGCTGGAGAGAGAGGCCCATGGACCTCCAGGCATGAACACGATAGCGCTGAGGACAGAACTCAAGTGCTGAAGAAGTCCCATGCAGCCAGGGGACACCAGTTTGGGGTACCATGGTTTGCTCACTTGACACTTTTTCTCAGGAAGGGTCCCAGGTACTCCAAGTGTAGCAGTCCTCAGCTGTACACCCACAGCCTCCCATGGACAAGGTCTTGTTCCATCATTCTCTCTCCCACTACCCCACCTCGCTCTGACAGTCACAGGTAGTCACTCCTCAGGCTGGTGGCCTCTGCTTCAGTTTTCAGCTCTCTTTCTCCTTATGTTGCTTGGTTTGAATAGACATTTACCTCCTTTCTTGGCCTCCTCTCCTCTCTGGTGTGTCTCTAGGTGTGCAACCCAGCCTGGGACATCTAGGTGGGCCTCAAAATTATAGGATTCCCACTTCCATATCTCAAGGACTAGATAAAACCTCTTGGGAATCGTATCAGAGGAGCAAGAACCTGCCTACTGGAGCCTCTTAGCAGCCCAAAGCCAATTCTTCTGACTTTTGTCCCCATGAAAGGAGCGTGGGTAGAAATGTGTCCAGAAGTGTTCGGGGAATGTGGAGGAATGGGCCAAGAGAGGATTCAGTCATGGTAGAGAATTCATCTCTGCTGTCACACACCCCATTCCCCACCAGCAAGAACCACTTTGCAGTGGTTACAGACATAAAAAGTCTGTCTGGAAGATAGGCAGAAGATAGGATTATGGAGAGGAACAGCCCAAGGTGAAATGCAAAGGAGAAGGTTCTTGCAACAGCAGTTCTCAACAGGGAGAGCATTTCCCCTTCTCCTGCAGTGCCCTTCCTTTTGCTGCCAACAGTCTCTGAGGGAAAGAGTTTTTCTCCTGACACCACTGGTGGGACAGCAGCGGTGTTTGGGAAGCATGGCCATGAATCAGACAATCCTTCCCTCCCAGGCAGTTCCTGGCAAAATAGAATTCCAGTGTGGGACATAAAAGCTCTGTGTGGCTGAAGACCAAATGAGCTGTTGGTTGTCTGGCTCTCCCTCTGCAGCTAGGACAATCTGTCCTCTCAAAGCACAGTGACACTAGATCACCTGTCCTCATTTTGGGGAATGACTCAAGGTCCCAGCCTCTGCCCTAACCCTAACCTCAGTGTCAGTCCAACTAGCTGTAGAGGTGATCATGGTTTTCATGTGGACATGAGGGGCCTGTGTCCCATCCCGGACACTGTTACCACTGCAGGAGAAGGAGATTCACTCATGAGTGCCCGACATGAGGTGGGTGGTATATCCCAGCCTTCCTCTCTGGACTAGAAGCTAATCCCATTGTTTTAAGCTCCTTAACACCAGAAGATGTATCCTGACCTAGAGAGGCAGGAAGTGGTCACTGATAGTCATGCTATGACACCTTGGATGTTGATATGCTGAATTAAATCAGCTTCCAAATGGGTGTGAAGCTGTCCTTGCCAGGCTCTGAAATCTGTAGGAGCTGACTGGGGGCTTTGGATGAGCATGACAAGGACAGCTCATGAGACAGAGGTGGTGTTTCAGGGCAGGCACCCAGGGCAGGTCTTCACCAGGCCCATGGCATCACTGTTGAGCTGCCACTGGGCTCCTTTTGGCCTGTGGAACCTGGTCCTCGGTGGTGATCACGTACGGTGGAGCCATTGCCATCACCAGGGAGAGAAATAGCCCTGAGATGCTGAAGGCATTGCCTAGAGACCCCACGAGATTGCTCGGAGAGAAGGCCTGGCAGGACAGAAGAGACCACGAGATTTGTCCCAAAAGCAAGAGCATCAGGAAGAGGTCATTTAAAACAAACAGTGAAGCCCAGTAACGGAGACCAGTGACCATCACAGCACATCGGGGCGCCTTATTTCGGACTGGGTGGCGCACAACCCCGCAGGAGAACCTCAAGCCATTGTAACTGGCCTCTACTGGATCTCTCTTGAGCAAATGGGTCACATCTTCAGCCCGCAATGATGCATTCCTGACCCGAAAATCCTTGGCTCTCTCATCTCAGGATTTGAAAGGAGACTCAAAGGGAAATGGCAACGGTATAAATCACAACATGAAAGCATCAAAATGTAGAAAAACCAAACCAGAGCCCACGCCATTGGCTGGGATGTCTTCAATTAGAGAGTCTGTTTGGGAAATTACTGCCTGTACACAGCATGACCTCGCACCCGGGGCGGTGCTGGAGAAGTATAAAAGCAGCCCAGGTACCTGGTCCTTCATCCACTGCTCTCACCTCCTTCTCCTTGAGGATCAGGTGACTCTGCAGCCCTCTCTCTTTCTTTCTCTCCTCCTCTGAGTAGCGTCCAGCTCCTCACCCAGCTTGTACCTTGGCTCCCTTGTGGTGGGGTCAAGCCGGCTCCTCACTCTCCCCTCATGCTCTGTTTTTTCCTTCCCTCTCTTCCAGGTGCACTTCCATCTCCAAGACATGTCCTGCTACAGCTCCTGCCTGCCCTGCCAGCCCTGCGGCCCGACCCCGCTGGCCAACAGCTGCAACGAGCCCTGTGTCAGGCAGTGCCAGGACTCCAATGTCTNACTCAAGGCCAGAGATGTTGTTCAGGGGTGGTTCTGGGATGGATGTTGTTGGAGATGTATGTGGAATGGTTGTTAACATAATGGCTGTTAACTCTCACTGCCCATTCCATTCCTCTGTGGACACTCCAGACACACAATCAGGAAGGAGGGTGTTTCTATAGGGACTTTGGGAGTGCATGGGCCAATGGAGAGCCTTCACCATTCCCAACGGAGGGGAGGGTGGGGACCATGCAAGGGTCCTCCTCAGGCACTGTCACTTGTGGGTGAGGAGACAACTATGACTCCTTCAGAGCCCCTGGCCATCAGGCCCAACTTTGTTAAGCCTCTGCCCTGGAGTCTGGAAGTTCTGCAAAGCAGTGCTGTCACCAGCAGGAAAGGCTGCAGAGAGGGTGGCAGCTGAGGAAGGACAGCTGCTGAGCTGCCTCAGGACATCCATATGAGGAGTACCAAGATGTAGTGAAACTACGCAGGGGGAAAACTAGATGGGCCAAAGCTCAAGCAGAACTTAACTTGGCCACTATGGCCTCCTACAAGAGGACGTTCTTTCAGTATATCAACAGAAAAAGGAAGACTAGGGAAAATGTAGGCCCACTGAGGAATGAGGTGGGCACCTTAGTGGTGGAAGACACAGAGGAGGTGGTGTTACTAAATGCCTTCACTGCTAAAGCTGTCCCTCATGAATCCCAGTCCCTGGAGAAAAGGTCTGGAGAGAGGAAGATTCTGCTCAGTAGAGGAGAACCAGGTTAGAGACCACTTGGCCAAACTGGACATCCATAAGCCCATGGGCCCAGACTGATGCACCTGTGAGTGATGAGAGAGATGGCAGATGCTGTTGCTAGGCCACCCCCCATCATCTTTGAAAAGTTATGGAGAACAGGAGAGGTGCCTGAGGACTGGAGGAAGGCCAATATCACTCCAGTCTTCAAAAAGAGCAGGAAGGAGGACCCGGGGAACTACAGGTCAGTCAGCCTCACCTCATGCCTGGGAAGTGACTCATTCTGGAGGTCATCTCCAAACATGTTGAATAACATAAATTTATTTGGAGTGGTCAACATGGATTTAGCAAGGTTAAGTCATGCTTGATCAACCCAATAGCCTTCTATGATGTTTTAACTGGATGGCTGGACGAGGGGAGAGCACCAGATGTCATCTACCTTGACTTCAGCAAGGGTTTTGATGCTGTATCCCATAATATCCTTATTAGGAAACCAAGGAATTGTGGGCTATATGAGGGGACAGTGAGGTGACTTGAGAGCTGTCTGCATGACAGAACACAGAGGGTTGTGATTAATGGAGCAGGGTTGACTTGGAGGCCTGTAACCAGTGGTGTCCCCAGGGATCAATACTTGGTCCACTCTTGTTCAACATATTCGTAAATGACCTGGATGAAGGGACAGAGTGTGTCCTCAGCAAGTTCACTGATGGTACCAAACTGGGAGGGCTGGCTGACACTCCAGAGGGCTGTGCCACCATCCAATGTGACCTGGACAGGCTGGGGAGCTGGGCAGAGAAGAACCTCGTGAGGTTCAGCAAGGGCAAGTCCTGCACCTGGTCCTGCACCTGTGGAGGAAGAAACCCAGGCAACAATATAGATTATGGGTGGACCTGGTGGAAAGCACTTGAGGAGAAGGAACGGGGGGGCTTTGTGGCCAAGAGGCCAATAGAATCCTGGGCTGCATAAGGAAGAGTGTGGCCAGTAGATGAAGGGAGGTCACTCTCCCCCTCTGCTCTGCACTGGGGAGGCCACAACTGGAATCCTGCCTCCAGTGCTGGGCTCCCCCGTTCAAGAGAGACAGAGAACTACTGGAGAGAGTCCAGTGTAGGACAACAGAGATGATGAACTGCTTGGAGCATCTCCCTGAGGAGGAAAGGCTGAGAGAGCTGGGACTCTTGAGCCTGGAGAAGAGAAGGCTGAGGGGAGACCTTCTTCGTGCACACAATGGTCTGAAGGGTGAGTAAAGGAGGATGGAGCCAGGCTCTTTGTGGTGGTTGCCAGTGACAGGATGAGGGGCACTGGGCACAAGCAGGGACACGGGAAGTTCCATTCCAAGATGAGGAGGAACTTGTTTGGGGTGAGGGTGTCAGAGCCCTGTCAGAGGCTGCCCAGGGAGGGTGTGGAGTCCCCTTCTCTGGAGACTTCCAGCCCCGCTTGGATGCAGCCCTGAGTGATGTGCTCTGGGCAGCCCTGTTTTAGCAGGGAGTTGGATGGGATGAGCTCTAGAGCTCCTTCCAACTCCAACAATTCTGTGACACTTCTGTGACATCAGTGAGCATGATAAGGCAGGAACATCCCAGAGCCCTAATTGACAGTTGGCTTGGTAACAGAGACATTGCCAAATTTCTCCACACACATTTTCCAGCCCTTTGCAAGCAAAAGATCAAAGCATCCAAGATACGTCAGTCATTTCCCATCTGGGGAACATTCTAGAAATGGAGATAAAAAGGGTCTCGCCTGTGTGTAAACACTTGGGTTTGGATAATGGTCAGAATTGGTTTATGATGTGCATTAATGCAGATGAGAAACAGACCACTGCAAGACCATGGACTCAGCGGGACATCTAAGTCCTTTGACAAATTTTGCCCATCTTGGGCTCCTGGAAATGGTTTAGATTTTACAGATTTTTTTGCAGGTAAAAGGACAGGAAGAGGCAATCCTCAGTGCTTGAAAATTTCCACTCAAAAAGAAGCCTACCCTGATCTCCTTATCTAATATTATAATTCTGTCAACACACCATCTCTTGTACCTTCAGAGATACAAGTTGGTTGCTACTACCAGAGAGCCCTGGTAGAGTCTTCAGTTACTTTCTGGAATTAAATTAGGAAAGACAGGACTCACTGCCACAAAACCGTGTCCAGTAACTTTTTACTAAAACAGGGGGAAACCCTCCAGTGCTTCCTTCCCCTCAAGGAAATCCGGGGATTGAAGGCCAGTTCCTTTTGCTCACATCCATATGAATGACTTGTTTGCCTTGGTCTTACCGGCAAGGGCTCTAACCACATTGGCCAAGTTGCAGAAGACAAAAACAGGGGATATGAGAATGAAGAAATGCCCACTGTAGGAGAATCATAGAATCAATCATTCAGGTTGGAAGAGACCCTTGGGATCATCGAGTCCAACCATCTGCCCTACTCTGCAAGTTCTCCCCTACACCAGATCCTTCAGCACCACATCCAATCTACTCTTAAGCACAGTCAGGGAGGGTGACTCCACCATTTCCCTGGGCAGCCCATTCCAGTGACTGACCACTCTTTCTGGGAATAAGAGTGAAGATCGGGTTTGAGACCATCTAAGGAACCTGAAGGTGCTTAAGTCCATGGGACCTTATGAAATCCATCCACGGGTCCTGATGGAGCTGGCAGGTGAAGTTTCAGTCCCTAAAGGAGGCCTATAGGAGAGATGGAGAGGGACTCTGGATGAGGGAGGGGAGCCCTAGGACGAGGGGGAAGGGTTTGACCCTGAAAGAGGAGAAATGGCGCTGAGATGTGGGGAAGAACTTCTTTGGGGTGAGGGTGGTGAGAGCCTGGCCCAGGTTGCCCCGAGAAGCTGTGGCTGCCCCATCCCTGGAGGGGTTCAAGGCCAGGTTGGAGGGGGCTTGGAGCCTCCTGTTGTGGTGGGAGGTGTCCCTGCCCAGGGCAGGGGGTGGCACCGGATGGCTTTTAAGGTCCTTTCCAAGGAACCATTCCAAGGTTCCACGACTCTGAGAGAGACCCAGGCCGCGGCGTTGCCCCGGTAACCGCCCCCCCGGCGGGAGGGGCCCATAGAGGGGAGGGGGCGGTTGCCAGGAAACAGCCGCGCAGGCGCAGAGGCTCCACGCAGCACGCGGTCGCCGCCGGCGGGGTCGCCTCTCCCGGTTCAGGTGCCAGTTCCCGTCCCCAGGCCCGGTGCTTCCCGGAGCCCTTGTCGGCCATGGAGCTGGAGGATGATTTCGGTGAGGCTCGGGGTGAGGCTGCAGGGGGGGAAAGAGAAGGCGGCTGCCTTCTGCTATAGGCAGGGCCCGGCCCGGCCCGGCCCGGCCCCACCGGGCTGGGCCTCAGGACAGCAGGCCTGCGTCAGGCTCCGCGCTCAGCGCCTGGGCCAAGGAGGCTCTAATGGGTTGGTGATTATTTTAAGTAGGCCAGTGTTACATGTGGTTACCACACCGGGCCCGCTTGAGGTGTGGATGGGGTCTGGTCTTTGGGAAGTGTGTGAGTATAATGACTTAATTTGGTTAAAGCACTGCACCCGCCGGTAGCTTTTGGCTTGGCTGACTCCAGACCTGCATTGTTTAGATTGTTGTGGAGTTGTGTTTGCCTGCGGTGTGGCTAGGGACAGGGATCACACTGGCACATGGCATTGCTGTGGTGACACCAAGGCTTTGCTCATTGCAGCCTTGTGCAAACTGCACGTATTTACCTGATGCAGCCAGCTCCTCTGATTTCTGTGTTTGCAGGGCCTTTCCCTTCCTCTGATACTCATGTCTGTAATCTCCTTCCTTTTACTGGTAATGGTCTGATCTTGTGTGGAGCCAGTTCACAAAGAAAAACCACTTCAGGTTCAGGAGCAGCAGCTGAACCAGTACAAAGCTCATCAGTCCTTCCTCATGATGAAGTCTTAAGTTTTCAGCTGTTTTAATGACCTAAACTGGCTACTGCAGGCGAGAGGGGCTCACAGGTGGCAGAGGTGACAGCAGCAGCAGCAGCACACAGCTGAGATGGAAGGGAGCATCAGGTCCTTCCTTCCTTCCTAGTGGCTCACAGCGTGAAATCTGCTCAGTGTGACTTGCTAAGCATCATTGTACCTAGTTGTCAGCCTGTGGACTGATGTCTCTTGAGACAACAAAGATACCAGTGTGTGTGTAAGAGAAGGGGATATAGTGGCAGGGGAAAGGCTAGACAGCAGATCTAAACACTGCTTAGATCTGTTAAAACTTCTGTGTAATCAAATCCTAAATGTGCTAAAAGCCTCTGCAAATAGAGTGGCAGAAAGGATGAAGGAAGCCTCCCTGGTGTGTAGCCCACAAAGAGACCCATGGGCAGCAGAAGGGACCTGTGTCTCCTTCTGGTTGCCCTTCTTCCTCACTGAGAACATGGAAGTGTGGTTTTTAATGCAGACATTAACATTTCTATTTTAATATATTTTATCTAGAGATAGATAGAAAAATTGCTGCATGCATGCGTGCACTCGTGCTGCTTCGCTGTTCAGCGTGTAGATTCTTAGGTGTTTTAGCCAGTTTAGTAACTCCTCGGCTCCTAATTGCATGATTTATGGAAAAAAAAATTCACTTAGGCATCACATGCAGGCTCTTTCCTCAGAAATGAAACTAAATTGCCTGGCATTCTTCCTCCAGCAAAACTAGCTGTTTGATGAAAACAGATTTGGTTCAGGCAGATGATGCTCCCGAGGGCAGCGGTGGGTGTGTCATCCTCCCACTGATGCTCCTCTAACGTAGCTGGAAAAGCAGTGCTGGCTTTGAGTAAGTGTGGTTACCTGCCTAATATGGTACATTAAAGAGTTATTACGCTCAGTGCTACCCAACAGTCTCAGTCTGTTTTGACTAACATCCCAGTCACCACAAACTTCAGAATGAGTTTCTCTGGTTATGCAAAACGGATGCCTGCCTTAATGAACGGCTTCAAAAATAGGAACAACTGGTTTAACTCCCTAAGGTCACACCCCTTATGTCTGGTTTTTTTTCCTCTGTTAGTGATGCTAGATGTTGCCTTTCTAACTAGGTTGTTGGTTTTTTTCTCTCTGTTCCTCCATTCTATTAGATGTTTTGGATCCAGAGAGATTAATACAATGCCCATATAATAAGCACCATCGAATCCGAGCCGGGCGGTTTCCCTATCACCTTGTGAAGTGTAGGAAGGTAAGTCAGGCTGCCAACCAGGGCACTGGATGCAATTAATGCTTGATGTGTAAGTATAACGCACGTGTTCTCGTTCTTATTGTGTTTTCTGACTGGCTGGAGCAAGTTCCTGACAAATAGTCTTGTTTGACCTTTATTTCATGTAATTTTATTTGTTTAGTAATAGCTTCAAGCACATGTTAATTTACCCAGGACCAGTGTGGCTCTGAATGGAGATACAGATTAGAATCATAGAATCATTTAGGTTGGCAGAGACCCTTGGGATCATTGAGTCTAACCATCAGTCCCACTCTGCAAAGGTCTCCCCTACACCTTGTCCCTCAACACCACATCTCATCTACTCTTAAACACATTCAGGGGTGGGGACTCCACCCCCTCCCTGGGCAGCCCAGTCCAGGCTCTGACCACTCTTTTGGGGAAGAATTCTTGCCTCATGGCCAGCCTAACCCTACCCTGCTGCAGCTTGCAGCCATTCCCACTCCTTCTATCATGAATTACCAGCACCAGTCTTTCTACAATGTCCTTTCAAGCAGTTGTAGAGAGGGATGAGGTCTCCCCCCAGCCTCCTCTTCCTCCAACTCAACACTCCCAGCTCCCTTAATGGCTCCTCATAAGATTTATTCTCCAGGCCCTTCCCCAGCTCCATGTCCCTCCTCTGCACTCGCTCCAGCCCCTCCAGACCTCTCTTGGGTTGAGGTGCCCAGAAGACAGGGGGACAATCCCCTCCCTACTGCTGCTGGTCACACTAGGTGTTGTGTTCTCTTCCAGCAGCTCACGCAGATGTCAGGTACATTCTTCCCCTTTAAATTGGAGAACTCGGTCTGAGTTACCTGCCCCCCTTCTGGCAAGTCAGGATTGAAATGCTGTGATGTTGCTGCTTAACAGGGTTGGGTTTTTTTTTGTTTTGCTAATCAGTATTTAATGTGCACCTGGCAGAAATTGCACATGGACACAGCACATATAGGAGAGGTGTTTTTCCCCTCTCACATCTTTCATCCAGAATTTGAATATAAATCATTTAACAGGGAGCATTCCTTCCTCTCTTCTCCTCTGTCTGTGCGTTTTGTTTTCTTTAAACCTCCGAGGGGCAGCATCTGATTTGAGTTTTGGCTTTTTGCTGGGACCTTTTGAAAACCAACAATTCCTCTTTTAAGTCTGGCAGTATGTTTTTAAAACAGTATAGCAGTGCTGTGCCTTCTAGTCCAGATGCAGTTGTAGGGTGTGTGTCTTGTTATCATTTCATATAAACAATTCATTTTGGTGGAAGTAGTGCCTTATAAAAATACTCAGAAACAAAGAAAAACCTTAAAACACTCCATCTTTCAGCATTCAAGAGGGCTGGAATTTTCCTCCCTGCAAATTTTGGCTGGAATGTGCATGTGAGGCAGGTGAACAATGCTGGCAAGTGAAAACCTTTAACCATGGTGGTTTTGTCCATAACTGCTGAGCAGACAGCTTTCACAGAGTCACAGAATCTCAGGGATTGGAAGGGACCTTGGAAGCTCCTCCAGTCCAACCCCCTGCTGGAGCAGGAACACCTAGAGCAGGTCACACAGGAACGCCTCCAGGCGGGGTTGGGATGGCTCCAGAGAAGGAGACTCCACCACCTCCCTGGGCAGCCCCTGCCAGGGTTCCCTCACCATGAACAAGTTTTTCCTCATATTTAACTGGAATCTCCTCTGTTCCAGCTTGCACCCATTGCCCCTTGTCCTGTCACTGGGTGTCACTGAGAAGAGCCTGGCTCCATCCTCCTGACACTCACCCTTTACAGATTTATCAACATTCATGAGGTCCCCCCTCAGTCTCCTCTTCTCCAAGCTCAAGAGACCCAGCTCCCTCAGCCTTTCCTCCTCTGGGAGATGCTCCACTCCCTTCATCATCTTGGTAGCCCTGCCCTGGACTCTATCCAGCAGTTCCCTGTCCTTCTGGAACTGAGGGGCCCAGAACTGGACACCAGATTCCAGATGGGGTCTCACCAGGGCAGAGGAGAGGGGGAGGAGAACCTCTCTCCACCTACTGACCACCCCCCTTCTGATACACCCCAGGATGCCATTGGCCTTCTTGGCCATGAGGGCACAGTGCTGGCTCATGGGCATCCTGCTGCCCACCAGGACCCCCAGCTCCCTTTCCCCTATGCTGCTCTCCAACAGGTCAGTTCCCAACCTCTACTGGGACTAGGGGTTGTTCTTGCCCAGATGCCAGACTCTACACTTGGGCAAGCTTAACTAATTAGGCAGATGAGGTGAGAGAGATAGTGATCACCGCTGTCACTAGTCAGACTGCCAGATGCAGTTTGGGTCTGTAAGTAATTAAGAGAAGAAGGACTCAGGGATTATTATCTGATCCATCTGCAGATGGGATTGCTGGCAGGGCGAGCATCTGGGCAGAGATTGTCCTTCTTGTTTATACAATGGTTAAAGTTGGAAGGGACTTTGAAGGTCATCGAATTCCAACTCCCTTCCCGTGGGCAAAGTCACCTCCTACCAGACCAGGTTGCTCAAAGCCCCATCCAACCTGGTTTCGAACACTGCTTGTTGGTTTGTTGAATTCCCTGTGCATGCCCTCTCCATAAAATCTGATTAAATGCTTCCCCGTGCCTCAGTTTCCCATCTCTCTGTGCAAAATGCAGCCCTGCCACACAAATGGGAACCTTGCCAGCACAGAAAGGTGAATCCTCTTAGTGTTGAGAAGCTCTTGCTGTGCAGCCAGAACAGATTGCTCAAGCAAATGTTGGACACACCTCTGGCTGTATGGAGGTGACAGTGACAATGGCCATGGATGTGCTGCAGCCTGTGCCATGGCTGTGTATCGGCGATAGTGGAGGAGACGTGGCCTTGAGCAGCATCTGTACGAGGCCCTTCTGCATCTGCCTTGGGTGCAAGTCTAACCCCTGAGCAGCAGGTGCTGGGAGGGTGGCAAAGTTGTGTTTTTCCCAGTAAACTCCGTATGAGAGCTAATCTCCCACAGCCAGAGCTGTGGCAGAACCTGGGTCTGTGATAAAAAGGGCTTTACTTGACCGGTGAGTCTGCAGGTGGGACGCTGCCAGCTCCTGCGATGTTTTGAAAGCCTGAAGGAATTTCTCTGCCTTTGTGCTTGCTTATTAAAAAAAAAAAAATAAACCTGAATGGCTTAGATTTGTCTAACATCTCCCCCATATTGTCTTTAAAATAGTTTTGTCTGTGCTTTAAAGCCCCGTGGCCCTGTTGCCAGCGTTGCAGTGAGCTGTAGGCAGTTTAGCTGAGGGTAAGTTTCATTTCAGTCACCTCGAGGGTGGCCCAGTTGCTCAGTGAATTGTGCTTTAGTGAACACTCCTGTCAGCTTCCCCTCGCTCTTTTAGTAAGTGCCTGAACAATACATTGCCATTGCTTGTTTATTCATCTTTTTAAAGCAACATCTACAAAGATCCTTGGGTTTTTTTTTCCTATGGATTAGCAAGAAATAAGTGAACTTGAGAGGTGGTGCTGATGGTTGGACTCGATGATCCCAGGGGTCTCTTCCAACCAAATGATTCTGTGATTTTGGTTTTCCCTTGTCTAGAGCTACCCTGAAGTGGCAAAGAAATTGGCCACGTGCCCCTTCAACGCTCGCCATCTCGTTCCTCGAGCTGACCTCAGCGATCACATCACGAAGTGCAGTGACAAAGGGATCCTCGAGCAGGACATAGGTAAGAGAACCCTCCATGCTGTGAGGTGTGTGTTTGCTCTGGGAACTGAGGTCTCATGGATGTTGGGACAGTTCCATAGACTCACCAAAAAGCAGAAGTCATATTATTGTCTGTAGTTTTGTGCAGCACAGGAGCTTTGGGGAAACTTGTGTCTCATTTGCTTTGATTTCTTGGGTAGGTTCAGGAGAATATAGCAGGTGTTCCCAGTAGGACTTGCATGTGGTTTGTTCCCAGGCTTGTTAGATAAAAAGGTTATACCATAGACTTTGAACATGGAAGTACCTCCAGCAGGAGCTGGGGTGCTTTAACAACCAGAAGGATGGGCCCTTCTTTTTGTAGAGCTGATCTCCCTTTGTTGAGGCTTCATCACTGGTGCCACATGGAAAGCTGGTTTCTCCTGGAGAGGTGTCTAAGCTGTGGAAGCCTCTGCATCTGTCCTCCTCTAGGGCAACCTGAATAGTTCACTCCCACCAGGAGATGGGACAAGTCCTCTTCTAGGCTGCTCTGCTGCTGCTTTTGCTTCCTTTGCCATACAGTTAAGATTTCAGTCTCCTGCCCAGTGAGACAAGGTGGAAGGGGGCTCTCCAAAATGCCCAAAATACTCTAGCAAGGCAGCCTGTGCAGTGGCTTTTCCATCCCCTGCAGTGGCTCTTTAGCTCTTGCCACACTACAGAGTAGGTAGATGGGTGTCTGACCCTGCAGTTGCTCCAGGACCGGCGGTGACACCCTCTTGAGCAGCGTTCCTGCTGCAGGATTCCCCAGGGCAGAGTTTTCCTGTTCACTGAAAAAGGTGAATTTGAGGTTGCTTGATTTCAGACTGATACCCAGCTCCTGGCTATGTCTTACCTGTTGGCATGGTTTCCTCTAAAGTCAAGAGCTTTTTTACAGTTTGATCCAAACCCCTCTGAAGCAGGATTGACTGCTACTCACTGAATTTTCTCTCTTCCTGAAGTGAATCAGTCTTCTGGCTTCCAGAGAGAGCACATGAGCGCTGTGAGCACATGGCAGGCACCTCCGTGTGAGGAAGACTGGGAAACAGGTGAGGAAGACTGGGAAACAGGTCTGGAACTTCCCTGTCTGCCAGCTGCTGTCTTCACCCCTGTCCTGTCCTCCAGCTCCACTTGGGACAGCGTGAGTCCAGGGTGCTCACTCCTGTCCAGTGTGTAGGACACCCTGCTTATGGTCATTCCTGAAACCATGCATCTCTCCACCCAGCAGGCTTTTCCTTCCGAGAACTGTTCCACATAGAATGGTTAGAGTTGGAAGGGACCTTAAAAATCAAGTTCCAACCCCTCTGTCCTGGGCAGGGACACCTCCCACCAGACCAGGTTGCTCAAAGCCCCATCCAGCCTGTCCTTGAACCCCTCCAGGGATGGGGCAGCCACAGCTTCTTTGGGCAACCTGGGCCAGGGTCTCGCCACCCTCACACCAAAGGATTTCTTTCTAGTATCTAGTTTAAATCTCCCCTCTTTCAATTTAAAACATTATTCCTCATCCTATTGCTACATTCCCTGACAAAGAGTCCCTCCCCAGCTCTTCTGTAGCCCCTTCAGATAGTGGAAGGTTGCTCTAAGGTCTCCCCAGAGCCTTCTCTTCTCCAAGCTGAACAACCCCAGCTCTCTCAGCCTGTCCTCACAGCAGAGGTGCTCCATCCCTCTGATCATCTCATGTCCTTCCTGCGTTGAGGACTCCAGAGCTGGACACACTGCTCCAGGTGGGGTCTCAACAAGAACAGAGGGGTAGAATCCCCTCCCATGACCTGCTGGCCACTGTTCATGCCTGTCCTGTCTCCCATGAAGATAAATTTCCAACATCTGCCCCTTCCCATAGAAGCTTTTGTACTTTTTGTACAACGATGACAGTGGAAACACGGTACCTTCTGTGTTGCTCGGTTAAATGGCAGTGAAGCAGAGACACATTCATCATTAGATCAACTTTTACTCCACCCTGAACGTGGGGAAATAGGACAGAGAGCTTCCTGATCTGGTGGTGGAAGCTGGAGTTTCTTAGTTCTGAGCCACAGCCTCTGTTCCCTTTTGCAGAGTCGTCGGAGCAGGCAGATTCACCTTTTATTTGGGGCGTGACCAATTCTGGCATCAACAGGTAACGAAAGCAAGTTGGGTTCCTTACAGCAGGGTTTTGTATTGAGTAGTGCAGCCTGCTCCTCACTCGCCCTGCATGGCTGGGTGGCCTCGATGACCACTGTACAAACCCCTGGGAGGAGGGATGCTCCTTAACAGTGAACATTCTCAGTGTCACTGGCTTTCTCATACAAGAGAAGGAAGCCCTTAGGAGCACAGACGCTCTGCACTGCTCTGTGCTCATGGCAGGGTGCTCTCCCTGCCCGTGGCGCCTGTAAGGCCAGTTGATGCTAACAGTCCCTTGTCATCTCCTGTCACCCTAGACCTGTGCCCTATGTTAGAAATACCCCCCTCTCTCGCCTTTTGTAAGGGGTAATCCCAGTTTGGGGTGGGGCAAAGCGGATGCTCCTTCCATAAACAACGGTGACATCTGGTGGGTTCTCTTGTTAAGCTTTTTGGAAAACTTTGTCCTGTTGAGAGCAGATGTAGCTCTGCTAAGCAGCACCACCTCTGAGTGGCAAAGTACCTTCCCTTTGAGCCCCTGCTCTCTGTGCCGTAGCAAAATGGGTGTGTTTGAGCAAGTGCATTTGTCAGGAGAAGTAACTGAAGTCTCTCAGTTCCAGCCCCACCTTTGAACAGAAGAATTGCTTGCCTTCAAGAGTTCGTGCCCCTGCGTCCTTCCCGTACGCCGTGTCATGGAAAGACTGTAAGTACTGTCTGTGTCGCTTTGGCTCTGTGACTCCTGCAGCTGGTGGCAGCTGCTGAAACCTCTGGCCACTGCTGCAGGGACAGAGAGGCAGTTTATAACACCTGCCTCCTTCACAGCACCTTCTGAGGGTCCCTGATCGTCCTCTGCATCCTTGCTTTGAAGCATCCTCTGTGTTTATGTCATGTTCCTAGCAGGCCCTACTTTACAGGGGTCTAACTTAAGCACCACCGTTCCCCGTCCACATGGGCTCCATCTCTCTAAACATCTCCTACCACACCATCTGCAGCAACCCCTCTCACCACCACCACCTTAAACAAGTGATTTCCTTGCTTTATGCATCTCTGCTTGCTGCCAGATACAGCTAAATCAGAGCAGGGGTGAAAGTAGGGCTGCTGAAACCAGTACTACTGGGGAAAACCCTACCAAACCACACCCGGAGGTGGGAAGGAGTTTCCCCTGTTGAAGCGTCCGATGCTGAAATTGGACCATTATTCGCCATCAGCAGCAAAGCAGAGGCTTAAAGGTGCTTTGGGGGCTTAATGTCTTCATTTCCCACTCAGAGGGACTAAACCCAGTCCTCTGGGGTTTTGCAGGAATGGCTTCCACACACTCCAGTGACCCAGGGTTGGGTTGAACCTGCCAAATGAAGTTGAAATGTCACCTGGAGATAAGTGTCCTTGCCAAGGTGACAAGTGCTGCTTCAGCAAAGGCCACACTCTTACTTGTGGGAGCGGAGGAAATTCTTGTCTTTTCCTCCATCTCATGCCAAAAACACATCTTGCCTTGCTCAGAATTTGGAGGATTGGTGTCTCTTTCCCCTGGGAGTTTGATCCCTTTCTGGGACCCCAGAGCTCCTGCAGATTGGAGATGTTCCCTGGGCCTGATGGCAGGACTCTGTGTACTTGGCTGTTGCTCCATGATGTGGTTTTGCAACACTTTAAAACTCTCCTTCATTGTCAAATCTTTTTCCCAAGCATTTGTTTCATGAATGTTATGGTTTGAAGAAGCCACAACAATTGACTGTCATTTAGGGAATTATTCTGATCACCCCACCTAGGAAGGGGAACCTCATCCCCACACCCAGGGAGCTTGGAAACACCAAGACCTTGAACCCCGCAGGGCTGGCTGTAAAATCACTATTTTCACAACTTCATTTACTAGAATCCTCTAAAAATGGGGGTTTTTCAGGCATTAGAAGGAACCTTAGTGTAAAATAAAATTCCTGAAAGAGAAATCCATCCTGTGTCACTCACACCAGGATGGCGTTGACTTCATCTTCATTTGTTGATCTTTGTTCCTGAGTAAATGGGCTGATAGATTCATGCAGCCCCTGCTCAGATCCTCCCTCCTTGGAATTGTAATTGGCAGGAATTGGCAGGTCTCTGTGGTTTGGCTGTGGATGGCCTCACTGCTGCTCTGTGAGGGTTCTGATCAGTGGTTTGGAAACAGCAGGAGATCTCTTGAGGCTCCGATGGTTTTGAAGTGACGGGGAAGGGAAAGGGATGATTTTTGCTACCTGTAAAGGATGGGATGGAGTTAGGCTTGGGAGCAGGGAGGGGAAATGCCCTGCAAAATGGGCAGATTTGTGGGAATTCAGGCCTTGGCAGGAACTGCTGTGGTCCCACTTCAGTGGAATTTGGGAACCATGCAAGGGAGTCGTTTCCAGGAATCTCCACTCTGCACCGTAAGCATCCGCAGAGCAGCCCGTGTTCAGGGTTCCTGGTGTCCAGAGTGACTTCTGTGGAACTCCTGCAGGGCGTTTGTGGGAAGGTTTGATTGATTGTGGGAAGGTTTGATTGATTGTGGGAAGGTTTGATTGATTGTGGGAAGGTTTGATTGATTGTGGGAAGGTTTGATTGATTGTGGGAAGGTTTGATTGATTGTGGGAAGGTTTGATTGATTGTGGGAAGGTTTGACTGTGAGGAGGTTTGACTGTGAGGAGGTTTGACTGTGAGGAGGTTTGACTGTGAGGAGGTTTGACTGTGAGGAGGTTTGACTGTGAGGAGGTTTGACTGACTGTTTGTGGGAAGGTTTGACTGACTGTGAGGAGGTTTGGCTGTTTGTGAGGAGGTTTGGCTGTTTGTGGGAAGGTTTGGCTGTTTGCTGGGGAGGTGCAGAAAAATAAACTCCTCCATAAGCTGGGCTCCTACCACCTGCAGCCAGTGAACTGGTTTGTGGGGACTGTTACAGCCCAGATTGCTGAGATTTCCCCCAGCCATGAAGGGGCTGAGACTTCCCGCTGCTTCATGTGGATCAGCCAAACCTACAAGTGGTTTTACTTGCACCTTCTTTTTGCTTCTCATCCTGTCAGCATCTGAGCGTGCCCACACAGGGCACAGTTTGGGTCTTAAGTACGTTGTCACTTACACTATTCTGGTTTGGGTTATTTTTTTCCCCCTAGAAATACCCAGATCATGCTTTTGCGGCCTCAACCTTCAAACCTTCACTCTCTTCACCCGGGTGCGAGGTGCCTCGAGTCACAGGACGACGGAGAACCCTCTCCAAATCCCTCACAACGGGCCTGATTCCAAAGGGGCGAAGTTTGAAGAGATCACTGAGGTCCTTGTCTAGTTTCCAGTAGGTTTTGGACGTTTTCTAACGTTTAAGAGACATTTGAAAGCGCTAACGTAGCTGTTCTGTGTTGGGGAAGAGGGGAGCGGAGTGTGGGGACGCAGGAATGGTTTAAAGTCCCTAAAAAAAATGCAGATTTTGGAGTGTGTAAGTGTTAGGATTAAGAAGTAGGTTTCCAAAAATGAGTGCAAAGTGCAAGATGGGATCTAAACGTGGGAACATGCAAAGAGCTAAGAAACCAGACGTGGTATTTTTCTGGGCAGAAAGTAATGCCTTTTGTTTTTTGAAAAGAATGTTCCTCAAAATACTGAACTTTGACCATCTGTATTGCTAGCAGGGAAAAACAATAGGCCTTGAGGAGAACATGCAAAATTAGGATTATTTAGAAGTTCAGTTCTGTCAAGTTTCTTGTTGGTAATGTAGAATAAAAAGGTTATGAATCCTCTTGGAGCCTGTTTCTCGTTCTAAGAGACACCAGCAGTGATTTGTTTCCCTCTTGTTCCATTGAATAAGAGGAATTGCTTACTCAGGGAGCCCTCCACACCTTTGGATTAGTATCTTTATTTCTCACTTTGAATGAAAGTGGTGACAAGTTTGAGTGTTTCTGGTTTGGCTGCAGGAGCTCATTGGCAGGATTTGTGGGCCAGAGCGTTATAATTTTATAGATAAATGCCATAATTGGGGCCCCATTAACCTAAGCTCATTTAATTGCCAGTTGGTGAAAGGCTGGTGGTATTTAGTGCAGTAACTGCTGGGTCTCAGCACTTGTCTGTGCTGTGGTGAAGCTGAGCTTCAGGTGCTCCTTGGAGACACATTGTCATAGCTTCATCTAATGGTTTGGGTGGGAAGGGACCTTAAAGCCCACGCAGTGCCACCCCCTGCCTTGGGCAGGGACACCTCCCACCACAACAGGAGGCTCCAAGCCCCCTCCAACCTGGCCTTGAACCCCTCCAGGGATGAGGCAGCCACAGCTTCTCGGGGCAACCTGGGCCAGGCTCTCACCACCCTCACCCCAAAGAAGTTCTTTCTGGAGTCTCATCTCCATCTCCCCTCTTCCAATTTAAAGCCGTTCCCCCTTGTCCTGTCACTGCACTCCCTGACACAGAGTCCCTCCCCAGCTCTCCTGGAGCACCTTCAGATACTGGAAGGGGCTCTAAGGTCTCCCTGGGGCCTTCTCTTCTCCAGGCTGAGCAACCCCAACTCTCCTCACAGCAGAGGTGTTCCATCCCTCTGATCATCTTGGTGTCCCTCCGCTGGACTCATTCCAGCAGGTCCATGTCCTTTCTCTGTTGAGGACTCCAGAGCTGGACACAGTGCTCCAGGTGGGGTCTCACCAGCGCAGAGCAGAGGGGTAGAATCCCCTCCCTGGCCCTGCTGGCCACGCTGCTTTTGATGCAGCCCAGGATGGGGTTGGCTTTCTGGGCTGCCAGAGCGCTCTGCCAGCTCCTGTGGAGCTTCTCCTCCCCCATCACTCCCAAGCCCTTCTCCTCAGGGCTGCTCTCCAGCCATTCTCCACCCAACCTGTCTTTGGGCCTGGGGCTGCCACCTCCCAGGTGCTGGACCCTGCACTGGGCCTGGTTGGAAGGTCACGACTGTGAATCCCAAACATCCACAATAGTTGGGGCTTAAGGAGCACAAGAAGTGGGTTTGTCTTGTGGTGACACTGCAGCCAACGCAGGACAGAGCTCTGAGACGTGAAAACCTTCTGGGCAGGTTCCTGGAGCATGTCCTGCACGCACGCTGCCTGTGAAGGGTGAGAAACCCATAATTTCACTGGTTTCCATAATTTCCCTGCAGTGATGTGGGAACATAAGATTGACAGGCTGTAAAGATGTCAAAACCCAAGGCTGACCCTCCTCCAGCGTCGTGACTATTTAACGTCCCAGTATCCTCTGTCATCAGGCTGTTGGGATGAAGCGTCCTCTGATTGTTTTTCATTTCCCACCAGAGAAGGAATGTGTTAAAATGCCCCGGGGGGGCAGAGGGAGAACTTCCACGTGACCATCACTGCGTTCCTGTGTCAAATCCTGGCTTGATCTTGCGCTGGGCAGCGCTGGAGCCTTCCCCCGCTTCCCTCGAGGCTGGACCTGTCCCTTGATGGGACCTGTCCCTTGATGGGATGTGGGGAAATACCAGCCCGTTTTGTCTGCCGGGGGTGGTGGTGCTGGTGGTCCTGGGCACACACCTGGGTGACTCTTCCCCCAGCCTGAGTCTGTTGGTGGCTCAGCGGTGCCCGTGTTGACTCTGCTGGTGCACCCTGTCTGCTGGGACGTTTCTGAGCTATAGGACCAGTCTGACCAGACATGCTTATGGAAATTTGGGCTGGAAACGGTTGTGTTGGCAGTTGTGGCTGGTGACTCAGGAGGGAGGAGAGAAGGCAGCATTTACCTTCAGGCACAGGTTCCTCTCTGTTGGGCAGCCTGGACGCGCTGGAGTTCCTTCTTGTTCTTCCAGGTGCCCACAGCCCTGGGTGCTGTTTGATGGGTCTCCTCCCCACCACAAAGGTGCAGCAGCTCCACTAGGTGGAGGGGACCAGGCTGTCCAAGGGCTCTCTCTAGAGACCATTCTAGGTGTTCCCTGTCTCTGCAGCAGCAGTTCAGCCTGAGCTCCACTCATCAGCTGCGTGTGGCCTTCAACTCCCTGGGGAACTGAACTGCTTCTGAACTTCAAGTTCCAGCAGGTGAGACCCGCCTGAGGTTACTTAGGGCGGCACAACGTCTCCTTTCCCTGGCAGATGAGGTTCTGGCCCCAGATCTCAATATTACAATCAAAGCACGTTTTTAAGAAGTCATTTCCCCTTTCCTGGCTTTTGTTCTAGGTTCTAACTCGTAAACCCAAAGGCCTGGTTTCAGCTTGGAGGTGGTTCAGGCGCGCTGGCTCGGCAAGAGACTGGAAATCAAAGCGGTGGCTGATGGGCTGCTCCCCCCTGGTGCTGAGCTGAGCCTCTTTCTTTGAAGCCTGAGCCAAAGGGTCTCTTCTGTGCATTTCTGACTGGGAGACAGTTCCAGAGCAGGGAGATGGAACCATCCCCTTCACCTCCCATCCCAAGTGTCTGGGAAGGCCGGAGAGTTGGGCAGAGAGGAACCTAATGAAGTTCAACAAGGGCAGGTGCAGGGGGAGGAATAACCCTGTGCACCAGTACAGGGTGGGGGATGACCTGCTGGAGAGTAGCTCTGCAGAGAGGGACCCAGGAGTCCTGGTGAACAACAGGTTGACCATGAGCCAGCAATGTGTCCTTGTGACCCAGAAGCCAGTGGTCTCCTGGGGAGGCCCCATCTGGAGCACTGGGTCAAGTTCTGGGCTCCCCCATTCCAGAAGGACAGGGAGAGTGGTACAGCAAAGAGCTATGAAGATGATTATAAGGACTAGAACATCTCTCTTACAGGAAAGGCTGAGGGACTTGAACAAAACGAAGCTCCATCTAAACACAAGGAACTTCTTTGCTGTGAGGGTGGCAGAGCCCTGGCAGAGGCTGCCCAGAGAGGTGGTGGTGTCTCCACCTTTGGAGACATTCAAACCCTGCCTAGACACATTCCTGTGGGACCTGCTATGGATGACCCTGCTCTGGCAGGTTGGACTGGATGATCTCCAGAGGTCCCTTTCAGCCCCATCCAGTCTGGAAATCTGAGATTCTCTGACCTTCCTGCAGGAGCTGCCAGCCTCCCTGATGGCTGGGGGCCTTGTGGCAGCTGCTCCTCTTCCAGGTGCACAGGTCAGTGTGGGAAGTACCATGGCCCCTTCCCATCCTTCCTGCTGTGATGTCCCTGCCCTGGGAATGCTGCCGAGAGCCACTGGGATCAGTCACAGAATCATTTTGGTTGGCAGAGACCCTTGGGATGATGAAGTCCAACCATCAGCCCCACTCTACAAAGGTCTCCCCTACACCACAGCCCCCAACACCACAGCTCATCCACTCTGAAACACAGTCAGGGGTGGGGACTCCACCCCCTTCCTGGGCAGCCCTTTCCAGGCTCTGACCACTCTTTTGGGGAAGAATTCTTGCCTCATGGCCAGCCTAACCCTACCCTGCTGCTGCTTGAAGCCATTCCCTCTCCTTCNAGGACCTGGCACTTGGCCTCGTTGAAGCCCATGCCATTAACATGGGCCCATCCATCCAATCTATCCATCGCAGATGTCACCTCCTCTTTGGGCAATCGTGCCTGTTGCTTCCTGTTGGCCCTGGCCCTGCTCCAGGGCCAGCCAGGCACTTGCACTCTCGTCCCAGAGATGTCATCAAACCAAGTGGGACCCAGGCTCTGCAAGGTCCCTGAGGATCCCTAGGGTCCTCCTCCCTGCCCGTATGGAGGGGATGCAGGGAGCCAGCACCCTGGTTACCCTGAAGATCCCTCCATGGCCAAAGGGGCAACAGCTCGTCTTTACTGTCTCCAAGACACAATAGGTGTCTTGGACAGTAAACCTGTATTTGGGGTGTCTGGTGTCACCCAAAGCCCTGTCCCTGCTCTTCCCTGGCCCCCAGTTGCTGTTTTATTCCCCCATTTTTTGCTCTCAGCTTTTCCCCTCCCTAAATCTGGGCGCAAAGACACCCCCAAGAGTGGCAGAACAAGAGCCCAGTGGTTGCCTGGGGAGGGAGAGGGCAGGTTGCTGCCAGAAACCTGGGTGGGGTGGGAAGGCCCTCAGGAGTCCTGAGGCCAAACCAAACCAAAAGCGTGGCAGGAGCACCCTCTGCAGAGAAATGACACGACTCGGTGTCTTCACAGGGTGTTAACATGAAAACGTGACACCACCTCCTGCTCGGGCAGGTTCTTGCCCTGGGTTCTAGGGTGGAAACAGCTGGAAACCGCACAAAGTACAGGCCCTCGTGTTAAGCTTTGGTAGCAGACAAGTACAAACACCCCCAACACACACCCCAGACCTTATCTACCTCATCTCCCTCCTGACTGAATTCTGCCCCACCCCATCCCAAGGTCTCCTTCATCGTTATCTCCTCCTGCAATCTGCGTTACCCACATCACGCTCTGCCTCGAGCTTCTACACCAGGCTCCTGCCCCCTCCTTTGTTTCAAAAACCTCCCTTTTAAACAGGTTTCTTCTGCCCGTCCCCCTCCAGCGCAGGCAGCTGGATCAGCCGCTCTGTTTCCAGACCTGAGCTGCTGCTCCACCCATTGAGGTCCTTCAGGGACCACCGAGAAGATGAACTGTGAAGCCCTGGTTCAGCAGCGCCAGAGGCTGAGATGGTCTGACATCTACTCTACAGCATGGGATGAGTTTTTAACTGTTTTGTGTGTGTGTGTGTGTGTGTGTGTGTGTGTGTGTGTGTGTGTGTGTGTGTGGTTTGCAGCTGTGGGGAACTTGACTCACTAGAAAATAAGACATAATTGCAAGAGGGGGATAATCTGACCCCTCACCCAGTTCCCCAACTCATTTTTTTATCTTACATTTTAAATCCATGACCTCTTTTATCAACAACCACATTTTGCCCTCCAAGTTTTTCAAAGAATGGTTTGGGTTGGAAGGGACCTAAAGCCCATCCTGTCTCACCAGCCCAGGTGGCTCCAGGCCCCCTCCAACCTGGCCTTGAACCCCTCCAGGGATGGGGCAGCCACAGCTTCTGGGGACAACCTGGGCCAGGCTCTCACCACCCTCACACCAAAGAAGTTCTTCCCCACATCTCAGCTCCATCTCCCCTATTTCAGGATCAAACCCTTCCCCCTCTCCCTAGGGCTCCTCTCCCTCATCGGGTCCCTCCTCAGCTTTCCTGAAGTCCCCTGAGGGACTGGAAGGGGCTCCAAGGTCTCCCCAGAACCTTCTGTTCTCCAGGCTGAAGCCCTCCAACACCACAGGGGCTCCAGCCCTCCCAGCATCGCCATTGCCTCCTATAAGCCTGTTCCAACAGCTCCATGTCCTTCCCACGCTGAGGACTCTAGAGCTGGACACAGAGCTCCAGGCGGGGTCTCACTAGAGCAGAGCAGAGGGGCAGAATCACCTCCCTCAACTTCCTGGACACACTTTCTTTCCCTGTCCTTCATTAGAACCTGGAGGGAAGGTTGGGCAAGACACGGGACTTTAGCCCCCACCAGGAGGGGTCAGTCTGGCCCTCTCCCAGGATCAGACAACACGCCGAGGTCCTGGTCCCACTCCCACATGCCTGTTCCACCACCCTTCTGATCCCTCACCACCTCCAGGTCCATACAAACAAGCGTGTCACCACCAGTCTCACCAGTGCCAGCACCACTGGGGGCACACACTGGGCGATGCCTTCCCACCCCACACGCTGTGTGGTGGGACCCACGTCCTACTGCAGGGTGCAGACAGGGTTGCTCCACAGCATCCCTGTGCCCCCCTCCTCTGCAGAGCCTTCCCCCTCTCTTCACCCAGTCTCATGAGATCGGTTCCTCTTGGACCTTCTCCCTCCTGTGCAGGACTCTCCTGGTTTCTCTCCCCCCACCACCATCCCCCCCGCCCCATGTGTTTCCACTGGGGTTCACGCTTCTCCATTGCATGGAAGCCGCTGCTCCCCTGGGGTGGGACATCTGCCACCACCCACATTCCTGCTGTCACCCACCTGCCTCCTGTAGTGTCCCCATCCCTTTGACTGGTGGCTTTGGTTCCTTTGCCACTGGTGTATTTATACAGGCCCTTCTTATCCTTCCTCACCAGTTCCAGCATCAGCTGAGCTTTGCCTTTGACCCTAAAGTAACATCTGGCCATTCCAAAAAGGCCAATGGTCTCCTGAGGAGCATTAAGAACGTGGCCAGCAGGTAGAGGCAGGTCATCCTCTCCCACTGCTCTGCCCTGGGGAGGCCTCATCTGGAGCACTGGGTCCAGTTCTAGGACCCCAGTTCAAGGATAGGGAACTGCTGGAGAGAGTCCAGCAGAGGTTGCGAGGATGATGAGGGCCTGGAGCATCTCTCTGCTGAGGAAAGGCTGAGGGACCTGGGGCTGTTCAGGGGGACAGAGAGGGGATCTCATTGATGCTGAGCAAGAGCTAAAGGGCAGGGGGCAAGAGGACGGGGCCATATCCTTCTCAGTGGTGCCCAGGGACAGGACAAGAGGGAACAGGCACACACTGGAACACCAGAAGTTCCATCTCAACATGAGGAAGAACTTCTTCACTGTGAAGGTGGCAGAGTCCGCCCAGAGAGGTGGTGGAGTCTCCATCTCTGGAGACATTCAATCCCACCTGGGCACGTTCCTGTGCAATCTGCTCTGGCAGGGGGTCGGACTGGATGGTCCCTTCCAGCCCTGGCCAGTCTGTGATGCTCCCTGGTAGCCCAGGCCTTCTTCCACTTTCTGTGAACTTCCTTTTCAGAGCTGGGCTCAAGCCAGGGTTCCCCCTTCGGCCACGGCAGCCTCCTGCCCCGGCTGCATCAAGATGTAGCCTTTTGGAACTCATCCAGCACCTTACACGTTAGTCAAGGTGAAAAACAGACCAACCGACCACTTCATTTTGGTTGACAAAAATCTGTATTCACATCACATGAATCACATCATGTCCCACCCCATCATGCCCCTTTATGTAAAAAATACTGGTAAAAAGTTTTTTTCCAGAAGCAAGTTCGTTTCCACAGTGTCCTCCTGGGGAGAGAGCGGTTCATCCACTGGCTGGAACCCCTGCAGAGCCCCAGAAGTTGGGAAGCAGAACAGTTCTGCTGAGGGAAACGTCATCCTTTGTAGGAAAAGGAACTTCACAGGGAGGTGTGAAGCCACTGGGTTCCAGCTCCATCCCTTTCCATGTCAGAGTGACCCCAACCCCGTGCTCTGACCGTGGCACTGGGGAAGGACCGAGGCTTGGAGGGGTTTCGGCTGAGAGAGCACAGAAGCTCCCATAAATGATTCTGGAGTCCACACAAATCTGATCATCAAATCCAGTTACTTGAGCAGTTCCTTCAGGGCCCACATCCCACCTTCAGACCCGGGCAACAGCGAGGACACTGCGTACAAAAAGGACACTGGCCTACAAGCCGACAAGGAGACTATAACCAGGGAAAAGAAATGAACAGAGAAATGCACCAAAATGCCAAGCTGGTCTCAAAACCAGGAAAAAAAAAAAAAAAAAAAAACCAAAAGAAAATCCAGTTCAAATTATTTCATGGCTCCACAAGCCAAAAAAGGAACAGAAATTGGCTGGGGTCCCACCTTGGTGTAAGAGAAACCCTGCTACACCAGGTCACAACTTCAGACACCACCCAGTGCCATCCTCCAAGCACTAAACCATAAAGGTATAAAATCTGGTTCCTCTTGGACCTTCTCCCTCCTGGTGGAATTGGATTGGAATTGGACCAGTTCATCAGAACAGAAGATCTGCCAGGGATCCCTTGGCAAGGTGCCCACCTGATCTCAGTCAAGGTCTCACAAGTGAGTCTGCTAAACCTATAGGAATTCATATTTAAAATAAATTGAAGGTAGATTGAGATTAAAGATCCAGTAAGATCTTTAAGATCCAGTAAGATTAAAGATCTCACACAGAGACTTCTTTTAACTCTTCTTTTAACTCCCCAGACCCTCAGGCTCACATGAAACCAACTCCACACTTGGTCTCCTGATGGGTTTCCTTGGTGAGGAACATGAGGAGCCCAAACTGCCTGAGAGGCACCAAACGGGGCAGCCAGGAGGTGTGTGGGACACGGGACATTCATCAGGCACCGAGGCTTCTCCTGCTGAACCACTGACAGGATTCTCTGGGCGCTGGTGGCCTTGGCCTCCTCTCCTGCAGCTGCTGGCGCTGCCTGCTGGCCCATTGCTGGCCCCGGGCTCCCAGCTGGAAGCCAACTGGGCAAACTGGGCACTCTCATCTGGGCTTTAAAGCCACGGCACACAGGAGAGTCTAGGCTTCAGCTATGCCACTGTAAAGCAGCACGGCTGAAGCCCGTTTCACTTGCCCACGTGAACTGAAATCCATTTTTTATGGTTATTAACACTATTTCTCCAAGTTTGCAACAGTCTACCCGACAATCGCAGCCAAGAGGATGCAGAACTTGGGTGAGGGACCACTGGAAGGGGCTGCCCAGGGAGATGGTGGAGTCTCCTTCTCTGGAGACATTCCAACCCCGCCTGGAGGCGTTCCTCTGTGACCTGCTCTGTGTGTCCCTGCTCCAGCAGGGGGTTGGACTGGAGGAGCTTCCAAGGTCCCTTCCAACCCCTGAGATTCTGTGATTCTGTGAATTTGTGATCTGCTACTAAAGAACCCACCACCATTCCAGACAGGAAAAACAAAGACAAAAACTAAAAAGAAGGGATTTCCAGCGTGATGCCCCACCGTCTGGGCCACAGTCCCACACCTGGAGAAGCTCCACACGGATGAGGATGGGAATGTTCCTGGGGCTGGTTGAAATGGTCGGTGCCCAAAGCCCCGGGGACGGCCACTCCAGCGGGGAGGGAGCGCCGTATTTAAACCCCGCGGCGCTGCGCAAGCGTCAGTGTTTAAGGGTGGGCAGTTACCTGCAGCCAAGGAGATGGCTCTGAGCCACCCTGGTCTCTGCAGGAACGTCCTTCACCGTCCTTCTGCAGGTACAAAGAATGATGCAAAGAGCATCCTTCCTGCTGGATGAGGGATGGCTCCATCCCAAGGCACGTCACTTCAGGGATACTCTTCCAACGACAGTGATTTTAGGAGAAAGGTGTGTTGCCCCGATTCCCCTGTTACTCTGAACGCCAAGATCAGCCCAGAGCCTGTTTTGCTCCCGTGAACACCCCCCCACCCCCCGAGTCCCAGTTTGAGCACAGCCCAGAAAGAAACCCACACTGGCTACAGAGCACAAACCCCAACCAACCACCTCGGGGAGTGAACGCAACACACCAAAGCCCTAAAAGTGACACCTTAACAGTTCTAGGAGGCCGGGTTTGGGATGAGGCAGAGGGAGAAGATGCAGCTCAGGTGGGAGCAGCACAGGGTTCAGCTTCTTCCAGGAAACAGCTGGGCATCAAAAGGTACCAAAACATACCTTAGAGAGAAGCGTTGGAGCCTAAACCAGGATGATCTGTGCTGGTTAATACTGTATGTGTGAACACAAAAACGTTGCTGAGCTTATAACCGTGCTGTAAGACCCTTCCCCACAAACCCTTCTCCCTCCAGGCAACGTGGGGAGTTTGCAGAGGGGAACCCTTCACCTCCTGCCTCTTTTTGCAGACCTACTCCCCAGGAGCGTGTCCATGGTGTGAAATTCCCTTCAGTGGCATCCTTTTGTCGCCAAATACAGCGATTTAGGTCACTTGTAGCAGGCACAGGAAAGGCTCGACTAACTGCATCCCTTCATTCCAACCCAAAAAGACACTCCTACCTTGCAACACAGCGGGGGAAGATTTTCCCTTCTGCTTCCCGTTTAACCAGACTCTTAAACCTGCAGACACTGAGGTGGGAGCAGTGAAGGCCAGGGCAGTTTTCACCCACGGGGCCATTCCCCAGAAAAGCGTTGTTTCCCTCCGTGCTTTCCAGGTGACGGCGTGTCCGAGTGGGACTGGTGAGCGCTGAGGCTGAGAGGGAGGGGTGGTGGGGTGGGGTGGGGGTGTCGGCCGAAGCGGCACTCGGAGGAAAGGAAGGACACTTTGGAGGAGAGTCCGTGTTGCTCCAAGAGATGATCTCCTCCGGCTCACGTCAGGTACTGCACGACCAGGAACATAATCACACAAGTCAAAATCATTCCCCCGATCATGAAGTATTTATCCTGAAAGGCCCGTTTCTCGATCAGCCGCATCACGGTGTTGGATAAGCCCAACATGTTGGCGACATCCAGGATCTTCTTATGAGTGCCCTGAGAAGAAAAAGAAGAAGAAAGGAACAACTTAAACCTCATGGACCAACGCTCCTTCACTCCACAGTCCAGGAATGTTTGATCACTGATGGCAGATGATGGACTCTGATCGACGGAACTCGCCATCAGCCAATAGTTCCCACAACGTAAGGAGGTGGTCCCTGGAAATAGTGGGGTGATGAGACTCCTTAATTCACACCCACACAGTAAAAGATCTCCAATCTTACAATCTTACTCCAGACAGTGACCAGCTCAGAGAAAACATGCTCCTGACAGAGGTATTAAGAGTTTTTCTGGTCCTTTTTCAGACACATTCCAAAGAGCTTGAGGCTTCTTGGTCAGACCTTTCCTGCAGAGCTCACTGGAAGAGACCACACCAACAGAGACTGAGAAGAAGGTCCAGAAACTTGTAAGGCTCACAGTAGAGCACAGTGAAAAGGCACATAAAAATGTAATTGGTGCAATTTCAAGAAAGCCTTGTGGAGAAAAGCACTGGAAAAGGTTGCAGCAGCTCGGTGTTATTAAGAACGTGGATCCCACCAGTTACAGGGAAACCCATTAAGATGCAGAACTGGGGGTACCAGGAAATGAGATGAGTGAGTCACTGCTGCAGTGCAGCAGAAAGCATCCTGCTTTATTTCAGGACAACAGTCAAAGGAAACCATGAAATTTGTATTTCAGTCCCTAAAAGCTGGGGAGGGACTCCTGGTGAGGGAGAGGAGCCACAGGACGAGGGGGAAGGGTTTGACCCTGCAAGAGGGGAGATGGAGCTGAGAAGTGGGGAAGAACTTCTTTGGTGTGAGGGTGGTGAGAGCCTGGCCCAGGTTGCCCCGAGAAGCTGTGGCTGCCCCATCCCTGGAGGGGTTCAAGGCCAGGTTGGAGGGGGCTTGGAGCCACCTGGGCCGGTGAGACAGGATGGGCTTTAGGTGTGGTGGAAGGTGTCCCTGCCCAGGGCAGGGGGTGGCACTGGATGGGCTTTAAGGTCTTTTCCCACCCAAACCAGTCGATGAATCTATGAGGCACAGGCACACAGACGTGCTCTGGGCACAGGTCAGAGCTGGACCATCCCCTCTGGGGAGCAGGGATGGCTGCAGAGTCCTGCCTGCAGAGGTTGGTGAGACAAACAAGAGATGCTGCTCTGTGCTCACAGTGTGGAGTCGGAGGGAAACCCTCCAGGACCTGCCTCCATCACACCTGGGGGCACGCACAGCCGGGTGCTGCTGAGAGCAGCCTTGTCACGGCCACCATCAAGGACCTGCTCTCTCAGAATGACTTCTGGGTCCAAGTCCTTAAAAAGCAGCTGTGTCAGGAAGTTGTAAAGCTTCAGTTATTTCTTCTCCAAGCAAGGTCAAAGCTCACATCAACTGTATTAGACACACACGGAGAAAGTCAATCCATAAAACTACGGATTTGCAATGCCAAATTAGATAAGCTGATTGCAGCAAAGAGCCTGAAAACCTCCTCAGCCTTCTACTGAAGAAACTGGTTATGTCTCAGCTGGTCAAACAGAATCAAGTCTTTCACCTTCATTTCATCCACCTCACTTTAACCCCCTGGATCCTAAAGCTTCTGCACTTACCCTGTCTCCACAGCAATCTTCCCATAGAATCATTTAGGTTGGAAGAGACCCTTGGGATCATCAAGTCTGACCATCAGCCCTACAGTATTGGGGTCATTTCTGTTTAATGTCTTTAATGATGATCTCAAGAAGGATATAGAGTAGTACTATCAGTTTGCAGATGACACCAACTGAGGTGGGAGTGTTGATCTGCTTGAGGGCAGGGAAGCTCTGC
>VZTM01014748.1:33737-96870 GCA_013400555.1 Jacana jacana
GGTCAGTTCCCAACCTCTACTGGGACCTGGGGTTGTTCTGGCCCAGATGCCAGACTCTACACTTGCCCTTGTTCTAGTTCATTCATTTTCTCCCTACCCAACTCTCCAGCCTCACAGTTAGATCAGATAGGATGGCATCCTTCATCTGCTGTTAGTGGTTTTCTCCAGAATGGCACAGGGGAAGGCTGTAAAGATAAAGGCTGTGTTTATCTTCAAATGGAGTAAAATGTTCACAGCAGCTTTAAAAAGCTGTTTCATGCGTTACAGCGACTCATTCAGGATGTTTACCCCCTCAGCTGACATTTCTATTGAATAGAACAGGGTAGTGTTTAAATAGGAACTATGTAAACTTCTAACCAAAACAGGCTGGATAATAACTGACAAACAAATCCTGATCTTCCTCTTAAAGGGTCTTTCTTGAAAAGCCACATTTTTGCAACGAGTTAAAAGAAATACAAAACGGTCAGGCTTTTTTTTTTATTTATCCTGAGACGCCTTTCAACATCTAAAGGTGGAAAAAAATCATCCATCAGTTGTACTGCATTCACAATCCTGCTACTGCTCTTCAAATCTCTGCCACTTACACAAAAGCTTCATTTATGGACAAATTTTCACATAGGAAAACTTCTCCACCTTCGCAGAGCAACCCCCCTCAATGTTTTAAAAACAAATCAGGTCTCCAGTTTTAGTGTTCCTTTCAAGTCTCATCTCTAATTTCCAAACAGCCAATGCAAAATGCTGGATGTCATCATCTCCATGGCAGGCTTTGAGAAGTGCAGTGAACTTCAATGAGGCCAAGTGCCAGGTCCTGCACTTGGGCCACCCCAACCCCATGGATGGCTACAGGCTTGGGGCAGTGTGGCTGGAGCTGCCTGGCAGAAAAGGACCTGGGGGTGCTGGGTGACAAGGGGCTGACCATGAGCCAGCAGTGTGCCCAGGTGGCCAAGAAGGCCAGTGGCATCCTGGCTTGCATAAAGAGTACTGTGACCAGCAGAAGCAGGGAGGTGATTGTCCCCCTGTGCTCAGCACTGGTGAGGCCACCCCTTGAGTCTGGTGTCCAGTTCTGGGCACCTCAGCACAAGAGAGATCTGGAGGGGCTGGAGCGAGTGCAGAGGAGGGACACGGAGCTGGTGAGAGGCTGGAGAACAAGGCTTAGGAGGATGGATTGAGGGAGTTGGGGTTGTTTAGTTTGAGGAAGAGGAGGCTGAGGGGAGACCTCATCACTCTCTACAACTGCTTGAAAGGGCATTGTAGAGAGGTTGGTGCTGGTCTCTTCTCACGGGCAATGAGCGATAGAAGGAGAGGGAATGGCTGCAAGCTGCAGCAGGGTAGGGTTAGGCTGGACATGAGGAGAAAGTTTTTCCCAGAGAGAGTGGTCAGTCAGTGGAATCAGCTGCCCAGGGAGGGGGTGGAGTCCCCATCCCTGACTGTGTTTCAGAGTAGATTGGATGTGGTGTTGAGGGATCTGGTGTAGGGGAGAACTTGTAGAGTAGGGCTGATGGTTGGACTCCATGATCCCAACGGTCTCTTCCAACCTAAATGATTCTATGATTCTATGATTCCCAAATCCCAAAGGACTTCCCACTCACATCCATAATGAACGGTAGGTTACGTGAGTTGAACACAAAAAACCCCCAACAAATGAACCCCACAACCCACCCCCCAACAACAACAACAAAAAACCCCAACCTACTCACTTTTGCGTTGAGACAAAGTGAAATCTCAAAGCAAATCTACATTACTGAGAGCAAAATTCCTCTAGGAATCTTGGGGGATTGAACTAGATGATCTTTCAAGGTCCCTTCCAATCTCTCATATTCTGTGATCTGCACCGGGGGGCAATTCCCAGTGGAGGAACTCAGAATTAGCAAGAACAGGTAGAAACACATTCCTGTTATTAAACCCTTTTGAATCATTTAGAGATAAAAAGCAAGAGGGTTTTTCCCAGCTGTGTGATCTCTGTTTGGGCAAATGCCAGCTCACTGACGTCTCCTGCCAGCACCGTGTTAGAAAAGCCAAACATTTTCCAAGTCTCAGGGTTTGACAAAGACATTTCACACAAATCCAAGGAAAAGGGGTACTCGGGTACCCACCTCATTCACCCTTTGGAATCTGGGAAGTCAGAGCTGCACAGGTAAAACAGAAGCAGGAGGCTTTGACTGCTGCCTCTTAATAGCCCAGATTTCCTCAGGAAAGTTAAACTTTATCAACCTGTGCTGTCGGTTTTTTCTACCTTTGTTCTAGTTACATCGCTCAGTAGCAACCCAGTAAGAGTCATGTGCTTTTGTCGTGCCTGAAGCTTCTCAGAAAGACTGTGGCTTCTAGAAGGCAGGGGTGCAAAAGAAGGAATATTTACATTCGTGGTGAAGGTGCGGGCAAGGAGCTCCTCCCGCTGCCGCTCCTGCTGCTCCCGGATGTAACGGCGGTGCTGGAAGTTCCTCAGGGCCGTCTGCAGGTGCTGAACGTCGTACTTCAGCTGGTCAACCCGGCTGGAAAGGACCGACAGGAGGGTTAAAAATAACACTCTTTTCTGGTGGTTTTTATAAGAAGAGCCATAGAATGGTTAGAATTGGAAGGGACCTTGAAGACCATCAAGTTCTAAACGGAGCATTATAAACCAACAGCGATGAACAGGGAGTAGCGGTGGGTGCTGCTTATGCAGAAGACAGAGGACATTCAACGTTAGGCCAGTATTTCAGACTGAGATCTTCCATTCCTCTTTTTTTTCCTTTTTCTAAAGAGGTGATGAGTTCACTGGAGGCGAATGACAGAACATGAAGGAGAATTTGTGAGCTGTCTGGGACACTCTACTCCATGACCAGTCTCTTCAGGAGAACAGTCACTTAGCAGGGATTTGGGAAGATGGCAGAATTTCAACTGTTTCTATTTTATGACCCTCATGCACAGAAAAGATTAAACTTTCAAGTTTCATTAATTAGCACCGTATTCTTAAGCTTGAGGTCTTATTAAAGGGAGTTTAAAAGTCAGTGGTGATACAGGAAACATCTCCACCAGCTTAAATAACATCCAAAACTCCATGGCCTCTGATAAAACACTTGATGACTCTAAAGACTCGATGACTGTTTCAGATACTGGCCTCGCTGATACAGGTGACACCAAATCTACCTCAAGTATCTACAGAGGCATCTGGGGACTCAATGTTAACAGTAGAGTTACAGACCAAATTAGAACGGAGGTCTGAGGTCTCTAACTCAACCAACCTCCCACTCAAACCAGCACTACCTTTAGAAACTTACTTATTCTTGTCACCAACAGGCAGGAAAAGGGTCCAGAGAAAATGACACCAAGTGAAGTGATTTTACTCCTTACTTCCACAAATGTCATTAAAAGAAAATGCCACATAGAGACTTTTCTGAGCCTTTAAATGCCACATTCTGCTCATCTCAGAACAGAGCCACGAATCCAGCTCCATCACCCACCCGTGGCTAAGTGCAAGGCAGTGATTTTTTACCTCCGTGCCTCCATTTTGCTACTGGGGAGCACAGAGATAAGACATGCAAAGTACAAAGGTTTCCACTCAGATCAAAAGGCAAAGGGCTCCAATAAACTTTAATGAAAATAATTACAAAAACTACTACCACAGCAAGGAAGGTGACTTGCCTTTTTAGCGTTCTGCCGCTTGTTGGGAGGTTCTTTGCTGGACAGGATTTCCAGACGTTCCAAGTTGCTGAATATGTTGTCTATTCTTGCCTGAATATCATTTTCTACTACTGCAAGGAAATGAAAATGTGATTTGAATTGAAGAACTGCAATCTGAGTAAAGGTAAAAGCTCAAAAGCATTCGAAACCAGTGTGTAAAACCTGACAGATGCAAACGCACACAAAGTGTCCAGTATTGTGTCCAGTTCTGGGCACCTCAGCACAAGAGAGATATCGAGGTGCTGGAGCGAGTGCAGAGGANGATCTGGTGTAGGGGAGAACTTGTAGAGTAGGGCTGATGGTTGGACTTTATGATCCCAGGGGTCTCTTCAAACCTGAATGATTCTATGATTCTAAAGTGAAAAAAGATAAAAAAATCGGGTAACTGAGGACTGTACATATCGGGAAAAGCCACTTCTTTAACTCAGTGATTTGAGACTCTTGCCTTTTTCTCCTCCTCTTCCAAGAAGAGAGCCAGGAAAGCCTTTGCTCCTTCCGAATTTTGAAGCCTTTTTTTCCCTATCAGCTCCATGGATTTTCATAACTACAGCCCCTTCTGTTCCCTGGGCAGGATTTGCTTACACAAGAAAATATCATATCATATCATATCATATCATATCATATCATATCATATCATATCATATCATATCATATCATATCATATCATATCATATCATATATATTACAGCCAAGCCAATTCTCACAACAATGGCAATTTAAACCTCTGAAAACTGTTAACACAGAGGTAATTTTCATCATCCACCCCCAACTCGGAGTTGTCAGGAGCTGCCAGACTGGCTGAGGAGCTCACAAAGAGGTGGCCAAACCAGAGCAGGTGGAAAACAAGGCCCCCAAATAACCTCCTCGGTAATCACGGCAATGGCTGCCGATAACCTGCGCTGAAAGAGCACGCAGTGCAAACTCACGGCCTTCTCCTCTAACCAGGTGGGAAACTGGTAGGACTGGGGAAAGAGTCACGGTGCCAGTCACAGCGGTTGTTGCACAGCAGAACTGTCTGACGTTTTCCAACCATGGCACAGCCCAGCGTTTCCCAATTTAAGGAACTGCAGGCAAGGAGGAAAGACGGGAGCACCATTAACGACCTGACATTACTGTGTCTAATGAGGATGAGCTGCGAGGCTGAAGGTGGCACCCTCCAGAGCGTGTCCCCAGACCCATCAATAGAGCACGAGGACAGTCCCAGAGCCTCAAACTGCCATGGTCAGACCTGATATAAATGATCACCAAATCCTACAGGCACCATTTGTTCGTATTTTGAATTCAGACTAAAGAGGTGACCAGAGAAACAGAATTAACCAGCTGCCAACTTCTCCATTTACCTCAGGACTTCACAGAGAATCGCACGTGGCAGAACTTGGAAAAGCAAAGAGCAGACACAGCCCCTTCTCTTTGAATCAATCAAAGAGTACCTAACTCATCCTAATTCATCTCTCCATCATTTAAAACAGCTAAACTCAACAGAAAAGCAACCAGGAGAGCAAACAGGCAATTACACCTTTTTTGAAATGACTCAGAAAATTACCTGAGCCAGAAGGGATTATTTGCCCCAAGTTGGAAAAGGAAAGCTGCAACAGAAAGTCTGATGTCCTGGCTCCTGTTTCTGCTCTTCAGCCAAAAGAGAATCCTTTTTCATAGAATCATAGAATCATTCAGGTTGGAAGAGACCCTTGGAATCATCGAGTCCAACCATCTGCCCTACTCTGCAAGTTCTCCTCTACACCATATCCCTCAACACCACATCCAATCTACTCTTAAATACAGTCAGGGATGGTGACCCCACCACTTCCCTCACTGGGAAGCCCATTCCAGTGACTGACCACTCTTTCTGTGAAGAATTCTTTCCTCATGTCCAGCCTAACCCTACCCTGCTGCAGCTTGAAGCCACTCCCTCTCCTTCTATCGCTAATTGCCATGAGAAGAGACCAGCACCAACCTCTCTACACACTCCCATCTAGAGCACTTCATCTGTATCTTCATATACATATTGAAAGAGAATTTTCATTTGTTGACTATGGAGGACAGTACACAAATATTATCTCCCGAAACAGTCTCAGGTAGCAGAGGCAAGATGGCAAATGATGCTAATTTTCAAGAGGTTCCAAAACCACCCCCAGTGAACAGCAGGCTGGGAAGTCTGGCATTGTACTGGGAGTAGAACCACCACCACAAAACACAGAACTTGTAGGTAAGTTGTCATTTTTTCATAGGAAAATTATCACAGCCCTTTCTCCAGCAAAGTCACGCTTCACAAGTACATTGAGGGTAACAGAAGTCAGTCATCACATGCAGAAATGTAGCCAGTCAAGTGTCCTTTCACTTCAGAAGTTCCTGATGAGGCCCATTAGCAATTACTCATACTGGAATTAAGGCTTCAAACACGGGTCCAAAATACATTTGCCAATTCTGCACTGGGGTAAAAAGTCCTGCCATAATATAACACAGTATTTTATTGCAGTCATTTTATTAGCACGGGGTTACAGTTCAAATTGACTGAAGTCATTTCAGACTTAATTTCTCCTAAGTAGATGGAATTACAGGTTCTGTCTCTGATGCAAACAGGAGCTACCTGAATCATCCTCCTGAAATTCCCCCCCACAAAATCACAACATTTTCGCCAGAACCCGGACTAAGCACCTTTTGGGTAAGACTGCCAGTTAGTGGATGCTTAAGGAATAGCAAAACACCTGGACAGACACAAAAGCACATTTCTCAGCTTTAGGAGTTTGAACCAAACTAGCTCAGTCACATCCTGAACGTACAGTTCTGTCCACACCAGTGTGCTGGTTACTGGTTACACCTCCTGGACTGCATCAATGGAGTTGGGGTTTAACCAGTTTGTGTCAAAGGCCTCCACAGCACACCCCGACAATGAGCTCCAGGATCCACCAGCACCAAAAAACCTCCAGCATTCCTGGAGGAAGAGGCTGCAGAAGCATCCCCAGTAAGCACCAGCTGCCCATTAAAGAACTGTCAGAACAAGATGATTTGATGTAAATTCTTGTACTGTCTACTCTGTATCACTTTATTTCAAGTCAAAGAGTAAAATAATTTGAATGCATTCTAAACCAGTGATGTGTCTCACCAGTTGATCACAATGACTGGAAAGCCAAATTTGTTCCCAGCATGACTGTAAATGCAATGCCAAAGCATATGAAGGTAAAGATGCAAGCTAAATTAAATTAGTAGTGAAGCAGGACTTTTGTCACTAATGAATTACTTACAGTGCACCGACTCTTTGTCTGAAGACTCCAGACGCCCCATGTAAGATTGAACCTCGTGGACTTGCCTATCAAAAGGCAAAGAGTAAATTAACAGAAGGCAGTTAACTGCTCAAAATCAAATCACTTTTCGATACCTAAGTTTTCAGTTTGTTTTACTTTAAAGTATTTTTTAGAACAGAGCAGGAATCGTGGTGTTCAGTGCTCTCAGCCCACCACTGACCACAAAAAAACAAGCCAATTCTTCAGTATGAAGTTGTGCCTTCACTTAAGATGCACTTAGTTGTGCATCTACAAAATAACCACCCATTTCAAAAACCAAAAATCAAAGTGAAAGAGCTTTTTCTTTAAAGATTTCCAATCCAGTCCTAGCTCCCTTTTCATATTTATAACCAAAACTGGGAGTCTCCCCTGTGTCACACACCTGATGCGCTGAAAGCCACTAAGGCCCATTGATGGGCCCAATGTTAATGGCATGGGCTGCAACAAGGCCAAGTGCCAGATCCTGCCCATAGGCCACCCCAACCCCACGGATGGCTACAGGCTTGGGGCAGTGTGGCTGGAGCTGCCTGGCAGAAAAGGACCTGGGGGTGCTGGGTGACAAGCAGCTGACCATGAGCCAGCAGTGTGCCCAGGTGGCCAAGAAGGCCAAGGGCATCCTGGCTTGTAGGAGAACTGGTGTGACCAGCAGCAGCAGGGAGGGGATTGTCCCCCTGTGCTCAGCACTGGGGAGGCCACCCCTTGAGTCTGGTGTCCAGTTCTGGGCACCTCAACACCAGAGAGATCTGGAGGGGCTGGAGGGAGTGCAGAGGAGGGACACGGAGCTGGGTAAGGGCCTGGAGAATCAANGTGGCACAAATATTTATGAAACCAACTTACCTCACAAAGTAATAACGTATCTACCCTACAGTTATTATATGAGATGCTTTTCAATAGCTATCAGGGCTACCTTTTAGGGTAAAGGGACCTGGGAGTCCTGGTGGGCAGCAGGATGCCCACAAGCCAGCACTGTGCTCTCATGGCCAAGAAGGCCAATGGCATCCTGGGGTGGATTAGAAGGGGGGCGGTAAGTAGGTGGAGAGAGGTTCTCCTCCCCCTCTCCTCTGCCCTGGTGAGACCACCCCATCTGGAATAATGTCTCCAGTTCTGGGCCCCTCAGTTCTCCAGGGAACTGCTGGAGAGAGTCCAGGGCAGGGCTACCAAGATGATGAAGGGAGTGGAGCATCTCCCAGAGGAGGAAAGGCTGAGGGAGCTGGGTCTCTTGAGCTTGGAGAAGAGGAGACTGAGGGGTGACCTCATTAATGTTTATAAGTATGTCAAGGCTGAGTGTCAGGAGGCTGTGACATCCAATGATAGAACAAAGGGTAATGGATGCAAGCTGGAACAGAAGAGGTTCCACTGAAATATGAGGAAAAACTTCTTCATGGTGAGGGAACCCTGGCAGGGGCTGCCCAGGGAGGTGGTGGAGTCTCTGGAGACATTCCAAACCTGCCTGGAGGCGTTCCTGTGTGACCTGCTCTGGGTGTTCCTGCTCCAGCAGGGGGTTGGACTGGAGGAGCTTTCAAGGTCCCTTCCCATCCCTGAGATTCTGTAACAAGTTAACATGATGGGTATGCTTTTCTAGAGCAACTGCAGGATTTCCTGCTCTTCCCTACAGGGTCCCTCCGTATCATTATTCAGAGAATTCTCTTATTTATGACACTACCTCCTTCAACAGAGCTCATCAAAGAAAACCATGACCACTGAAAGTTGGAATATTTGCATTTAACCCTCTCTTTTAGCTCCTTCCCACAAGCTACTCCACACACAACTGCAAGATGTTTTGCCTTATTTTGCAATTGTTATACTTCACCAGATTAGCCCGAAACAGAGCAGGTTTTATCATTATGGGACCACACGCTTCCCAATGTGGCCTCTGCTAGCCACCACGAAAACCTACACGCCATAAAAACCCACCCAAATTAGCCTGCTTTAATTATATGTACATCTAGTAGCACAGAATCCCTTGTTTGCGGGGAATATTTGCAATCCCGTGCTTTAAAACCCCAAGGAGAGCAGGCCTTGCTGGGACTGACGTGGCTAAGAGCGGGCTGTCTCTCCAGGCACAGAGGGCCAGCCCAGAGCGACAGGCTTTTCCTTCCTTCCTCGGCTGAAGCACAGACCTCAAGGCAACGCTCCGGGGTGGGAGATGGGCATTTTTATGAGAGGAAAAGCTTCTGGAGGGCGCTGAGCGGGCCGGGCCGGGCCGAAGGCAGGCTCTGCCACGCTCACCCTCTCCCGCACCCTCCAAGCGGACCTCAGGGGCCGGCCCCGGCCCCGACCCCNCCTCCATGACGGCGCCCGCTCCGTGTTGCCCACGTCGCAGTCGCCGCTTTCCGGCACCACCGGCTTCCGCTTCCGGTGGCCACGGACACCCCCGCCCCCCCCACACAACTCACCTCATGGAGCCTGCGCCGCCCGCTGCGCCGGGTTCGGCCGCCAGGAGGCGCTGCCGGACCGCCCTGAGGGGGCGAGAGGGTAAGATGGCGGCGTGGGGGGGTGCTGGGCTGAGGGTGGGGGTTTCTGTCAGAGATAGGGTGGGCGCCCCGTCATTGGAGGGGTTCAAGGCCAGGTTGGATGGGGCTTGGAGCAACCTGGTGTGGTGGGAGGTGTCCCTGCCCAGGGCTAGGGGGAGGTTGGAACTTGATGATCTTTAAGGTCTCTTCCAACTCTAACCATTCTATGAAAAATAACCCAGGAGAGCTACACAACCCTGTGTAACCAGGGAGCTCCTCTGCTAGGCCTGTCCCAAGGAGATGTCACAAAGGGTCCTGGCACANCAAAGCCCGTCCAGTCTCACCAGACCCGGGGGCTCCAAGCCCCCTCCAACCTGGCCTTGAACCCCTCCAGGGATGGGGCAGCCACAACTTCTTGGGGCAACCTGGGCCAGGCTCTCACCACCCTCACCCCAAAGAAGTTCTTCCCCATATCTCAGCTCAATCTCCCCTCTTTCAGGATCAAACCCTTCCCCCTCATCCTGTGGCTCCCCTCCCTCATCCAGAGTCCCTCCCCAGCTCTCCTGGAGCCCCTGGAGGGACTGGAAGTTGCTCAAAGGTCTCCCCGGAGCCTTCTCTTCTCTAGACTGAATCCTCCCAACTCTCTCAGCCTGTCCTCACAGCAGAGGGGCTCCAGCCCTCCCAGCATCTCCATGGCCTCTTCTGGCCCTGCTCCAACAGCTCCATGTCCCTCTGATTTTGCTTGCCCCAGAGCTGGACACAGCACTGCAGGAAGGCTCAGATCATTTCTAGAAGCCTAGGTGACTAGCACTCATGGAGATGCAGATACTAAGAAGTATGATGAATCCCACATCTAGGCATCCCTTCTAAAATAGCTGTTCCAGCTCTGTGAGTGTCATAACCACCTTCTCTTGGAGCTTGCCTCACTGTCCCATTCAGTCTTTTATCTTCATAGATCTACTTTTTCTCCAAAACCTTGTTTGTGTGCAGTTGTAGACAGCTCAGTGCATCCATTGGGCAAATAGCTTTCTTTTCTTTATTAAGAAAATCCTCTTTTTCCCCTTATCTTCAGACACACTGAATTCCCTGCCACAGGATATCACCCTGCTATTCATCCTGTAACAGCAGGTTCCTCTGGCGTTTGTCTCAGGGTGGGGGGTGGCAGTTTGGGCCTTGCTCTGGGGTTGTATGAACTTATTTCAGTTACCTCATCTCTACAGAGTTTCTAATCGTTTCGACCACAAAATTGACCACAGTTGAAGCCCCAAACCTTTCTTGTATGCGCCAGACTACAGAAGCTGCTGTGCTTTGTGGTCGTATTCTGTGGAGCCACTGGAGCTCCTGCCATCTTTTAACTTTATGGGAGAATGATAGAGAAGGTGGATTATTAAAAAAAGAGAAGGTAGATATAAACCAGTTAGTCTGGGCACCAGGACATGAGGAACACTGGTTCCAAAATTGCTGGATTAAAAAGATAAAGTTAGGAGTATAACCCATCGTGGTCAGTTTTCTTTAATGGACTATAGCACTTGTCAAAAAAATGACGCCACGTTGGTATGACATTGACCTTGATTGGGAAAAATTGGGAAAGAGATATGATCTGCAAAGCACTCAACTCAATACCACGAGAGCGGTCATTTAAAAATTAGGATCAGCCTCTGCCCTCGTGGACCAGGGGACAGGGCACTCGGTTCTGTCCTTCCCTCTCTTAAACCTTCCCTTAGAAGCACTTGGGTTGGAAAAGACCTTGAAGATCATCAAGTCCAACCAAGTCCAACATGCTTCTCGGATGAAGCACCAAACTTTGTGTCTGCCTTGCCCTGCCATGCAGTGAGCCGGGTCTGTGGCAAAAGATTGTCCCCAGAACGTCCAGTAGTGACTCAGGCCACAGGAATCACATCGATCTAAGAATAAGCAACGTAGGAATAAAAACCAGTAACCGCAGCAGTAACGAATACATCCAGTCCTTTTCCTTTGTTCTCCCGTCTCTGAGTCATTATACCCGGGTTTCAAACACTTTCTGGAAATAGAGAAGTTGGATGGAAATAGATGCTGGGATTTCCCTCCTGGCCAGGGCTTTAAGGAGAATCACGAGAGTTTTGATGAAGTGGCAAGCACCGAAATACAACATCGGATTTCTGTTCTTTTGTGAAGAAATTGATTTTTGCCAGAAACAACATGCTGCAGCCCGAGCCTCTGTTCTTGTTAGGCTTCAAGTCCTTCCAGGAGGAGTCCTTCAGCAAATTGGCTCATTTAGAGACAACAGCCAGGAGCACGGAGAGTAAAAAAAGGTTTTGTTCAAGGAAAGCCTCTGTATTGTAAACAGGATAAAAGGGGATGGAGAGAGTCACTTATCACTGTCTGATGTGTCCCCAGGTCATTCCTGCGCAGCGGCGACTGGAGAAAAAGGATTTCATATTCACTGCTCTCTCAGAAACCCCGAGCCAACTGCGGGGATTTTCTCTATCACACAATCTGCAGACGACGTGTGCATCCAGCGGCGGCTTCAAACCCTGACCGTGCATTCCCCATCGCTCCCCTCTGGCTCCTGGTTTTAAAGTCTCACAGCACCAAAAGGGAAACCTGGATCCTTGCAGGGTCTCCTTTGTTCTGCCTGAACCAACCCGTTTCCCCCTCACAGCTACGGGACTTTGTTCTCTCTCCCAAAAACCAGACCTTTATGCTCTATTTTGAATCACAGAATTTAAAACAGGAGGATGTGCCTCTCCCTGCTTCCCTAAGCATGATCCCAACAGGCACAGAAACTCTCTTTCCCCCCCTCCTTTCTCCCTCTCTCCCCCCCTCTCTTTTTTTTTTGGGCACACAAAGTATTCCCCAGCTCTTTGCATGCTTTCTTGATACTAATAACTGCGGCTTTAAAAACAAAGGAGTGCCGAACCTGAGGGCATGCCGCGGAGGCAAGACATTTAGATGAATGCTTGATGGAGACTCCTCGCTTAGTCCAGCTGCAGGCCATGGGGCTGCCTGTCCCAGCCCTGACAGACTCCCTTACACAAGCCAGACCTCACAGCGCGCCTCTCAGCATTGCAAAGCTGGGGAAGAGGAGAAAAAGAGAAGGGGAGACACGACAAGAATGTTGGAGACTCATCTATCAAATTTCTGGGACTGTTGGGTGATGTGCTGGACCCAGGTCTTCCTGGGCAGTCAGCTTTTTAAAGGCACGTTGAATCTTCCTTCTCATCTTCCCAATTTAAGAATGTTCCTGCCCTGCTGTCACAGTCATTTATGAGACTTATTTTTGAGGCCAGAAGAGTCAAATGTTTGGAAGACCATTCCCTTCTTCCTAAATGTACCAGGTAAAGAGTGGGGAAGGTCAGGCCAATGGGAAAAGAAGTCATGCAACATCTCTGCCAGGTCACTAGCTCCCTGTCTTCTGCAATGACACTGGGGAAATATGATAGGAATAAAAACAGAAGGAAAAATAAATGCGCCAGTGGTGAGAAACACTGCAGCATCACCCAGCCTTAGGGATCTTTGAGACACAAACAGCTGGAGATTTGGAGAATACCCCGGGCAAGTTATTTGCCTCATGTTTTTGTTCTTCTCTGGGTGGCAGCCACAGGTCACTGCTGGAGATGAAACACTGACCTCGATGGGATTGGGTACGTGCGCTGCACTGGGTACGTTTGAGGGATATGGTGTAGGGGAGAACTTTGTAGAGTGGGGCTGATGGTTGGGCTCGATGATCCCAAGGGTCTCTTCCAACCAAAGGAGTCTATGATTCTATGATTTGGTACCTCTCTGCCTCCGTTGCAGTTTAATATCATAACAATTAAACCTGGTTCAGTTCTCCATGCAGGACATGGAGCACCTTCCAGTATCTGAAGCAGAGCTACAATAAAGCTGAGGAGGGACTTTCTGTGAGGACATGTAGTGATAGGATGAGGGGTGATGGCTTCAGACTGAAAGAGGAGAGATGCAGCTGAGATGTGGGGAAGAACTTCTCTGGTGTGAGGGTGGTGAGACCCTGGCCAAGGCTGCCCAGAGAAGCTGTGGCTGCCCCATGCCTAGAGGCCAGGTTGGAGGGGCTTGGAGCAACCTGGTGTGGTGGGAGGTGTCCCTGCCCAGGGCAGGGGATGCTGCTGGTTTGGCTTTAAGGTCCCTTCCAACCCAGACCGGTCTGTGATTCTATGTTCCTATGGCTGAGATCCTTGTGCCTTTTCCCTGCTGAGCACCTCTCCGTTTGACCTTAGCCATGCAATCCAGAAAGCAGGAAGAGAAGATCCTCCTCTAGCAAAGCCAAGGAGGCAGAAGGGGCAAGACACGACATCGCCTTCCCCTGTCAGGGTCCAGATGAAACTGCCATAATCCTGCACCTTGTGTCCACTTGCCCAGCATGAGGAACTTGTGAGGAACCTTGGGTGCCATCTCCCAGCATAGCCTCCTCCCTTGATCCCAAGTCCCATCACAGTCTCTGGGTCCAGGCCTTGAAAGCTCTGCCTTTGACAACCAGCATTTCTTTCGTGGGCAGCCCTGTTTGATGCGTAAAGGCATTAGGGCAAGTTCTGTTTGGGCACTGATGCAGCCCTGAACTGTGCCCATAATTTAACACTTACATAGGAAAATATTAAAATATTCGAGCGAAACCATGTGCTATTATCCTGATTTTTCCAGGGGTCAGTTCCCTGATAGTCAGTCTCTATGAAATATGTCAGGTTAGGTATTGCTTCAGGATTAGACAAAATCATCTTAGGCACCAATCTTCTCTGGGCTTCTCTGTTCCGCTGAATAAACACCCCGTTTGCTGGGGCTAATCTGGGCAAAACGATCTAGAAGACTCCACTGCTTTTCTCATTAGTTTAATAGGTTAATTCTGAGCCGCCTTCCAAGTCAAACCTGGGTGTCAAATCTGTCTCACGCTCCCCATTTTGTCAATATGGGGAAGCTCATCACTAAAAAAAAAGAGGAAAATAAAATAAAATGGTAAAAATGGGTTTCATCCACGTTTCATCAGCCGGGTAATCCAGGCATAAAGAGACGGACGTGCCAGGCTCCCTCTCCCCGCTTCTCAGGCCTGGATGGGATGCTCCGGGGGCTGTGATATGTTTGTTGTTAAAACAGCCTGACACAAAGAAGCCCCAGGAGCTGCGTGCATCCACAGGATAGATGTCGTCTTCTGTCAATCCGGCTGGAGTCCCCCAAGAGGGAAAATTGGATTGTCTGTCTGGGTGAGGGGAGGGTGGGGAAGAGTCCTCTAAAGAATGTCATAGAGGAATTTTTTCCTGAAACCTCTTCCAGTGATCTGAGCAAAACCTTGCCATTAAGGGAGGCCAGAAGAAAGTGTGAGGATGGAACACAGACATAAAAGATGCAATTTGCTGTCTGGTCCGGCCCGGTGGCTTCCGTGCCGGAGCCCATGGTAGCCAGCTTGCCTGGGTGTTGCTCAGATGGAGTGTCATTATAGCAATGTGGTGCTTTTTGGGCCATTTTCCAACACCTGGGTAAGACAGATGCTTTATTTAGTGGGGTCACAGGAGTTTCTTACAGCCCAGTGACCTGTGGGCTGTAGTGTCGCTCAAGAAAGTACAGTGTAGGCTCCAGACAAGCATCTCTTCAGGGGGTGCTTTTTTTACCAGCTCTGTACTCATCACCCAGCCCCAACACCAACTTTTCTGGTGCTTTTCCAACTTTCTTCTCGGGTATTTAATTTTGCCATCTTCTCACGAGATGGTTTCGGTCCCTGGAAGTAACATAAACCATATTTCTTTGGGGCTGGAAAATACCTGAAAAGGGATGAAGAAGCAGATTGTATCTCGTTGGCCTTTCTGTTCTTTAAGAGCAAGGCACAGGTCACAGGCTGAGGAACATTGTTTGCATCCCAGAATCATAGAATCATTTTGGTTGGAAGAGACCCTTGGGATCATCAAGTCCAACCATCAGCCCACAGTTCTCTCCTACACCATATCCCTCAACACCACATCTCATCTACTCTTAAACACAGTCAGGGATGGTGAATCCACCCCCTCCCTGGGCAGCCCATTCCAGGCTCTGACCACTCTTTCAGGGAAGAATTCTTTCCTCGTGTCCAACCTAAACCTACCCTGGTGAAGCTTGTTTCCTGGGCAGCAGGAGAGAACTGGGCACTGATGCAGGAGCTGCAGATGTCCCCTTGGAACTGAAGTCACTCCAGTGGTGCAGTGGCATTTTGGCATTTGCCCACTTACCAGATGTCTGGAGGGAGCGGGAAGGTGCTGCCTGTCCCATGGATGCACTGGAGATCTTATCTGGGGTGATTAGCCTGGCCCCCCTGGCTGTGCTGCTCTCTTCCCTCCCCTGAGCTATTTGTCAATTTGCTGCCTCTATTTCAAATTCAAAGGAAGGCCTTGTTTTTCCTAAAGCTTATCTGCTTTTTCTGACCAGACAAGATGGTCTAATTGCAAAAATATCTACTGTCCCCAGCAGCCAACCTTGCCCCCCTTACCTTACAATCCAGTTTTCTTCCAGGTTCGGTTGCATTTGCCCACTCCAGTTGCTGACTGCAGTGGCAGCAGGGGTTCGTTTGCCCCAATACAAGGCAGGTTTATTTAACAATAAACAAGATCTGCAAAATTACCTCTTCCAGCCTTTCCTGGTTTAATGACATGGATTTCTTTTCCAACACCGTTCCAGTGCGATTAGTTGCAGTGCGGGGCAGGAGCTGGGGCTGCCGTGGGTGGCACAAGAGCTCCAGGTTTCCTTGCACTCTTTGAGTAATTTTGGAGTGCCCATGTTGGGAGAAATCCATAACAACTTTGGTCCCTGCTACACCAGTGTCTCTGGGGCTTCTCACCTCCCTGGTCATGCTGCCCCGAGCCAGGGCATCTCCCCTGACAGCAAGGACTCTGCCCAGCAAGGTAAATGGAGCACAGTGGGCAAGTGGAAGGTATGGGAGTCAATGGAGGGGGTGGGAAAGCTGAATATGAAAGGTGACCAACACATCATGAAGAGATTAAATTTATTTTTTACTATGTTTTTTATTGTCTTCCCATTTTTGGAAAAGGACCTGAAATTCAAGATCATTTTCTGTTGGCCTTATCCGTCACTGAGTTGGCAGTAGAGGTTCTGAATGTCCCAAGAGTTTAAACTCCTGGTTTTGTGGATGATTTGATAAATTATAAAAATGTTATCATATTATAAAATTATATGTTATAATTGTATAGTTAGAGAATATTATAAAGCTGTACTGGTAGCACACAGGCATTCACAGCTTATCTCTACCTGTCCAGTCATGACCCTTTCTGCATCACTTCCCCGCGGCCTCCTAACCAGGTAAGTTCTTTGTTCAGAGCTAGTGATGCAAAACTGGCCTGTCCCCGTGGATGGCAGACAACTTTGGTGGATTTCCACCTGCCAGGATTCTTCTCCCCAGTGTCCATATCACAGCCTGACTGGGAGAACCTCTCCTCCTTCCCCAGGCCCACTTTGCTTTCCTGCTACAGCTGTTGTAAAACGCCTGCTTTTCCAGCATTTCAGGTGCCACAAGCTTTGCTTCCGTGATTATGAGTTGAAACTAGAAATATGACATTTATTTTTAGGGTATCTGTATACTAGAAGGTGGAATATCGATTTTTATTGCAAACACTGAGGTTAACTCCTCAGGCCTGTGTCAGGTAAGGCGGTCTCTCAAACCTGCATGTTAAAATAACGTCATTTCAGTTGTAAGGCTGAACACGAGGATGCTCACAAATTCTCCACGTTATCTCTGGATCACTAATCGTCTACCTGAAAGTGGACAGAGGAAAAGCAGCAAGAAAAGTGGCACCACTGTGTCATGACCAGCCACATCACTCCCAGCGAGGGGACCCCTGTTTGCCCAGACCACCATTATGATGGAATGCTTGATGCTCAACCTCACGCAGATTTGCAATGTAAATCTCTTCCCTTCCTCCCAGCCAGGATTGATTTATCTCTGCCCACAGCAGCACCAGGTCCATCCCTGCCTTCTGGCAGCTGTGATCTAGGAGCCGTGACTTTCCTGTGCTGAAGGTCTTGCCCACCCTGCGAGGCTCAACGCATCCAGGCTGGAGTGTTTGCCAAGTGGATGGAAGCTCTTTGCCTGTCCTCGGCCACGAGTGGAGAGGACGTGGCCATGGGGTCCAGCGCTGCCCACTGTGGAGCCTGGCTCAACCTGGGGTCCCACTCTGCCCATGAGGAGACTCAGTGAGGCTCAGCAGGAGACCACCATGGCAATACTGCAGACTTGGCATCAGGAAGATCACAGTTGCCTGCAGAACCACTGGCGATTTCTTCCCTCAGAATGGTGATTGTGGTGCTAGCCACAGCGTGCCTTCTCCGCACTTTTCTCCACACTGCCCCAGGGGATGCTCTTTTTTCCACACTGCCCCAGAGTGGGAGGCTGCTTGCTGGAGCTCGAACGTAGTCGGCAGCATCCTCCCCTGGGTGACAGCCACCTTCTTCTGCCCTTTGGCAAGGTTTGAGTCCTGTGGATGCTACTGCATCTAAGAGTTGGAGGGAGAAATGGAGCAAGTACCAGGGCAAGAGAAATCCTTTGAGAGGGGAACCCAGGACCATGAGCTCTGTGAATAACTGGTGGACTTGGAGACTGAGGGGTTCAGTGCAGGTCTCTAGATCTTCTTTAGCTGCTGAGCAATTCTGGATGTTCCCAGTGAAAGACAGGATGAGATTAATTTTGGACTGCTGGTTAAGGCCTGTCTATACTGGGTGGGAAGGACATGGCAAAAGGAGGGAGATGGTGACTGCACAAGTTGACCAGAGCAGAGGACTACATTTCTGCAGCAGGGAGGCCCATTCCTGGCTGTGGTGTTGCTGCCAGTGTCCCCATATGGTTCTGTACAGCAACGCTTCACCTTCCTTCATCATTATACCACCCACAGGTATCAAAGTGCTATCAATTTCTTTGTTGGAGAATTTGAGGCAGAAGGAGCAGACCCAAGTTGTATAATAGTAGACATGAGGAAAGAGTGGAGCACAGCTCTCTTGTCCCTGCTGCTGCAACCACTGGTCCCCACTGGTATCTCCTCCTCTCATTAATGATGCACTGAGTATTTCTGTGGCCCCGAACTGGGACCTTTTTTTTCCAGTTGCAAACTGGAGGGAGGCAGCTCTGCAGCTCCTCCCAGAGAGCTCAAGGAGCGGCAGTGCCTCGGGGCACTCAGTAAATGAATAAAAAAAACCCAGAGTCAGAGCTGATTAGAGAGCTCAGGTTTTGGCTCGGACTCTCTAGAGCCTCCAAGGCATTGCAGAGGCTCAGAACCTCATTACTTCTATAAAGTGAATTCAGTAATTAGCTCAGGTCAAAAGTTTATGGCTTGGAGATTGCAGCTGGGGTAATGGTTCCTCCTGGACGTTGGAAACCAAACTGCAAGAAAGCCTCAGTGTTGGCATCCAGGCAAAGCAGTCGAGGGTGCTGAGGATGTGACTGTCCTGCTGGATAGTCTTATTGGACAGTGAGTGATGCAGTGCTGTCCCCTCAGAAGGAAATACGTCACACTGGGAACTAGACAGGCCATTGCCACAAACACTTGTGAACCTAGGAATTGTCAGACTGGGTGGGATCTGGTCTAGCTGAGCCAAAATTCTGCCATGGCCAGACCAAGGTCTTTCCAACCAGGCTGCAAGTGGCTGGTACAGGCTGTGTCCTTCCCCCGCTGCCTCCAAGCAGGCGGGACCCAGAGCAGTAATTCACTCCAGCGGGATGGGGGTGTCAGCACTTTAAATAGCCATTCTCTACTTAAACATTTCTGTGTTCCTGGTTTCAAAGACAGCCCGAAGCAGCAATTCTCCATCCTTGATTCGTCCTACATACAAAAGCCTTTCACTGGCTGCATTTTTTTATTTTCAATTTTATGTAATATCCCCTAATGATACAGAAAGACAGGAAAGCCCAGCATCATTTGCTGTTTAATTGATTTGGTTGTGTTTTTAATGATTTACCTGACTCCCAGATAATTAATTCGCCTTATAATGCTCAGACCTCTGGGTCTCATCCCACTCTCAGAGGCCTCTGCAATTCTCCTACATCCCGTGCGATGTGAGATCAGAGAATCATAGAATGGTTCGGGTTACAAAGGACCTTAAAGATACATATTGCCAGCGGTCAGTGCTGGGCTCTGCTGTGCCACCAGAGGATTTTCCATCCTTGCCTTTACCTGGGACTATGCACCCTCCCATTCTGCCCATTTTGAGTCCTCAGTGCAGAGATGGTGCCAACGTACCCAGCAGGACACCCTGTCTCCTCTCCTCTCCTCTCCTCTCCTCTGACTCTGCCAGAGAGAAAGTGGGATGGGGAGAAGGGAAGGGAGGGGCTGAAGGATTAAACAAGACAGACCAGAAAGCCTTGAATTTTTCCCCTAATACTCAACCATTTAATGACTAGTTTGATGATAAGCATGAAATTAAATAGACGAAGAAAATTCTCCCCTGTCTCAGAAGTCAGCAGGTAATTAGGCTTTGATGGGGACATTCTGAGATACTTTCTACTTATTTTGTGAGTCTGATTTAATGCTTTGGTTGCCTTGATTGTCTCCGCAGTTGAACTCTGCTGGTGTCTCTTAGCTGGACCTTGGATAGATGCTGGTGCTGGCTGATGCCTCCTTTATTCAGGGAAGCAGTAGTCCTCTGGAAGAAACTTCCTGAATCATAGAATCACAGAATGGTTTGGGTTAGAAGGGGCCCTACAGACCACCCAGTGCCACCCTTCTGTCATGGGCAGGGACACCTCCCACTGGACAAGGTTCCTCAAAGCCCTCTCCAATCTGGCCATGAATGCTATAGGGAAAAGCTTTCTTTTCCTCTCGTTTTCCATTTCCCATGTTCTTCCTCTTTTAAATTCTTTTATAGCTCACTTCTTCCAGAGCAATATTAACATAAAGCCATACAAAGAACTTGGTGTGCATATGTGATTCTCCCCTTGTGAGGATGAAACCAGCAGCAGCAGTGTGAGGAACAGTCCTTCGGCATCTTTGAAACTCACACACATTGTTTCTGTACCTATTTATAGATATAAGTGCTTTATTTTAAGTCCAAAAATTTTGAAAGCCAGAAAAGAATGAATCACCTCAAAGAATCAGACCCAAAACCACCAGCTTCAAAGGTCTGAGGACTACCTAGATTTAAAAAATCCTTGCACGCCACGTAGTGTGTGAATTCACAGTATCCCGGTCCCTCCCAAGGGGGGAGCATATTTTGAGCATTCTTAAGTCCCTGGAAAATAAAAATAATCCCTTTTCTCCCACTCCTAACAATAGGTTACACTTTGTTTTCAGGCAATGCCAGTTTATTATGCCAGCACTTCCAGCCAAAAAGCACCCAAAGCAAACTAGGAGCCATGAAACCACAGGTGATAGGAGGCTGCTGGCAAAGTAAGGCACATGAGCTGTTTGCCAGAAGCAGCTCTAAAACCTTGAGGTAGGGAAGAGGTGATGAAATGAGGAAGAACTAGAAAATAGGGAGAAAATGGAAGGAAGGGAAAGACGTAAGAAATGCCATTTGCAATGCAAAAAGGGACAGCGTGCCTTTTGCCACAGGATTTCAAAAAGCAATGCAAAGCTGAGTGTGTGCGAGAGGAAAGGTGGACCCGAGGCTGCAGGTTTTCTCACAGAAAAATTGGGACTTGGAGAAAATAGTAGGACTCTGCAGCCTGGCACTGTCACACAGCACCGACAGCCGAGTGTCATCTGAGAGCACAGAAAGCACCAGCTTTGATCAAGTCACTGGCCCTAAACCAGCATCTCGCCAGGTTTTGAAAAGAAGTGCTCATCCTTCCATTTAAAAACCTTTCCAAACTGACAAATCTGATTGACTCCATTGAAAAATCGGACTGTCAGCTCGCTCTGACACTCCACGATTTTCGCTTTGATCACAATGTACCATGGAAAAAATTCCAAATCTTTGAAAATTTGCCCTGGGAAGGAAAAAAAAAAAACAACACACATTTCCTACTAAGCTCTGCTCTCAGCTACGTTTGGCTGTTTATTTTGGGAGGAAGAAGACCAGCAAACTTGACAGTGCCCATAAGGAATGTCCAGCTGCCAGCAAGCTGTTCACGGCTTTCAGGCTCCGGGAGGAGTGACGGGAGGCGGGGAGGGAGAGTCCACTTCAGGAATGCTGCTGGGGCGTTTAGGAAGGCTGAGCTGTGTTTGACAGTGTAATAGACCCCCAGAGAAGCCCCCAGCCTTCTGCGTAGCCCACGGCTATTTAAGAACTCAAAGCTCAAACATACACACAGAAAGGTTAGCTTTTAATGGATGGTAAATGTTTGGAGAGACCTTTGACCAGCTCTAATACCACAGCTGACCATTCAGAAGGTCTGTAATGAATGGCTGCACATTAGGCTCGGCTGCTCACTTCAGCGGACAATAACTGTCTAACCTCGCTGCTTAACCCCCGGCGAGCTCTCCCGCCCGTCAGGTGGGAACACAGCAGGTATCGAGGGGGTTAGACCTGGCTTTGAATCCCACTTGTTCTGGACACCCACCAAAGCAGCCCAGAGCAACGGGCTGAGTTGCAGAATAAACAAGAATACCCTTGGATGCCTCCAAAAATGCTCTTTTTCTGATTTTTCAAAGGAGTGAAACCTGTTCCAGTCATTGTCAGCAGCTTCATCTGCTCCCAGCAAGGATAAGAAAGCAATCAAGTGTCTGGGACTTGGATCCTGACTTGGTCTTTCTGAGGAAGCCATGAAAGGAGGCATTTTGCTTTCCATGTTCTTAGCACATACCACTGGGATCAAATTCCTCGGAGAATCTCACACTTTGAGGACATTCAGCCTAGACATGGGTGTTGATACTCTGAGCATTTCCACAGCAGAAATTTGTAGGGGCAGTTTTTGGCAGACTGGAAACTCCTGGAGCTCCCAAGTGAAATATTGCTCACACTTGCCATACTTCGGTGCCCTCTTCACTACTCTTCCATGCCAGACATTTAAATTTTTCCCTCTTCAAAGTTTTAAACATTTACAAGAGACTTTCAGCTTGCCAGAAACCGTTCTGATAACCTAGGGCAGATCCATTGATGTAAAATGAGTCCTCATTCCTACATGCACTTTTTGTAGAGCGATGATTTGCAATATCAAGGATATCACAGAATCTCAGGGATTGGAAGGGACCTTGAAAGCTCCTCCAGTCCAGTCTCCTGCTGGAGCAGGAACACCCAGAGCAGGTCACACAGGAACGCCTCCAGGCAGGGTTGGAATCTCTCCAGAGAAGGAGACTCCACCACCTCCCTGGGCAGCCCCTGCCAGGGTTCTGTTACCCTCACTATGAAAAAGTATTTTCTCATGTTTAAGTGGAATCTCCTCTGTTCCAGCTCCCACCCATTGCCCCTTGTCCTGTCATTGGGTGTCACTGAGAAGAGCCTGGCTCCATCCTCCTGACACTCACCCTTTCCATATTTATAAACATTCATGAGGTCCCCCCTTAGTCTCCTCTTCTCCAAGCTCAAGAGACCCAGCTCCCTCAGCCTTTCCTCCTCTGGGAGATGCTCCACTCCCTCCGTCATCTTGGTAGCCCTGCCCTGGACTCTCTCCAGCAGTTCCCTGTCCTTCTGGAACGGAGGGGCCCAGAACTGGACACCATATTCCAGATGGGGTCTCACCAGGGCAGAGTAGAGGGGGCAGGAGAACCAGCCTCGACCTACTAACCACACCTTGTTAAGGCAATGCCTGTGTCCACTTCCTCATGGACTCGCCATCACAAGTAGCTTCTTCCTTACTCTTCAGGTGTTCTCATCACAGACTATGCACCCACTCTGCCACAGTGCATCCGTATCAAGAGTCCAGCCACAGGTATCATAGAACTTAAGAGAATGAAAGGGATCACTGGTGTCTTCACAGATTAGAAAATGAATCTTGCCTCCAGGTAGTCAATGGGTTCCTCTTCATGATTTTCTTTGCACTGTTCATCAACTGTGGTGGTAGTAGGTCCTATTTGGATGTTCCTGAAATGAGTAGACCTCGGTCACGTATGGGAGAGTCAGTACCTGGCCTGAACCTCCAGCCTGTGCTTTCAAGATGAGTCATGGGATGGGTCCCTCATGGGACAGAGATGTCATCACACACACACAATTCCCTGCCACAGACATCTCTGCTACTTTTCAGGCAACCCCAAGGACTGGATGCCACGGCAGTGCTCCACACTAATATCTAGCATGGTGAAAAGATGACCAGGATAAGAATGCATTTTGTCCCAGGAATAATTTGGGGATTGCTGCTGTTGTCTGTTAAGTTTCACAGCAGTTTTCTAAGACCTGGCACATTTACAGAGGTCAGATGTTTGATGGATGATTATTTGGAGACTGGGATGCAACTGATGCCCCTTACACCAAGTGGGGTGAATATGGAGGATGGTGAGACAATGAACTATCATTATAACTGTCCAGGTAAGTGTGTACGTGTGCCTCAGGGTGTGCACGGAAAGGGTGGGGGGATCATAGAATCATATAATGGTTTGGGTTGGAAGGGACCTTAAAGAACACCCAGTTCCACCTCCTGCCATGGGCAGGGAGACCTCCTGCCAGACCAGGTTTTTCAAATTCACATCCAACCTGGCCTTGAGCCTCTCCAGGGAAGGAGCAGCCCCAGCTTCTCACCACCCTCATAGTGAAAAAATTCTTCCTGAGATCTTATCTAAATGTCCTCTCTTTCAGTTAGAAGCCATTACCCCTCGTCCTACCACTACATGCCCTTCTAAAAACTTCATCTCCAGATTTCTTGTAGGTCCCTTTCAGACACTAGAAGGCTGTTATAAGATCTCCTCAGAGCCTTCTCTTCTCCGGGCTGAGTCTCTATAGGAGAGGTGCTCCTGCCCCCTGATCATCTTCATGGCCTCCTCTGGACCCTCTCCAACATGTCCATGTCCTTCTTGTGCTGAGGACCCATATATGCAGAGAAAGAAGCTATTGTCCCTCTGCTCAGTGCTGGGAAGGCTGCACCTGAAGCACTGCTTTCAGTTTTGAGCTCCCAGTTCTGAAACCATGTGGAGAAATGGGAGAGGGATCAGTCAAGGCAAACAAGATGGTCATGGCCTGTGGCACACGATCTGCCAGGAGAGGTAAAGGGAGCAGGGCTGATTTCGCAGAGAGGCTTCACCTCTTCTATGGGGTAAAATGAGACTGAGGCTCTAAAAGCAGCCTATAGATTGTTGAAGGACTGTTACAAATATGCCAGAGGCCAGAGCCAAACTCATCTCACTGATGCCAGACAATGTAGCAGGGTCAACACACACAAACTGGAGCTTAGGAGGTTCAGGTTAGGCATTAGGGAACAGTGATTCTGTAGGAGGGTGATGCAGCTGTGAGCCAGATGTCAAGAGGGTCTTTATCCTTCGTTATTTACAGGGTTCAGTTGTACAAAGCCATGGTTATTCTCATCTAGTTCTGGGGATCATCCTGCTCCAGGGAAGGTTGGGGTGGAGACTTCCATGGGTCTCTTTCCACCAGCACTGTTGTGATTCCTGTGGTTCAGTTTCTTTAAGAGTTGCTTTTCCATGGAGGTACACTCTGCTTCAGGTTGTAATTCTTCCATGGAGGAAAAAGTTGCTTTAACATTCTTGCAAAATTTTTCCCACAGACTCCTTGTATGGTCTCTGCCCTGTCATAAATTCCAGCAAAGCTCTTTGAAGCACAGACAGAATTTCTCTTCATTAATGAGGGGCCATCCGTACCCATGTCCTTCCCGTAGGCTTTTTCTAGGGCTTTGACCTTGGTCCCACACTTCTCCAGCCCTTCAGCACAGCAGCCCGTCCACATGAGACTCTGCCTGGATGCCATCAGAACTGCAGTGAGCACAACTGTGACTGCAGGAGGTAAAAGAAAGACGCATCACTTGCAGCAGGTCTCACCATGGCTGGGGGTATGACTCTGGCTCAGGGAGGATGCTGAACTGCAGTAGCAGAAGGTCAATGCTATTGAGCCTGATGTGGAGGGAATGAGCAAGGCAAGGTCCATGACAAGGACAGGACCAAAGATGCTGAATGTCCAAAGTGGAAAGAAACATCTAAGGCCCTGAATTGCACCATATGGAGGTTGTGGTGATGCACGGAGGCAGTGACTTCAAGATTATGTGGGTGGGAAGAGAGCGAGAAGGGCCTACAAACGACTTGAAGGAGGGCCAGCAAAACGCCACCTCTGTTTGCGTGCTGATGGCATGTCTGACATGAAATAGGCTGGCACGGAGTCAGCCGATCAGCCCCATTTGAGCAGATCTGCAGTGGCACAGAAGGTTTATTCCAGCTCAGCACGCCGAGTCGCGAAGCTGTGGCGTTTCTGCTGTAGCACTAAAAGCCCCCAAGTCAGGTTTAGCCTATCGCTGAACTGCGGCTTTAAATCACAGCTTCCCCGTGTACTCTTCCCTTTCAGGAAAGACCACACATCAAAGGACTCTCGTAGGAGCTTCCCCTCCACACCTTCCATCTCATTTTTACAGTCTGAGGGAATACACTGTGTGCTAATTTCACCTCCCTTCTCTTGGTTTCTCCCATTTGGCTGATGCCTTTGGATACCGTCCCAGTGTCAGGGAATATGCAAATGCCATTTTGTTTGTCTTGCCTTGGGACAGGGATGTCTTTGAAATGTAGATGTAGGATCTTCAATTTGCCTTGCTGTCTAAGAACCTACTTTCTCTTTAACTCTTCATTTCTGATACAGTTCAGTAGAAGGGCTCTTCTCTTGTCTTTCAGTTTCGTTCCCAACTAACCATTGGCTCTCATTTAGACAAAGTGCAAAGTGTTTCATCAGGTCACTCTTTTTCTTTGCTGAACTTCATCACAAATTATATATTTTTATAAACTGTTCTCATTCAGTAGCAGCAAGACAGAGGTCTATTGCTTCCCAGAATTCCACGATGTGCACAGTACACCTAAACATAGCTGAGATGAAGAGGCTCTGCAGAGCCCTGCTGGTTTACACATGAGGACACAGGATTCTCAAATCTGAATCATGACCAAGATCTTTTTAGCTCTGTGCTGTGTCCCTGGCTGTGGCCAGGAGAAATCTCTAAGGAAAGTGGGCAGAAACAGGATGAGTAAATAATGAAACCTGGACATTAGGAAAAAAGGCTGGACATGAGGAAAAAATTCTTCCCAGAAAGAGTGGTCAGTCACTGGAATCAGCTTCCCAAGGAGGTAGTGGAGTCGCCATCCCTGAATGTGTTAAAGAGTAGATGAGATGTGGTATTGAGGGATATGGTGTAGGGGAGACCTTTGTAGAGTGGGGTTGGACTTGATGATTCCAAGGGTCTCTTCCAACCTAAATGATTCTATTATTCCTGTCTGCCCCTGAGACACCTCTCCTGGTACGGTACCCCAGCATGGTGGAAGTTCACGTTGAGAAGCTAATCTGGCAGCTGCGACCTCAAGAACCAAGCCAGCAGCCCATCGTGTCATGACTCTCCCCTGACTGAATGTTTCAGTTGCATCAAAAGCCTGGCTGGTGACTTGCAACTTCCAATGACCCAGGGCTGACATCCAGCTTGCTCTCCTTCCACAAGTGCAGTGGGATGGTTGCTCAACTTGCTACAAGTCATCTCCACTTTGCCCTTCTCCATGGCCACTCTAACCAGTAATGAATTTAGTTTTCAGCATCAACTTTCACAGGCAGTTTCACCTGCCTGCCCATGGCTGATCTTTTGACTGAAGTGATCTCTTTTTTTATCTTTACTGAAGAGGTTTAATACTCCAGAGATGTCCTCCTCCATGAGTCCCTGAACTGCAAGTTCTGGAGACCAGACAGGCATCCTGGGAAGGTCTCCTGCCTGCTTGCCCTGATCATGTGTTCATCCCTGAGTATCTTTAGGTGGACTTTTAATTCAGGATAACTTTTAGGGTCTTCTGTCTGCTTTGCTTATTCATAAACTTGATTTGCCAAGCACACTTGCAGATTATTTCTAGTCCTTGGGAGAAAATTTGGCTACACTTCATCATCCTGTTCAGAGACAATTATTGGATTATCTTAATTGGGTTTAGAAGAATGTCGCAGATTGAATTCTTAGCTGAGGAGTTCCAGCTGAATTTTCTTATCATATAATAGAATATAACATAACATAACATCATATCATTTCTCTCTTCATCTGTGCAGCAAACCAGGTTCTTATTCCAGGAGTAATTTTCATCTGTGGTTTCGAATGTTCTAAAGGCATCTCTTGGGTTGGTTTTTTTTTGCTACTGCTTATGTGGTACAATGTTTGAAGAGGAAGAGACTCAGGGGAACTCAAGATACAAGCCAGGAAGAACTCCAAGAAATACATATTTCTTACACAGGTTGTATTTCGTAGTATGGTTTGGCTGCCAGAACTGACTCTCACCCACAAAATCTCCAACTCTCTGCTCTCCACCATATTGGTCCATCATCTTACAATCTTAGTTTAAAAAAGACCTTCTTCTCTTTGCTTCCTCCAAGAAGATATAACTTACTTCCCTTAAAAGGAAGTTAAAATTTACTTCTAACTTCTTAAGTTTTCTTAAAACTTCCCACAATAAGCTTTTGCCCACACAGGTGACTCCCCAACCCTGACCAGTGACTGATCGATCCCCAGAGGAGATTTTGATCCATCTTATAAAAAATCCAATGGACTTAACCATCTGTGATGGATTTAACCATCTCTAATGGACCAGTATGTAAGAGCTAGGAATCAAAATCAGTCATACAAGTCCCTATGAAATAGTCAGGATGCGGCTGTGATGAGGAAATGCTTTCTCATGCGTGCAGAGGAGCCCACTCAGAGGGGCCCCAGCAGAGCCACCAGAATTCATGCCAGGGACAAATTTGCCCTTCCTGCAACTTTATCTCCGTGCTTGACTAACAAACACCCACAGCAGGGGCATTTCTGCTGCGAATTCCTAATGAGCTACTGGAAAGTACCATGATAATTTGTGGCTTGACTCTTGGCTTTCAACCCCACTTCCCAATTCCTGACCTGCCTTGGCTCCTTGCTTCAGCACTGTCCCCATGTCTGCCCATGGCTCCCAGAGAGGCAGAATTAAGTCTCATCTCTTTCCTCTTTCATTGCCCACTGCCTGATGAGTTTCCCCATCCTATCCTACTTTGCCAGCCATCCACTCCTTATAAACGCAGTACTTGGGGTTGTGCACAACTAAACACCTCAGATCTACATCTCAGAGTTCAATCACTGCTGCTTGAAACCTTCACATGAGTCTTACCACGGTTTACAAAAGGATCCAGAAGCAGATTTCCAGCACAAGTCAAGACCAGGGAGAGAATCTTGATGAGGAAGGGAGCTATAGGATGAGGGGGAAGTGTTTGACACTGAAAGAAGGGAGATGGAGATGAGATACCAGAAAGAACTTTGGTGGGAGGGTGGTGAGAGCCTGGCCCAGGTTGCCCCGAGAAGCTGTGGTTGCCCCATCCCTGGAGGGGTTCAAGGCCAGGTTGGAGGGGGTTTGGAGCAATCTGGTGTGGAGGGAGGTGTCCCTGCCCAAGTCAGAGGGGTTGGAACTCAATCATCTTTAAGGTCCCTTTCAACTGTAACCATTTTATGATTCTATAAACAACAGCTACAACAGGAAACAGAAAACAAAATCTGACAAGAAAAACTGCTCTAAAATTAAAATACAAGAGATTCTTTTCAAAGACACTTCAGAGAAAGGTCTTGTGAGGTTCTGTTTGTTACATTTTAATTTCATGATAGGCTTGTTCACTGTTGCTCTAAGGGCTCCAGAACTGAAGGATGCTTGGAACACATTTTTAAAAAGAAAAGGAAACGCTCTATATTTCACGGTAAAATTGCACAACCTCCTAAATATACTTTCAAGAATAGAAACAGCCTTGTTAAAAGAATGAACTGCCAGTGCATTGGAGGGTGAAATGCAATAGGAAACCAACTTGATAAAAGGATAATTCCAGTAAATGAATAACACTTCCCTCATTGTATCACACAAAATACATCATGCTCAGTTTATAGGAGTAGCAACCGCAGCCCCTGTTCTGAATTGTTCTTCTGGCAAACCTGGGAGGGAGCCTGTTGAGAGGATGCTCCACAGTTGAGGTCAGCTGAAAAGCATGAAGCTCCTTGATCACAAGCACTCCTAGATGATCAGCACAGCTAAAACTTGCTTCAATTACAGTCATTAATGCCACAGAAAACATTAACCCCAGTCAGCAAGAGGAGTGTGGATGCGAGTGTCCAGGGCCTAGGACCACATGGATGGGATTCATCTGGAGCTGGAAAGTGAGATGTCAAGTGTGAGCCAGGCACCGTAGGCTCTGCTCATACTCCACAAGGACAAAAAAGCTCAAGGCAATTAATTTGGCCTTTCTTAGTGATCCTTTAGTGATCCTTTGAGGGCCTGATTCTTCCAATTACCAGAAAGGAAGCAGAGAATAAATAGCTCAGATAGGGATATTGAATTATTAGTTGAGGAAGCTCTGACAAAGAGCCCTCATCACGTCAAGACTCCTTAGGAAGCATCTTTGACTATATGGCAAGCCTTGAAGTTCATTATCCTCAAAGTTTTTAATGCTTGCCAGAAGGAACAGGGAATCCCACATTTCCTTCATGGCTGTAACTCTGACTCAGCACACTACTCTGCATAAATCTCTTCCTCTGCTCTTTTGCTAATTGCATGATGATGGCTGTGAATTTGAGGCTCAAGGCAAGGCTATGGTTCTGGGGAACCAAAGGGCAGGGTCTGCAGGGTGGCAATCAACCAGCACCACTTCCTGAGCCCACACAGCATCACTAAGTGCCAGCCACACCATTTTCCTACCTCCCTCAGGTGCCAAGCGTTGTATCTGCCTCTCAAGCCACAGCTATGGGTTCTGACTCATGGGTGGCCAAGCCAGATATGAATGCACTGCCATGGGCACTGGAGTCAAACCAGACACGCTAGCACTAGATACTAATGCACAACACACTAATTAGCCCTGCAAAGGAGGAAGGAGTGTGAACTACCTGCCTCAGTCATCTCCAAGACTGACACCAATGTATTAAGAGCTATGGAATGAGCCATGCTCTGTGCCACCCTGTGCCACCAAGTGCTTCAATGGAAGCTGTTTTCTTAATCCCAGGAAAATGGTTTTATTTCAGTTGGGACAGGAGTTGCAATGTACTGATTTTAGAGATTGGAGGCTTTGGGAATGAGTATGTCAAGCAAGGTGATTGTTTAGTCCTCCCACTTTAGAAGAGGTGTCACAGTCCTGCAGTAAATCTACATGGCATGGTGCTGGCAGGTGACAGACACTCATCTGAGAGTAGCCAACACTCATCTGAGAGTAGCCGACACTAGGGCCACACTGTGTTTGCTCTTCTATTGAAAGTGAGGAGAGAGGAAGAGGAAGGCTCAGTCCTGCCAGGCCCTCTGAAGAACTGGGTTTCTCTTTCAGCATGGCCAACTTCTTTAAAACTCTTCTTCTAGCTGCTATGCTGGTGGCAGGAACAGCTGGAGCCCTTCTGAGGTCAGATAGTGGAATTTTAGCTAGAGGCATTTTGTGTCTCAACAGAGATGCCGCCGGTTTGTTCGGCTGAAAGATCTAAAGTAGGGGCCGCTGCAGCAGAAATCCACTTGCTTGGGCCAACCGCTGCCCACCCACCCTGGAATTATTCCAACACTCTCACCGGACCCCCCACCTCTTGTTTAATCTTTAATGCACCTCCAATTGCCCTAGGCTGGACACCGCAGCGGGGCAGGCAAGATAGGAGTGATGATTAGCTGCCTGACCCCATGTGCTATGCTGGGCATTGGGAAATGTGTGTCTAACGGCTGACCCTCCATCGATCCCGACTGTGTCCTCCGGGCAGAAGGAATCATTAGCGGCAGCTTACGATGGAGGGCCATGCAATACCTCTCGTTCTGTGGGGTGCAGGCACATGAAAAAGCCACAGGCACAGCAGACCTGTCCTACCTGTTCTTGCTCTCCGAACTCTCCGTTTGGCTGTTCTTAGGTATCTGGTGAAATATGGGATGGGGGAGGGATGAACAAGTATGCCCAGTACGTAGGCTCTTCAGCGCTTGCCTGCGTCCTTGTCTCCCTATAATGCCCATCCTGTGCTACAGGGAAGCAGCTCTTGCACGAATAGGAACACTGTCCTATCTACAGCCCATCTACCCCTGACGTCTGCCCGGGCACTACACAAAACCCCCCAGAATCCAGGCACAAATCTGGAGACAGCTGCATTTCACTGCTTACCCAGCCCCTAATATCTATGCTCAATTTTGATTTTGTTCTAGAAATATGCACGGGGTGGGCAAAGGATCAGGAAAGTCATTGGCCTCCACCAAAGAGGAACTTCTCCAAAGCTGGAGTCCCTCGTATATGACAAAAAGTGGAGTAGCCAACAACAGCGAGGGAACTCAGACCGGAAAAGAGAACAGAAAATACCAAAAGGAATGGGTTTTATGACCAACACATGAAATAAGGGAACTTCTCTCTGACCAATGAATAAAAGGAGCATTTACGAAGGGTTGAGAACCAAAATGGTGAAGAAGAGAGCAGAAAGAGAATCAAGAGATGAGGGATTTTGGAAGACAGCTGCTATCATATCCCGTGGGCTACTCACCAGCAGTGCAACGGCTTCCTAGAGACTAGAATGAAGATAAATTTCCTTAAGGGAAATGATTTCTATAGGAGAAAGCAAGTAGTTAAGTGTTTTGTCCAGGTTCTACCCAGGGTCCACCTGCTGGACCCTGCACTGCGCTGGTCATGAGTGAAGCCTCAGCAGTGACAGAAGAGACTTACATGGCAGGAAGAAAGGACTCAATTGAAAATATCATTGAGGATACCAGTGCAAGAGACTGGAGTAACAGGAACTTTGTTGAGAAAGACCTAAGGTGGTACCACCAAGATCAGTAACATCTGAATCAGTTAATTGGCTGCTGAAACAAATAAATTCATGGAAATCATCATGCTCAAAGCAGCCTTAGGCAGGCAGGCTCCTGATGGGGAGGTAGACCTTTTCAATACGTGTCACTTAGTGGACACACTTTCAATATGTGTCCTTATGAGAACACTTAGTACAAGGGTAGTGCCTATTCCAGGGGCAGGGACTGAAGCCCCTGAGGATACACAGGGCATATCCTCCAATTTGTTTTATAATCTCTGGGCTCTCCACACTGGCTCATGGTCACAGATTTCTCACTTGCTCCTTTGTTAGTCCTCCATATGGGAAAGGGTGGTTTGTGATGGCTCTGCCCTAGTTTGTCATCCAGCTACTCACAAGAGCAGTTACAGCCCAGAGAGTCAGCTATACTGGATAAAAAGCATTTATTTTGTTCTTTGTAGTTAACATGTTCTTTGTAATTTCAGACAAGCGAGAATCAGTATGCTCAGAAAAGTTCTTTCAGGGTTATGGTCCTCTCCTTGTACCAGACAGCAGTAGCCACACATAAGAAATTACCCTCCTGTGTTCCACCATTTTGGGTGCCAAACTCATTAATGACTAGCCACTACCAGACTGAAGAAACCTGATGGCAACAAGCCTTCCACGTTTGTGCGATTCCCCTCTTATTTCCCTGCCTTCTCTTCCCACCCTCTGAACATCTCACTTCTGGTTTTCATGACTGCATCATATGAAGTTTCAGGTCTGGTCAGTAGCTCACTCTCGTAAGCTTTTCTTCTCCTCTGATGCTTTCCAGAGACAAACTGCACATTTACAGCTGAAGGTGCTGTTAGGAGTTTGTAAATGTACATTGGGAGACCTTTGTAGAGTGGGGCTGGTGGTTGGACTCGATGATCCCAAGGGTCTCTTCCAACCTAAATGATTCTATGATCTTGTCATTACGTCTCTTTTCTGTTACACATTGTCAGGGACATAGAGCCATGCCCAAGGATATCGCTATTACTGCTGTCGTGGCAGTGCCTCCCAGCTTTGTGCTATTAACACATTAAATTAAGACACTGCTGACACAAACTTTTCGAGAAGAGATCACACCACAGGAGCTCAGCTCCAGCGTGAGAGTTACTCTCACAAACCTGGTGGCTGAGAGAGAAGCGGGTGGATTCCTGTATCGTTTTCACTTGAGTCAATAAATTAGGCAAGAAAAACACAGGTAACGTCCAATGACAATAAGGTGAGACTGATTATGAAGTTTTGTTGTGAAACTTCATGCAATGCCCCCAGTGAAGTCCTGGTTCTCCTATTATGAGAATTTGCATTAGTCAATGATTGGGATATGGGAATAAAGCATACCTTTTCTGAACCTATAGGTGATGGCAACCAAGCAAAGTCTTCCTCCATGTTAAAAAACAAGACAAGAGCTCATTTCAAATGAGCTCAGAATTCAGGGGTTTCAGGAAAACAGTTGCTTTATCAAGCTGTTTGACTGGTCTGTCACAATTCCTCTTTAATGAACCAGTGTTCTAGCCAAAATCCCACTTCTTCAAATATATGTTCCATCAAAATCCTTTGCTTAGTACTGAGATCAAATACACAAACCTACTGCTACTGACATCACTTTTTTCTCTCCCTTTTTATTCCAAGGCACCGATTTTCTCAAGGCATGCAGGGCAGTCTGATAAGAACTGAATGGTGTGTGATATAACCACCCAGACTCAACATGATTTAGGGTGACCAGCACAGCTCCGTAAGTGTCTTCCTGGATGTGGATAATGCAGATATAGGAGGAAGGAGGAATAAGTAGAGCTCAGCCATATCTGAAAGAAGGTTAAGGGAATTCTACTTCATTGTCCATATTGCCCAGGGCACCATGCTCTCCACCAATGTAGGATTTTTTTGTTCTCCACTTGCTTGCCCAGGTGATGTAACTTGTCCGTTATTTTATCCTCCCTTATCTGTCTGTGTCTTCCAACTGGGGAGTTCAAACAATGTTTTCCCAACCTTTCTCCCATTTCTCAGCTTGACATTTGTCTAAGTCACACTAGTCTTAGCTCAGATGGATTCCCTACAGTTACATTTATCTGCTAGGAAGAATTTTTTTTTCTTTCTTTCTGTGTAACAAACACACCCTGAGGGTGGAACATCAAAACCATTCTCATATTGTCAACTCTGAAATTAGCTGTTGACCTTGATTTTATTACCATGATTTACCCTTCTTCCCAGAACTGGGAAGAATTCTGTTTATGACCACCTCTTTGGGTGTGCCCTACTTTGGTAGGATCATTTTCAATCCACCCCAGCATTGTAAAGGACAGTGATGGATGCTTCTGTGCCCCACCACACTTTTTATCAGCCTTAAATCCATATTTTGTATTTTATTCCTAGAAGATATAACACTTTTCTATTTTTTGGATCTTCTTTGAAGAATTACCAACTCATCAAATATTTACCAGTTAGAAAACAAACTCTGTTGCATAGAGAATGCAATAGAATGAATATAGAAATATCAACTTAAAGCTGAAATGGAAATAGGACCAATATTCTATGATTCTATGATCCCTCATTTACAGGGAACAGAGATCTAGAGGGGCAGCAGATATAGTGGAAGACAACACTTCATATGAAGCTATAGCTGTGAGAATGAGAAATAATCTATAAAAAATGAGAGGGGAAATGGTGTTTTAAAAAAGTAAATGTCACGTCCATATTGTGTCCTTCAAGAAAGCTAGAAGATATAAATACTGTGAGAGATATATAGTGTGGGTGCTTCTTAAGATGTATGATTTATAAAGGACTGGTTCTGCCTCTGCGACGAGATAAGTTTGGGGTCTATGTTTGTTGAGCTGCAGGAGTTCCAGGGGCAGCTGATATTGTAAAGTCAGGGCAGAAGAAAAGATGTTTCTCCAGTAGAAGTTAATTAGGATTACTGTGACATGGAAAGGATCGTGTCCAGTCAACCAGCCACAGGAAATTTCTTCTAGTCACAAATGCAATTAGAAGCAAAGGGCTCCAATTTTCATAAAAGCATCTTCAGTTGAGCATTCAGTTTTGTTTTGGTTGTGGTGTGGGGTTTTGTTTTCCCCTGACAGGATAAATAGTGAAGCAATGAAAGAAATTGCCTAGATAACTCTAGAAACTCTTCCACTGTTATCTCTGTTCAAGCCACAGGCTTGTCTTATCTTTCCCACAATGCCACAATATGCAGCTCCTATGAGCTCTCCATTCCCCCCATCCTGTTCTCTCCCTCCCTGTATTTTTTACATTTTGATAAGAAGTGAGGAATCCAATAAAGGCTCCTGCAGGAATTTGTAGCAACACATTCCTTTTCCATCATCCTCTGCACTTTGAGCAAAGCTCGTCTCTTCTATCTCTCTTCTGACGGAATATGAAACCACAAGTATTTTAAGCTGAGACAAAGAAAGTAGGGGGCTGTAATCCAAACTGACAGCAACATTATTAATCAGGGAAGAAGAGGCTGAGCAGAGCTGATTGCTCGGAGATGGAGCTGGGAGGGGGTTCCCAGGTAGCTCTGGGCAGTGTGGATGGGCTGCAGAGCTTCTCACCGAGAGGACACCACATCAGTCCCCAAAGGCAATAGTAGGAACAGAGATAGAAGACCACCCGGTGCTGAAGCACACCCATTCCCAGCATCTGCTTTTCTTCAGAGCCTACTCTATTGCTTTGATCAGATCAGCGGTGCAGGGGAAAAGGTGGGCCAGGCACTTTTTTACAAAATTTAAGGTTTTTAACAGTACAGAGCCCTGTTCCTAACTGTGCTCTCCTGGGTGGAATCTTAGGATCTGTGTGTCTTGCTGGTTTCAGCAGCAGGTTGTGCCATCACTGTATCAAGTAGGTTCTGATCCAGCTAGGAGGGGAGCTGAGAAACGCCGAGCGAGATACCTGCATGGCGCACTCCGGTTAGAATGGGGATAAACATTGCAACACTGTGGCTGGAGATGGGCTCCCCCTCCACACTCTACAAACCTCTGCACTTATTATTAATTATAATTATTATTATTATGAGGAGTAGTAGCAGTAGTAGTAGTAGAATAGATGAGTTCAAGAAGTGCCTGCCTCTGTTGGGGACCTACACATGAAGCCTGTGTTCAAGGGTCTGCACAGTGTTTGCACAAAGTGGATGAGTCCCAGTGACACTATTTAAATAAATTACAGTGTAATCCAGAGTATTCTTTAATCCTGTCTTCTGGCTTTAATTACACAAGATTATTTAGGTCTGCTGCAACTTTTTCTGGTAATAATTTACACTGGTACATTTCGTAAGGAGCAAACCCTTCTCTGAACATCTCTATCCCTTGCAATTGCTTTATATTGATTTATATTTATAATGATTTATATTCTCACTTATATTGATTCATTATGGGCAATAATTATTTTGGATTTTTAAAACAGAGCATATTCTGTCACTACATAAAATTAATGACTTCAGATACAGAAAGTATCCTTTATACCTAGAAAAGAGAAGCATATGCTACCTAATTTATCAAAGAGGGAGATAAATGGCAGGCATGGAAGGAAGAGAATTCCAAGAAGAGATATCTGTTTATTCTAATAGGTAATGGACAATGTGAGTTAGCAGTTTGCAGCTGAAGCAAGGCAGACTTATATTACATCTCACATCAGCTTTTCCATCATTTTCTGGGCATCAATGAAACCAGTCCACAATTCAACAGGACCGTTTCCCCTTCTCCCTGTAGCTTCTCCAGTAATCCAAGATTTGTTATATGTCATTGCTAATGACTTCAGGCTTCCTACCTAATTCCTTTTAACTTCACAGCTCAATATAGTTGACCCAGTCACTACAAAAAGACATAAAATCTTGCATGGAAACCAAAGGGATGGGAAGGAGCTAATTATTGCAGTTGAACATAACTGCATCATCACATCACTGGTCTGCAACTCTGGCCCCTAAAAGTGCCGGATTTCCATTTATTAGTAGAAATTATTTCAATCTAGAAGTGAGCCAGTATTCACTTCTTGTGATATCAATGAGTCAGAAATTAAAGTACAGGAGAATTAAGGAATAGCCTCCAGTCACTACAAACCTCTCTGCTCTCATGTTTGAGAATCTATATCTTTATTTTCTTGTATTTGTTTGCTCTTTAAACAACCAGGTTCATCCCTTGGGATTACAATGTGGCCGGAGTAGTAACCTGACCAGCCTGTGTGACAGGCTTTGTCTTCTCAGGAGTTGCCTTGCAGGGCCATAAGCAGATGGCACCATGGACCCTGAAGCCAAGCCAGACCAACCAGAGGTAAACTTTCAGGGGAGATGAGTTTGGCAAATTGCGCCCTGTTCACAGCAGTGATGGTTGATGGGTGATGCTCTGAAGGTTGTCTTCTTCCCCAGTCAAAAATTCTTCAGTCACTCTGGAAGCTGAACTTTTCATAGATTTTACATAAATTCTTGTTGAAATGATGGAAAAAATCTCAATGGGGATGGAAGATATCCCAGGACTAAAGGCTCCTATACTGTTCCTTACTCTTCCCAAGCCCCAGAATGGTCTTGGGTCAAACCGAATCCTACCTCCACCCAGAGATAGACTGGGACAACATCACTTTGTTGTCTGGAGTTCAGATTCATACTCCAGAACTCCCCCAGGAATGTCCATGCCTTTACTTACTTGTTAATGGCAATTAATGATGGTGTTATGTTAACATCTGGAAGCTTGGACATCTTTGTACTGTGTTGCCCAAACCATAATAGTTGAGGGCATGGGTGAGAAGCCCACAGTCAGACACATCAACAACAGCTAGGAAGGTGATGTTGGAGTTGCACATCAGAGGAGAGAGTAGCCATACTGCTCTGTCCCCCAGAAAACCTTTGCTTGGATGCCGGGGGCTGAGGGTTGGGGAGGGCATTGAGTTACCGCTGTAAAAACAACCTAATACGACATGCTGCTGTCTGTCTTGCAGAAATCTCATTTGACCTTGGGCTACGAGCCACAGACTAAACCTCCTGTTCAAACCTGACCCAGCTCTTTCCTCAGCCCGAGCAGGAGGAAACGTGAGACATGATGCTGGCAGCTCTGGTTCCTGACGTGTGTCACCCTGCCCCTTCAGCAATCCCCCCATCCTCTCTGGAGCCAGGGTGGGAGAAGAGCCCTCTGTCTTCCACAACACCTGCGTGGGCTGTGGCTCTCAGAGCCCCTGGGCACACAGGGCGAGCCGCAGAGCAGCTCAGCACAGAGGAGGGGAAAACATGTTTAAGGAGATTTTTATTTTTTTGAATAAATGTGTGCTGGTTTCAGGTGACCTCAGGGTATTTTTGGAGGGAAGGTGATCATTTTCCCCCTCTCCCAAGTCAGTAACAAACAGTCACAACCTGCTCATCTTTATTTCTCTGTCTTCCATGCTGCGGGGCTTGTCCAGGCAACCAGGCAAGCATCTGCTGGCAAATGTGGTTGGGAAAGGGTTTCCCACCTCATCTGCACTTGTCCCCTGGCTTCTGCTCTCTCTTGTGCCTGTAACTGGGTGACACTAAAGTTTCTTAGTTGTTTTCTTGCTGCATTTTTTAATTTCCTCCATTTCCATCTCTCCATCCCCAGACCTGCTGAAGTCAGGGAGGAGTAAAAGAATCAAACACCAGGGCAACTTGCCCCAAAATTGAAAGAGAGAGAGGAAAATCAAAAGAAGCCCCAATTTTGGACTGTCACTGAGATACACGAAAGGGAACAAGTTCCTTTTTACAACTCGCGGCTCTCAGAGACCAGGTGACTTTCTGATGGGAACTGAAGTAACTCTGTGAGTACTGCAACCCACAAGTTGCTGACAAATCACAGAATCATTTTGGTTGGAAGAGACCCTTGGGATCATTGAGTCCAACCATCAGCCCTACTCTACAGAGTTCTCCCCTACACCATATCCCTCAACACCATATCTAATATACTCTTAAACACAGTCAGAACTTCTCAGGACAAGCACAAGCCCCAGAAGCTGCCAAGAAGTGCCCTGCAGAGGAACATAATGTGTAGCAGAAGCCTGCACAGGGAAATGGGAGACCAACAACCATCCTCCTGTTCCATGTGAAAAAGGTCCCTTTCCTGCATGGCTGAGCAGCCTCCTCACAGGGTATGGCTGGATTTGGCCCCACTTACCCTGCTAACCCCAGCCATGCCCCCATGCTCCCAAGGTATTTTTGTGCTCGAGCTTGCCTGGGGCAGTGCAATGCCATGAATAACTTTTCTACTAAAAGCGAGAGGGGATGGAGAAATGGAAGAGGCTTTTGGCAAGAGCAGCACAGAGGGAAGAATCTGGGTTGAATCAGGGGTGAGGGGAGGGAGCAGAGACTGAAAAAAGAGCGAAGTGAGGTAAGGGACATTGGAGGAAAGCCAGCAAATCAGGTCAGGCAGCAGTCACGAAGAAGGTGATATTGAGGCAGCTACAGGGCATGGATTTGCCTGTGGGATCAGGCAAGCTTAGATTCACAGCAGAGCCCTCCCAAGGGCCAACGGGTGACTCAGAAGAATAACTGCTGGAATAGCTAAAGGCTGAATCCAAGAAGAACTCATTCTTGGGGCCTTTCAGCAGCACATAATGTTGTCTCGGTCAGCTTCTTCATTCTATCAATACATAGAGATGTCACCAAGACCTATCAGTCAGGGTCGGAGGGGAGACCTGTACAACTCCTGAGAGCACACACCTGGGGCAGTGCGTGGAGCTGGGGAGGTGACTTGGGGTGGGGACTAGGGGGGAAATGCAACAAAGCTGTTAAGCAGAGTTCTGCACAGACATCTGAAATTTCTCCACGTAAGCAGGAGTCTGTCGAGGTGCAAAGCAGCTGAAATGTGAGCACGCACACGCCTGTAGAAATGATACTGCACCTGGTGCTAAAGCAGATGTCTTGTAGCTCAACACATGCTGGGCCGAGGATCTAACATCTCATATCAATTCCCAGCTGCCTGAAGTGATATAGGAAAGCATTTGGCAGCAGATAGAGCAAAGGTGACAAAATCTAAGTGCCCTGTGGTACATTCAGTTAAAAGCATCCCTGTAGGTAGTATATCTTGATTCTCCGAGGTCTCTAAAACAGAGCTAGCAGCTGAGCAGTTGTAACATACCCTTTGGAAGGGACCTTGCCCATGTCATTTTGGGTCTTATTTCTACATCCAAAATGTTTTACCAACAGATATTGACGTTATCACCACATTATCTGATAGATCCAAGGCATCAACATTTGCTGATATTCTATTAACTGAGACAAAAGAAGAGAAGCATTTGTGACATTGGGTTAAAAAACAGCAGAGAAACGTACATTCAGGGGGAAATATGCACCTTGATAGGAAATGGGGAGCATCAGGTGGGGGCCAGTCTCTTGTCTCAAGAAACAGACGACAGGACAAGAGGAAATAGCCTCAAGCTGTGCCATGGGAGGTTTAGGATGGATATTAGGAAAAAAGTTCTTCACTCAGAGGGTTATCAAACACTGGCAGAGGCTGCCTAGGGAAGTAGTGGAGTTGCCATACCTGGAGGTATTTAAAGCCAGGCAGATGTTGTGCTGAGGGACATGGGTCAGTGGTGGTTTGGGCAGTACTGGGTTGACAGTTGGACTGAAAAGTCCCTTCCAGCCTCAGTGATTCTGATTTGATACTCAGTAAGTGTGGAAAACTAGGGACATGCCTCTGTCCACAGACAAAAAGGAATACAAAGCTTTCAGAAATTTATATTTTGATGGGTAGTTTCTATCCAGTGTGGCTGCCAAAATGTCTTATCTATAGGCATTAATATTAATGTGCTGTATAACAGGGAATACTACTAGGAATGGGTAGTTCAGCTGGAGGCTGAGAGAGACAATATCATCCAGTGCTGCCAACTCAAGTTTCTAAACAAAGACAATATGGGTGCTGGAGGTAAGATAGTCGTGCGAGGTCCAGAGAAGCCTGCAGAAGGTATCATGCCTTTTATAGTTTGAAAATGAGTCCCAGCAAAAACTTTTGACAATGCCTTTCAGGCAGTTGCAGAAGAAAGGCGATAGGAAACACATCACAGGTTGCAGAGACTGTTGTCCCAAGCACAGTTATGTCATTTAAAACTAGCATAAATTGGGGGAAAGCTATCAGAGTTTATTACTACAGACATCAGCAGTTGGGTCAAATATCCCTAAAGCATTCAGTTTCAGAAAACTAGAGTGTGAAACGCAGACAAACATATGCCCAAGAATAAGTCTTGAGTCCTGGCTTTGCCATTACAGAAACCAGAGCACAAAAAGGTTTTTCAGAAGCAGTGCTGGTCAGCAGAGGTTCTCTGGGCAGGTGTAGACAGGCCAATTTACAGCTGTGGACTTGTCTCCATCTACCCCTATATCTTCTTTGACTGAAGAAGCAGGTGCATCCAGTGGTACTTCAGCACCCAGGTTGATAAAGGTGAGCAGTGGCAAGGCCACACGAAGGACACCCAGCTCACACTGTGCAGGTGTCACTGTAGAGGACATTTGATTTGCACAATCATTTAGATGAAGGTGTGGATTAAAGAAAAAGAGTTGCTTGGCTGGGAATCGCCAGAGCTACCCGGTGATGGTAATACCCTTGACATGAAACAGGAATCTGATTTGTGCTATTTATTAATTGATTGCATTGAGCTGCTCCCCCAAAACAATGGGACACTGATCATCCATGATGCTACTCAGAGAAGCAATCTGGGCTAGAGAACACTAATCTCTCAAGAAAAGGTATTTCCAGCACTTCCTACATCTTAAGCTGTAACCTGCAAGCCACCCTGTTTGTGTCTGGGGCGCCTGCTGCTCTCATGCCTAGTGTGAGCCGTGACTTCAAAATGTTCTCTGGAGGTCTCCACTCCCCAAAACCTCCCAGTCCTGATGGTCCATCTTTTCTCCATCCAGGGAGGCGATGGATTTTTAGTGTGGCCACACAAATGAGCAGCCATCCTACTTGCCTCGTTTGCCAGAAGCTCTTTCCCATGACATTTTAATCCCACTGCGACAAGAGTGAGAAGCAGGAGGAGGTTTTGTTGCACCCACCCAGTGCAGACACAACCCCTCCATGCTGCGTGTGCTCAACAGGACAGAGAAAACAAATACCTCAAGTCACGGTTAGCCCAAGAGCAGATGATCTCAGGAAAACTCCCTGCCTGATTAGAGCCCTTGGGAGAGGACCCATGAGCGTCTTGAACTATTTATCCTCCTAGTTCAATGACATGCTTTACCCGGGAGAAACCAGCTGCTCTGAAGGATAGTTCTCACACACTTTCAGCTCAGTACATCAGAAGAAGCTGGAAAACTTTGCATGGACCTTCAGGGCTGGGCAACACCATGATCCCTTCTAAGTGGCCAGAACTGAAACTCAGAAGTTATGTTCCATACAAGAGGAGTGAGCTGGTGATGGGGAAAGAGGCATGGGACAACAAGATCCCAAGGAGAAAGAAAACCACAGTGTGAAATTACTCTTTTGTGACCCAAAATTGGCAGCTCTGGGCCATGCTGGTCCTGGGCAGTTGCACACATTGGCTATGACTGTGCTGAGCCCTGGACACAGCAGTTAACTGTGCTTCCTGTAAGACATAGCTTGGCGTGTGCATCAGACAAGGGCCATGGCCTTTCCTCTGGCATTGTGTGGTCACTGTTGAGCACCACAATGTGATGATGTGCCACCATGCGGTGGTGGCCTGGTGCCAGACCTATGTCTGGGGGCTGTTAGGGATCACCTGGTAAAATAAACCCACCCTCAGCCATAGCTCAGGACTGCTGGAGCCAGCTCCATGGGCCCAAGCTGAAGGACAAGAGCCACCTGTCTGGTGTCATCACTGCAGAACAAGGCCAGTTCCACATCCCTCCCCGTAAAAAGTATGATCTGGAGTTCCTCTACATGTCCACAGGCTTCTTTCAGACCACCACCCTTGTTTCTCCAGGGAGACTCTAAGGACCACAGGGTACCCACAGTTTTTCAGGCTGAGCAAATTTTGCACCAGTTGCATCCAAACAGTGGCCATGGAGGCACCAGCAGCAGAACAGAGCAACCAGGTATGCAAGCATCCAGTTTGCTACCAGGAATATGCTATTGACATGTTCTTGATGGGATTTGGCTCACTAGAGTCACATCTCCTTTCCACAGACATACCTGAGCTTAGCCCACCTGGTCAACTCTTACTGTTGGGTGGGCAGAAATGGACACTGAGAAGCTCAATGTGAGCTGGCAATGTGACTCACAGCCTAGAAAGCCCTCTGCACCATGGCCTGCATCAAAAGAAGAATGGTCAGCAGTCCTACCCCTCTACTACTCTCATGACACCCCACCAAGAGTACTGTGGCCAGCTCTGGAGTCCTCAACACAGGAAGGGCATGGAGATGTTGGAGAGGGTCCAGGCAACCACAAAGATGCTCCAAGGGCTGGAACCCTTCTGCTGTGAGGACAGGCTGAGAGAGTTGGGGTTTTTCAACCTGGAGAAGGGGCTGGGTAGACCTTAGAGCCCTTTCCAGTCCCTAAAGGAGTTCCAGGAGAGCTGGGGAGGGACTCTTGATCTGGGGAGGGGCCAAGGGGGTGGGGAGCGGGGGTGAGGGTGGCATAGGATGTGGGGGAAGGGTTTGACCCTGAAAGAGGGGAGATGGAGCTGAGATGTGAGGAAGAATTTCTTTGGTGTGAGGGTGGTGAGAGCCTGGCCCAGGTTGCCCCCAGGTAGCTGTGGCTACCCCATCCCTGGAGGGGTTCAAGGCCAGGTTGGAGGGGGCTTGGAGTCACCTGGTGTGGTGGGAGGTGTCCCTGCCCAAGGCAGGGGGTGGCACTAGGTGGGCTTTAAGGTCCCTTCTAACCCCAACCATTCTGTGATTTCTAATTATCTTCTGGAGTGGGTGCAGATAAGGGAGAACTAAAGGAGTTCCCTCATCAGTGTGCGAGCAGAGGGGTGGAGTCATTCAAAGCTCATTCCTGGTGATGTTCCTTGAAAGGCAGAAATGTACACTCTTAGAAAACAACTGATATTTATTGACTGACAAGAACACCAGCAGTGCAGACACTAGTGCAGTACTGGACAACACAGCCAGCTACACAATTAAGCATTTTATAATCAAAGGAATTATACAAAAATTAGGAGAAGGTACAAACAGGACTGTAACACAATTAAAACCCATAGCACCATTTTCTTTCAAGAGGATACATAAGAAATATAAATAACATCGATACTTCTTGTCATAAAAGTTGTACATCTTGAGGTAGACAAATGTTTTGTTTCCCTTAAAGCACAGCCTTTTTTTTTTTTCTTTGTCTTTTCAAGTGACATATTGTCACAAATTGGCCTTCCAGTCTTACACGAGGTGTCTGAGGGTGTATTGCATGAGTGGGTATTTTTCACTCTGCTCATTGTTTCTTGGTTTACATGGCTCTATTTATTAATCTAATAAAGCACCTTTGACCCCAGCACTGCATTGTCCTTCCACCACAGCAACAGTGCTGGGTGGATCCCTGGTTAAGTCTCAAGGGATTACTGGTGTCTGATCATTTCATGGGGCAGCATCCAGATGGATGATTTCTTTCCAAGCAGGTGTGGTCCATCCACACCAGAACTTTACAGACTTTGGTAAAACTTTCCTGATGGATTGGTATTTCCCTTCTGCAATAAGCATTCTGGATCCCAACTGCCAAGCCCAGCACTGCAACACACCAGGAGAGGAAATAAGTGGACTAGGAACCACACACAGGGACTGGAAGCAGCCTGTGCCTCTTGGGGTATCTCTTGGGCAGGTGGTGGGGATCCCAGCCAGGCAGGAGTATTAGAGCTATCGCTGTGCTCAGAATCTTAGGTACAGAGGAAAGGGTTCATCCTGAATCCAAACACCATACAGGAAAGAATGTGTAGATCATTTTTTTACCATCAATAGTCACATTGAGGTATATTTGCACTTGGGAAAGAGGGTTTTTTTTATAGACAGGGCATAAGTTTTCACCTTTGCTGCTGAAAAGATTACCATGTGAAGACTTAAGTGTGATCCCCTTGTATCTCCAGCCAGTCATTCCAGTAACTTCTTTACACATACAACCAAAGCGGTGACACATCCTAAGATGCTGCCCGTCCTTAACATCATAAGGTGTGCAGCATCATTAAAAAGCTCACACGCAGACCAAATGGAGGCCAAGGTTTTCACATCCCATATCTCCAGGAGGTGGCAGAAGAGATTTTCTCAAGATGATGCTTAGTCTGGATTCTGGGAGAAAATATAATTCAAGCCCAAGAATACTGAATGCCAAACAGACCCAAGTTTTGCTTCCTGTTCATGCAAAGGGGGTCCCAGGCCCATTACTGTTAGATGAAGTAAATAACATTTCTGAATATCAACCCAATTTACCTCAAGTTTTGGTGATAAAAAAACTCTGAAAAATGGAATGGAAAAAATAAAAAATAATAAAGGTAAAATAAGCCACCTGCCTCAAGCAAAGTTTTTCACTCGCTTTTCCATAGCACCATATCTAAGAGGCTTAGGATTGAAGGACACCAAAAGGAGTGATATCAACATTGTCTCAAACTCAGAATATGCTCAAGCCCTCATATGGGTCATTTTTAATTATTTATTTCCTATCAGTTTTCATTGTTTGATAGGGTTGTACTTTCTACTGAAAGCTTTTCAGCTGTGACAGGGAGGGGTTGAAACACACTTTGAGTGAAGCTTCCAGAGCAAAGCCATAGGACATCAGAGTTCCTTGTCCAGACTTGGCTTAACAGCTCACAACCACAATATGCTTCAGTCAAACGCCAAGACTCCGTATTCCACTGAACCCAAACTAACCCCAAGGACACCAGAGAATGAACCATCTCTTCCTCAGATCTTCTCCATCTTCTCAATTTCTAAAGCAGCTCTGAGCCACCCCTGAGGGCAAGAAGCTGCAGGCACCAAAGTCCACTTCAGGTACATGAACAAACAGTATTTAATTTTCCCTTTGAAATATCTTTTTGTCCAGTTCTTATTCAACAATTTCTGTGCGGTGCCAGGACTTCCAGGCACAACCTCACCTTTGAATTTACTTTGTTTACTTTATTCTTTGACTTCAGTAAAATTGTTTTGAGAGCCCTATGGCACTGGCCAACTCAACACTCAAGACAAAGGGCAGCTCCACCTCATAGCTACTGGCAGCAAGACTGGACATAAATACGGTATGGCACAGATGCTGCTGGTTCAAGAGGTCACCGCTCAGATGACTGCTAAAAACCTCCATTGCTAGAGGCAACACCTCCATATTTCACGGATGCCAGTGTTTTCAGTGGTGAGGGACTTGGTGACACCACCCCAAAGCATGAATGTCCATATGACACTGGCTATACACACAGAAAAACAAGTTATTTTTCAAGTGCTGCAAAGCGGTATCCAATTCTGCCTTAAATGTGTCTCCTTTGCCTGAAGGAGTGCCAAAGGATCCAAACAGTGCAAATATCCACACTGAAGGGTCTTGATTAAGTTGCCTAAATAAACGTGTCTAGTCTCCTTGCCACAAACGTGTCCTTCAGTTCCCACTGATGTCAGTGTTTCAGCTGCAAAGGACACAAATAACCAAAGTTGCAAGTTCTGCTGGTCTGACCATATTCCTCTCTGTCTAAATAATCATTTTACTATCTTTCTGGCCTTGATTTTAAGTCTCTTGTGCAAAACATCTAACGTGCCTCTGAAACACATTCACCTAGTGCTCCAAGAATTGCAACATTTGGAGGCAGATAAAGGATATTGTTAAAATAACACTGTTTGCTGTGCAGAAGCCAGGCTGGCCTCTAGAACAGGAGAACTAACCTGCAGATTTGAAATGCTCTTGACAGGAAAATGAAAGGTCTTAGCAATGTGTATTCCCTCCCATGGTTACTGCAGAGCAGGACCAGGTCATTGGAGAAGACTTACCTACCTGTCTGTTCTTTATGGTTTTCTCCTCTCTTTTTTTTTACAGGAATAGTACAGAAGAGTGAATCTGAGCAAGACAAGAAGCTTCACTTTGAAATGAGTACACTTCCTTGGGGAAGGTACCCCAAGGGCCCTACAAAGACCAGCCAGGTCCAGGAGGCTCCTATTTATCCTGTAGCCCAAGAGCCACCTCAGCCAAGCTCCAATGGAGTCACTGGGAAGGGGAGAGAACAAATTTTTCACTTATGTGTGAGATGGGTGGTAGATCCTCTCCAACAGGTCCAAGTCAGGTTTGGAGGGCAGGACTATGTCCAAACTTCCTAGACCTGCTTCTAGCATGCAGCCTGACAGTTCCTGTATGATGCTGCTCAGCAGGGTCACCTGTAGCTCACTGAACAGAAAGTTCTTCAGAGAAGAGCTAACACTCAAAATGACATAAACAATCTGCTCTTTTAGGAACCAAGAGAGCACATTCATAGCCCCTTGCTGGGATGGCAGCCATCAGCACATGACACTGACCCGGATAACATTACTAGAAGGTTACAGAAGTGTTCCTTCTTCTTCAAATAGCTTCATGGCAAAGCTGGAGACAGTACTCTCTAAGCTATTGATCTGTCCTGAGTTCTTGCCTGCAGTGACCTTGTGCAAGTCCTGTTGCCTGATCTGCAAAGTGCATGAATCCCAACCTGCCATGTTGTGTCTGCTTGAACCTCCTTAGCTGATTTGGTCAACATTAGCCCAAAGAGGAAATAAAAATGAGAACATCAGGTACATTTTCCACCTCCTAGGAGCATCCTAGCTTACCTCAAATTGTGACAACTGGGTGTGGAGAACAGATGGTGCAGGCCCAGAAATTACTGGCCAGTGGACAACTGAGAAGTGCAGCTTTGATAAAAGCAAGAGGACAGAGTGGTGCCTCTTTAAATAGTTGAACCAGAGGTCCCTTCCAAACTAGAAAATTCTCTGATTCTATGATTCCCAAAGCTCTCTTCCCACAGAGTCCCAGTCCCAGTTTAAATGAGAAATGAACATGCAATGGCATTGGATCCCCATGGAACCTTCCTGTGACCTTCCTCTCCAGTGCTGGCCAATCCAGGAGGTCAGTGGGGCAGGCGGCTTGGGATCAATCCTGTAGAGCAAAGTGAGTTCCTTTGTTGCTTCTCCCATGATGTCTGCTCCTACCGATTTTAACTCATTGGGATGTTTTTCCATTGAGTGCTCAACACTGAAACTCGTGGGAAAATTTCAACTCCCAAAAGATTAAAAGCAACATGTAAATAATGATCAGACCGATATTAATTTCACTGGTATTTAGGAGGAGAAAAAAAATAGGGCCAATTAACCCAATTTACAGTATTACATCTGTCATAAGCACTTTAATTCAGTTCAAGTCAACTTGAGCCAGAAAAAGGATAAAAAGGAATAAGCCCATAAACAGCCAAAGGGAAGGTGTTAGTGGCCTCTGAACGGCCAGTTCATGACTGGATCTGCTCTGAGATAGTTCTCTTCCATCATTTTATGAAGCAGAAATCAAAAATAGTTGGAAACACAAAGGGCAAAAGGTCAAGATAAAGCGAGTGTGAGTACACACTCATCACTGCAAGGTAGTTATTCACAATGTATGTAAATGACTTCATCAGACCCACACTCAAGAGCTGGAGCACACAGGTGAGATCTCAGGGTTTGCCAGGAGAACTCAGTCATGTTAAAAGCTTGCCCAACTCAGCAGATGGATCAATCCATCTAAACAACCCAAACCAGCATCTTCGCCCTCTCCGTTCCCAATTAATTTTGATCTGAGCTTAAGGATTTACATATTCTTATCAGCACCAGCCCATCTCCACACCAGCATCCTACTTGCTGCTTTATAGCCATTACCAAAACTGGGTAAATATGGTGGCTTTGTTATTTCAGGGGCTCTCCAGAGCTGCTCACAGTAGAAGTGCTCCAACTGCTGCTGCAGGATTAGCCACAAAGAGCCCCAGAGCAGGTGACCACATTGCCAACACTCAACACCCAGACATGGGATGCTACACCCCTCCATGTGTCCCCGATGGCCGGGTCAGGGACTGCCTCACTGCCATTCCCAAGATTGCTCTCTAAGACACAACCAAAGTTAAAACAAACAATCAGGCTATTTCTGTTGTGTTCAACTTCAAGTGAACTAGAACATCATGCCTCAAACTCAGGGGATCACAGCTTTGCTGGACTGTGCTCTTTTCCTCAGGTCAGCTTCTCACACTAGATGCACATCTAACTTCTCAGTGCAGAGATTGTCACTCATGACTTGCAAATTTTGTAAGGTGCCCCAGTTACCATGGTTCCTAATTCCCTTTCACAAATTCTACCTGTGGTTAGCACAGGGCAGAACTCTGGGATGGGACACAGTTTGGGCAGTTTGGGCAAAGACACAGGACACACGTAAGGAGAAAAAAAAAAAAAAAAGAATGAAAGAAAAAGATATCTGCATAATCGGCACCATCACCCTGGATCCACCACCATAAAACAGCCCCCTGCAAGGCAACATGCTGTGGAGGGGTGACTTCACACTCCTCCGCTGAGCTCCTGTGTCACATGTGCTGTAACAGAGGCATTTCTGGGTCTCCTGATTACAGCAAGGGTTCAACGTGGTTAAAACGCACACGGAGTCTAACATCCAAACCACAGACTTGGGAGATGATGGACCTGAGGTCCATCTGCTTGTAAACCAGTATTTCTGAGGCACAATTCTCATATCAAGATGGGACTGTTCAACAGTGTGTCTTTGAGTTCAAAGCAGAAGGGATTTGATCAGCTCCTGGAGAACAACACTGAAACCCCCTGCTGCCAGAGTCATTTTGCCAGGGTTCAGGAACACGGCCATCCCTGCTACATCAGGGTCCAGTCTCTGGTGAGTTGCCTCCCTGGCCCCTTCTCCTCTCTCCAGGAACCAGGGCACAAGCCCTCAGTATTTCAGTGTCACCACCTCAACCCCTTTACATAAGTGCAAGTAAGGGATGGAGGAGGGGGAGATATTCCTGCAGACCAGAGTACAAGTTTTAGCTCAAGAGAGAGATTTTTGGCTGCTCCAGCATTTCTGCTGTTCCCACATTACCCTATTCTCTCTCCCTCCTTTCTGATCTGGTACCTGACAAAACCTCTGGTCTTCACCCCTCAAAGAGGGGCTCTCCCCAGATCAGAGGATCTCAACAATGAGATAATAGGAGCACTGGACATTTCTGGTGCTTGCCTTTGCCCTCACCCCACAAGAGAGATTCACATCTCTGCCTCCCTACTGCTTTCTTGTACTCTAGGACTTCTCTTGACCCTCTAGCACCAACTTTACTGCTTGCAGCTGTAGACCACCTCTTCCTGCATGCACTGTTGGCACTCAACGTAGCAGCACCACTGCACCTGGCAGTGGCAGGAGAAGGTAACCAGCCGGCTCTGGGTGTTATAGCCTCGTCCACAGCACATGCTGTCACAGTTGCCCTCCCGAGAGCAGATCCTCCCAGCAGTTCCCAGGGAGTATTTGCTGGGCCGACAAAAGCTGGGGGAGTCTTCCACATACACCAGGTCAGTAGAACGGGGTGAAGCAGGGTGCCTGGGGGAATGGCTATGTCTCTGTGGGCTAGCCAGCTCAGAGTGTCCCACAGCATCATTGGTTGTGCTGAAGACCTTGACAGCATCGTCATAGCGCAGCTTCAGCAGTCGTCCAATCTCATGGAAAGGAGAAAGCTGCTTCCAGCATGTCCGGACAGCACATGAACCAGAGACACCGTGGCACTTGCATGTGGTTTTAAGACCATTTTTCACAGCCTGATGAGGAAAAGAAGGGGGTAGTCATTATCTGCCAGGACCATGAGCCTAGCTCTGGGTAGAGGTAACATCTCAGAGTGAAGACAGCCTGGAAGTCATAGAATCATTTAGGTTGAAAGGGATCATTCAGATCATTGAGTCCAACCATCAACTTAACACTGCCCAAACCACCACTAACCCTTGTCCCTCAGCACCATGTCTGCCCAACTTTTAAATACCTCCAGGGATGGTGATTCCACCACTTGCCTGGGCAGCCTCTCCCAAGGCTTGATAACCCTTCCAGTGAAGAATGTTTTTCCTAATATCCATCCTAAGCCTTCCCTGGTGCAGCTTGAGGCTGTTTCCTCTTGTCCNAGCTTGAGGCCGTTTCCTCTTGTCCTATCACTTGTTACCTGGGAGAAGAGGCCGATATCCCCTGGCTACACCCTCCTTTCAGGGAGTTGGAGAGAGTGAGAAGGTCTCCCCTCAGCCTTCTTTCCTTCAGGATGAACACTAGGCCTGTTTGGAATAGCAGGACTAGTCAATCATGAAACAGAGTGTCTCCAGCACAGTGGATTCCCTTTGGTATATTCAAATCAAGAGAGCGCTAAGTCAGTAGCCAGTAACAGACAGACCAAAATGCTCTCCCTGACTCAAACTTGTGACACGACAGACAATTGTCCTAATTGTTCTCAAGAGTGTCAACCCTTAAATCTACTTCACATGTAAAAGCTCAGAAGCTCTGACTGCTCTCAACTCCGTGTGGCCATGGCACAACCCATGGATTGATTCAGCCAGTTTCACAGCTATCAGTGTGCTCCATAGTGCCTGATAGCCCCAGAAGATACAAGATGCTGGTATGCCACTCCAAAAATGCATCTTGTCCCACCAGAATTCAGGACAATTCCAGGGACCTCTCAATGACACAAGGTCCACACCACACAGATAATGACAGGTCTGGTTTGTGAGTAGGAGCAGCCAATATCCCTCTCACAAACAGCCTCAGCTAAGGATGGGTTAGAAAACCTGCACTGAGTCCTAACTTCTTTCTAGACCTGCTGCTGCTGCAGCTCCTCACCTTGATGCCAACATTGGTGTTGTGGATGTCCACCTTGGCCCGCAGGTCTTTGCCAATCCTCTTCTGACCCAAGAACTTTTTCAGGAACTTGGTGCTGTATTTGAGGTTGTCTCCACAAACGCCCCACTGCCAGGCCTTGCGGTTCTCCAGGTCTGGGGAGTCATCGCAGGTGCAGCGCTCCATGCGCCCAGCACTGCACGCTCTGGCCAGGGAGTGGGTGAGAGCTGCAGAGGACACTGCATAGAGGAAGGCAGTTTCCTTAAAACCTGCACAAGAGAAGGATTAGGAGAGGGTAAGGGCAGGAAAGGCAAAAAAATTTCGCTCATCCACCTCACTGTCTCTCCTGACTGTCCATGAACTAAACCCAAGTGCAAAACTTAGAAATACAAAGAGACAAGACTCTTCCGTTACCTGTTCACCGTTCCTAGTGGGCAATCTCAATATCGGGTTTGAAGTAACTCGTGTTGTAACACCCCAGGCTCACCTGGTGGCTGTGACTGATTCAATATGGAGACAGGAGACCACTCCTGGGTCAAGGGATAGGAGGCAACAGGCAAACAGCCCTAGGGAAATATTCAACTTCAAAAAGTGACAGTTAAGAATCTCCATTTGTCCTCCTCCTCACCACAGGGCTGATAAGTGTAAATAGAAGCTGTCACTGAAATAATGCTGTGGCTTAAAATCAGGAAATATTTACTAGAGACTGAAAAGATACTTAAAAAATCTGACCTGTTATTTAAAAATGTTTTTCATTGGGACTGGATTGATGCTGTAGTAGTATTTCATATGGAAGGATCACATGCAGTTTGAATGGGAAAAGGTTCCGTGTTGAAGAACATCTTGGGCAAGGACAGACTTTCCAGCATGAATGGATTTTCTGGCTTCTCTGTAGGGTGTCTGCTCCCAGTGACTGTGGTGATGCTTTCTGAAGCTCTTCCCCCTTCTAGAGCTGGCCTCCCAGCCAAGCTATGTTTGCCCTGAGGTACATGACCATGACACACCATGACATCTTAACCAGGGAAGAAAGTACAGTGCCTAAATAGAAATTCAGTGTGAAGACATGGGATCAGATAGGAATGAGCATGCTGTTATGGCACCCACAAGCTCCCCACAGAAGTTCAAGAAAACATCGATTGACACAAACCTGCCCTAAACCCCAATTTATTTTGTTTTGATTATTTACTTCCTCTGCTATTTAATCCAGGGGAAAATCTTAATATTTCCTCCAGAGTTATTTGCAGAAATCAAAACTATCAATGTGACATTGCTTAACGAGTCCACAATGTAGGAAGTAGGGCAAGGACCAGAAGGACAGGTGACTGATCAACAGCTCAATGTGCAGGAATGGATAAGATTGGCCAAAATAGAAAAAAAAATCTGTTTATAATAGACAGAGCATTGCATGGAAAGAAACACATTGAAGCCAACAAATATTCAATAGTTGAAAATTCCAAATTTCCTTCCATATCAGAAGGAAACAACACTGTTTCCCCAAAAATGTAAGACAGACAGAGACCCACAGAGACCTGATCCAGTCTTACAGTTACCCCTGCTCTGAGCAGAGGTTGGAAGGGACCTCTAGAATTCATCCAGTCCAACCTCAAAACTTTCCATCATTCCGTTCGCTCAAAGAATTCCCATCCAGCTGTAGTAATAGATCAGACCCCTGACTGCTGAGATGTGGGTGAGGTCACCAAAAATCTGATCGGAGAACAGTATGAAGAGTTCTTCTGATAGCTACAAGAATAGGAAATTGACTCATCATGAAGATAATTAAATTGCCTGTTCAATTAACAAATTGAAGACAGACCTCATAGGACCTCATTGAACTACAGAATTGTAGATGGAAGAACTAGCAACAGTCTGGAGGTGGATGAGAGTTAAGAAAATGAGCAGGAAATCAAGGAGATCAACAACAAACTGCTTCCTACCTCACTATTTGGGTGCTGTACCACTGAGACAAATAACTTGCAACTAAACTCTCTGGTTGATGAAACTCTATGAAATCTCACGGGGCACTGGAAGAATAATGAAAAAACATCACCAAATCTATCAAAAGTTTTGGAAAAGTTTATATGGGGCACAGTCAATACAGGTTATGGATAGCCTGGAATGGAAATATGGTGTTCACATGTTTTCACACAGTGGCTAACCCAAAATAAGGAGCTAAGGGGAGGTCAGATACATTTGAGATCCTAAATCTGAAAAACAATTCTAATGCCCATCTCCAAATGCTTCCCAGATTCCCACTGTTCTATCTGACATACAGGGACCAGAGTAGAGGAGAACATTTTCCAAACACGTACCCATACCATATAAAGCTAGCAGTGCCCATCAGCTCCACACACCATGCTAAATCTGACTTTGTGGAACACCACACTGTTTCTGCTATTTCTGACCAGTGATGGTTTGGTTTCTTCTGTGGCACTCCACGTAAGGGCTGGCCAGATTTCAACCCACTTGAAATCAGAGACCATTGCTTGTGGTCAGGCCACTGCAGACAGCAGTAACTGAAGATAACGAGTATACTTTCAAACTGTCTCCTTCTTCTCCCTCCTCCCACCTCCTTTTATGGCAAAGGTTCAGTATCATCAAGCTCCCAAATACTTGTCTGAAAAGTCTAAGAAGATTCCTTCTACTTAGTCATAAGACATTGATCACCGTCCACTTAATTATTTAATTCACAAATCACACAAGCCAAGGAAACGTGGAATGGCCCTTAAGCCCTTGTGGAATAACAAAGAGCAACAGAGCAGCTGTGGGAGCTGGATTTTCAGTGGAACAAAGCACAAATGAGCAATCAGCTCAAACAAGCACGATTTGAGAAGATCTAAATAGAGGTTTCCCCATATGTCCTAGTTTTCCATCCTCCCACTATGTCAATGGAGCTCTTGTCACCACAGCCAGTGGAGCCTGAGCAGATGCCCAGGCTTTCATGGTCTGGTTGAGGAGTGAGTCGCTCTCCTGACCCCATTGACCATGTTGCTGGTGACTAAATGAAATCTTAAAACATACACCCGGTGCAAGGGGTGCAACATCCAAGTGCAGATGTCTTTGCTGGGCAGTAGTTAGCTTGGTTGCAAACATCCAGCACAGAGCTGAATTTCAAGATGTTGAAGCAAGCCAGCTCCCCCGGTAGGTCCTTGCACACATCCAAGTCCTCGCCTGAGATCTCTGGAATTATTTCTTAGCTCAGCAGCCTATAAATACAGGAAGAAGTTTGCTGCAATGGCAAGACACTGTTCTCTTCTGTGGTGTGTTTCTAGACCACAAGGAAAACTATAATAGGAGAAGTTTAGCCATGTGGTGATTCTGCCAAAGGAAAGATGCTCAAGGTCAAAGATTTTTCAATGCTACAATAAAGATAGTGGAACCATTTCAGAGCAAGCGGAAGAGACATCTCTCGTGGGGCAGGGGGTGGGGGGGAGTAAACAAAACCCAAACAAACTAGCAAAGAAAAAAGAGTAGACCAGAAAGCTATAGAATTGTAGAAAGCTTTAGTATGGAAAGGACTTCTCAAAGTCTTTAGTACAACCTCCTGCTCGAAGCAGGGCTAACTCCCATGCTCAGGGTTTTGTCCAACTGAGTTCTTAAAATCATGGAAATGTTACATCTCTGAGCCCCTGCTCCTGTGCTGTACCATTCCCAGATTCCTTAGGACATCAGTGGAACCACTGCTTGATGATCAAAGTGTCTGACCAACATGACATGGATTGATGGAGCGAAGGGTTGTAGAGTGCTCGATTCTCGAGAAAGACTTTTCTGAGTGGCTGGATCTGAGCTCTCTTTGCTATGGGCATTTATTTTCCCTAAATCACCACATTGATTGAGTTGCATGAACTACTGCTCACCTCACCTCCAGCACAACTGACTGCCTCTATGGCAGCCAAATGATCATCATGGCTTCACAAACTCTTTATAAAGACAACAACTGCCATTGTGCAACAAGGTGGCTTGAAATGGCTGTCCAGAATAGTTTTAAATCTACCTCTTTTCATGGACTTTTTTAAGAAGTGGAGAAGGATTGAAGAAGAATTTCGTGTGAATCAGTGAAGAGTAATAGCCACCATTAAGTGACTGTAAGAAGGATTATAAATTGTGCAAAAGGAGTTTCCCAGTTGACTGTCAAAGTAAAGCAACAAATGGTGCAGGCTGTGAAAATAAATCTGGCATTTCAAAAAAGCAGAAAGCACTTGGCATTTTTATTTACTTCCTAGAAGTATGTATATTCAAGAAAAAAGATGGTGGCATCTGTAGAAGCAGGAGCAGCACAGGTGATCCCAGTCAGTCAGAGCGGTTTTTCAACCCTCACTGCAAAATTCAGTGTGGCTTTTCACCTCCTACAACAATGAACCATCTCACTGCCACATGGTCTGGTTTTTCTCCTCTTGCACCCATAAAACCACCAAAGACCGATAACAAGTGTGTGTTTTTCTTTACGGTTTCTCTAGGACCATGGTGATATCAAAGGATTTCACCGTTTCGAAAACTCTTCATCACAGCTTGGGTGAAAGGAGCATGGTCCATCGTCTGACCAGTGATTTCCAAGGCAGCAACAAGACAGCAGTAGGAATGTGTGAGAAACAGATGATAAGTAGCAGCTGAAGGAGTTTGTGTTTTTTTGTGAAAGAAACCGACCTGTTTGCTAGTAAAAGGAAAATGAGAACCAGTCATTGCTTCCAGCCAACTGCCCTCTCATGCAGGAGACACATATAGCATACTTTTCTGTATTAAATCATCATTTGATCCTTAAGGTTGTGTAATAAAAGTTTTCAAACACTTATCCTCATCTGCCAAAACAGGTTTTAAATTACAGGTGATATTTTATTTTGTCAGTCAGGAGTCCATGGAAATGTTGAGGCATGTCACCACGAGATAATGAAATGTTTTCCAGCTATTTGAAGATGAGGATTATTCAATTGTCGTTTTCAAGTTCTTTGAGGTTGATGAAGGAACAGATGTCAGAAAGTCGCTAAAAATGATCACTAACAGCTTCTTCCACAGTGTGCTAAAAAATTCACAATAGAACTTTGCATGTAAATCTGATCTTGTATGTGCTGGGCTGCTAAAACATTATTTCAATATTTACTTTAATAAAAATTGATCATTTTAAACGGAAACATTAAAAAGTTTTAATCCCAATGCTCATTAAAATCAGAATTGGCTTATTCAGCCCCCTTCTTTAAGACAGTAACTTACTAAACATTATCAAAGGACTGAAACTCATTAATACCAAAGACTAAAACTCAGTAAATACAACTAAATGTTATTGAAGGGCTGCAACTCAGTAACAGGCTGATGAGGCATTGGCTGGATGAGGACAGGTCAGCAGAGCATATGTGCATGCTCTGGGAATATGATTAAGACATAGTTTCGGGGTCTGTGTTCTATTTTTCTCAAGCTCTTATAATTTAAATGTTTTATTATGCGCCCTCCTACCTCAAATACAGAATTTAGAGGACATTTTGTTCCTCTAAACACTCCTGTGAAGAAGCCAGTAGCTCTTCTGCCCGCTCTGTGTGAACTTCTGCAGGAACTCCAAAGGTATGTGAAAGAGTCTGAGGAATCACACAGAATCATATACTCACAGAACCACAAGTTATCAGGGATTGGAAGGGACCTTGGAAGCTCCTCCAGTCCAATCCCCTGCTGGAGCAGGAACACCCAGAGCAGCATCATCCCTGATTGCCATCAGAGGAAGATGGTGAAGGAAACTCTGGTCTTGGACAAAAATACACAAGCCAAGGGTCTGAACTTCCTTCTGATTTTCAATTTGTGACAAACAGCACATGAAAAATTAGGATGCAGCATATTTTGTGGGTAAAAAAATGCACAGGTCTTATTCTGAGGCAAAATAGGTCACTGCCCCACTTTTCTCAATNAAAAACATAAACATGCACTGATATGACCTAAAGCTGATAGGCAGCTTTTTCAAACAGTACATTAGGATTAAATTCTGTACCTGAGAACAACAGAGATTTACATATGAAAATATCCAAAAAGCTAAAAAGAGTGGTTTTCTTAATATGTCCCTTGACATAAAGCACGAACCCTCATTTTTCACAGCATCATCCCTGACTGCCATCCGAGGAAGATGGTGAAGGAAACTCTGGTCTTGGACAAAAATACACAAGCCAAGGGTCTGAACTTCCTTCTGATTTTCAATTTGTGACAAACAGCACATGAAAAATTAGGATGCAGCATATTTTGTGGGTAAAAAAATGCACAGGTCTTATTCTGAGGCAAAATAGGTCACTGCCCCACTTTTCTCAATTTGGTATTTAATTATAACTTAAATTTAATATTTCATGAGATGGAATACTGCAAACCAAAGACTACCTTGTACCTCGCTTCAGCAGGCTGGTCCGTCCTTCCAGGCTACAGTTCCAGCGCTCACTGCGAAACTGATACTGGCACTCCATGATGCCAAGCCGGATGGCATCCCTCAAGGTCTCTGCCAAGCCCGGCTCCCTCCGGCAAAGCCTCTTCTGCTTGCGGGACAGCTTCAGCAAGTCACACTGCTTCACATGGACCTTCCCTTGAGCAGCGTTTGCAGAGGGTCCCAGGGATGGGAAGTGGGTCAGAGCTTCTTTCCCAGTCAAGCTGAAAGACAGCAGGAAAAACAGTGAGTTATGGAAGACACCTAAGGGAGCTGGGGGTGTTCAGCCTGGAGAAAAGGAGGTTGAGGGGAGAACTTCTGACTCTCTCCAGCTCCCTGAAAGGAAGGTGTAGCTGGGGTGGATCAGTCTCTTCTCCCAAGGAACAGGCCATGGGACAAGAGGAAGTGGCCTCAAGTTGTGCCAGGGGAGGTTCAGATTGGAGATTGGGAAAGATTTCTTCACTGAAAGGGTTATCAAGCCTTGGAAGATGCTGCCCAGGGAAGTGGTGGAGTCACCATCCCTGAAGGTATTTAAAAGCTGGACTGACACAGCGCTGAGAGACATGGGTTAATGGTGGTTCAGGCAGTGCTGGGTTGATGGTTGGATGTGGTGATGTGAATGGTCCCTTTCAACATAAATGATTCTGATTCTATAAGATAAAAGATCAGAGGGAATTCAGATTTCAGCCTTCAGATTCAGAATGCTGCTAATCAGGGTACTTCACCCACTCACAAGATTAATCAATACAGACTGATTAGCTCTGGTGTCCCATCTCCACCAAGTCAAATTAGCAGACTAACGCTTTGGCGACAAAGAAGAAACACGTGTGCGTGTTGTCACCAAACAGCCTCAGGTGGGAATTTTTCTCAGCTCCATGAAGAGGACATGTTTACACCACTGGAAGTTGTTTACCACCAACTGGAAGTTGTTTCCTTCATGGTACATTCACCAGCAGTTACGGAGATCTGTTTTACCCAGTGGCGCTGTGGGTCACTGTAAGTCACAGCTTGTGACTCCACAGAGCAGTAGCCACGTCCTTCCAGGGGGACATAGCTAGGAATCATAGAATCCTTAAAATTGGAAGGGAACTTAAAGATCATCAAATTCCAACCCCCTGCCCTGGGCAGTTACAACTCCCACCACACCCTGTTGCTCCAAGCCCCCTCCAACCTGGCCTTGAACCCCTTCAGGGATGGGGCAGCCACAGCTTCTCCAGGCAACCTGTTCTATAGGAAAAACCAATAAGGAGACATTACCAGTGACCATCCTTCTAAAAAAAAAGCACAACTGTTGCCAGAAAACAGTTTCTTACTGAAAAAAATAAGAAAATTGCCGAATGCAATGTGGTTATATGTGATTCGGCTGAAAAATGTCACAACTTTTTGAGAAAAATGGCTTCACTTTTCATGGCAAGACAATATTTTTATTGCCAAATTTATCTTGCTCAATACCTTCAGGATGCTTGAAACCACATAGAAATTATTTTACATCGATGCAAGGTTTGGGGGCAGCAGACCCACTGGAAAGAGTTCTGCCTTTGCACAGCACTGATCAGGAGCCACACTCCTGATTGCCAGACAGGCAGGAATCACAACACATCGACATCCCCAGCCTGAAGAATACCCAAACCAGTTGGATAAATGGAAACCCCCTAAACCTTTACATCTGGACGCTTCTCTGATGTGTCATCTCAGACCCAACATTAATATTTGCAGACTGTGCCTTCCCTCCACCAACCCCCATGGTTTCTCCACGTCCACAGTTGTTCAACATGGACAAAGAGGTGAGACAGCTGGTGCTTGTTCCTCTCCTCCCGTCAGGTGAACTGGGCCATGCTGCTCCACCAGGTGAGCGTAGGAGTTGGATGAGCAAAGCCAGGCAGGGAGAGATGCCAGGCTGGATGGGGCTTTGAGCAACCTGGCCTAGTGGTAGGAGTCCCTGCCCAGGGCAGGGAGTTGAAATTCAATGATCTTTAAGGTCCCTTCCAACGTGAACCATTCCATGATACTATTGTTCTATGCAATTGGGAGCGATCTCTGAAGCACGTCTACACAGACTCCGGCTGCTGGACCCCCACCAGCAGTGCAGCAACTCTCTGTCTCACAGCTCATTGCTTGGGCAAACTGAGGCAGGTGGAGATGGACACCAGTTAGTAGACTGGTACAAAGCCAAACCAGCAGTTCCTCACAGCAGCGAGAGTCTTCACCTCTGCACTACTATCATATTCCATGTGAAAACACTGCTCTTTCACATCTTCTATTAAACCTCATCAATTACCTGACCAGGTCTGACTGGTCACATTCCCAGGTGCATGTTTCTGCACAGCCAATGCCAGTCTGTGCTGGCAGAGGGAGAGAAAAGGCTGTCAGTGAACATGACAAGTGTCCACATTGTTGACCACACTCCAGTTCACAAGTAAAGAATTTTACCCGATGGAGTTGACCAATCTGGAAACTTATTCGAGTCCACAAAAGAGAGACATTTCTAACACTCAGATGTTCAAGACCGTGTTCTTATAAGGGATATAATCTTCATTACGAAGGACGCACCTCAAGCATTGCAGCCGTGATTTCAGTCCTCCACATACTTTATAGACATCTGTTTCTGAGTGAGTTGCCTAGATCTTTCTGTTGTTAATCCAGTCTTCCCAGGCATGAAGCTACAGCACAACTCAGCCAACCTAACCCTGCAGCACTCCTGCACTCATTCTCACAGAGCCTGCAACCTCCAGATGCAGTCACACGCCTGTAATCAGGCACGAATGTGATTAACTGACGCATGGCAACCCTCCAGGGACCTGCAAACTAACCAAAAACCAAGGAATCACTGTGAATCACACAGCAAATTAAACTTTGGAAACCAAGTTACTGAGAACAATCTCTTAATCCTGCTGTCACAGCTGAAATGGGGGGCAGAAATGTGAGCTGCTCCACTGAGAGCCAAGAGAGAAACAGAAAATACTGGGAGAAGACAGATATTTGGGGTCAAGTTCAGCACAAGAAACTGGAATTAACACAGCCTGATGGGCTTCAGAGAGCAATCCAGAGTGCACAGTTCAAAGCCCTACCTGGCATCAAACACTTCTCAGAGAGGGGTGAAGCAGCTGGTGCACAAGGGGCATGGCCGTCCTAAGTGGAGGAACTGTGGTGAGGGACATAAGACTGACCCAAGTGAGTGAGACTAGTGCATGACGAGCAAGCTTCACCACTTTGCCTGATTCACAGTGATGCTTAAAAAACAATAATCGTGTTCATTGGAGCTCTATTTCCCTGTGTGCAGAAGCACATGCTCTGCACAAGCTATGAAGCTCAAGAAGATCAAGATATGCCAACTCCAGCATGGGCAGGGAGAAGCTTAGATGTCAACAGAAGTCTGACTTCTTTCTGACTTCTTAGGGATGTTCAGACTGCACCTAACTCACTGGGACAAGGCTGGGTCCAGGAAGAGGTGCTGCTGTTATGTTAACTGGTGAGGAGCAACACCCACCCAGCGAGTTGGAGACCTGGACTTTACCTGGTAGTGGGATTCCAGCACTCACATCCCAGGAAAGAGCTCATCAACAAGTTAAATGTGAGATGTGGCTATTCTCCATTTGTCATGCAGAATCTGTGCTCAGATGCAGCAAAGTTTCCCAAGTTGATGGTACAGGAAGCAATAAGAAAAAGAGAACTGACACTGGAAAGAAGAGTTTTAAGAGCCTCCTATGACAGCACTGAAATTGCTCACTGCTGGAAAGCCACACATGCAATTTTACTAAACTCATGAATACCAACCTAATGATCACCCACATACCTCCAGAACTACCACCCACATCAAGCATCCTAACTCCCAAAATCCATTCTCAGAACAGAGACAGCTCCAGTCTCCATCCTCATTTTAGTGTCCTCTGTTGGCATTCATCCCTTGTCGGATATTTTTCAGACAGCAGCAGTGCCTTCACTGACGATTTAGACAAATCATCTCATTCCTGTGGAAGATGTGATCAGCTCTCAGCCCTTCCTTTTAACAGGAGCTCCAGAAGAAAGCAGGAGCTCCAGTGCAGAGGCTTGTGGCTCTTTTTCCAAAGGAGTCCAATAGTGTGACCTCTACTGGGGATAAAGCAGAGAACTGCTCACTTTTTGTTCTTGTCATTATACATGCTCATCCCAAAGGGCTAGAATATTGGACTAAAACCCAATAATCCCTTCTCATGGGGAAAAGATAAAGTAGATAATATTTTGGTCTAGTGTTAAACAACAAAGCAAAACCCATAGAATGAAAGGTCAAGCCATAAATTCAGACCATAAGCAGACACAATCTAAGGGCTATTGAGTTCTCCCAGGTTTGTCAGGGGCTTTGATGTATTTCCTCAATAACAGCTGTAAAGTCAAGACAGTGTGCTCTTCTGCAACTCACTGGATATCAAAATATTCACATCAGAGTGCTGGCTCAAGAAGAAAAATGTGGTGTAAAAGATACTGCTTAAAACTGCACGAGTGTAAAAGGGAAAAAAGGGGGCAAAGGGGTCTTCAAATTTTAAAAAGAGATGTGATGATCTACACAACACAGGAGAGGGCTGTACTGGGCAAGTTGTTCCAAACTCCAAGAATAGAATGGGATTAGTGGGCATAGGTTAAATGCACAGCAGTGGAGAAGCATCAACACAGCTTCCGTAGAGATGAGTCATGCCGCGTAAACCCATTAGAAGTCTTTGAAGGAGTCATTGAGCAGAAAAGCAAGGACAAGCCAGATGCTACAGTCTAGTTGGACTTGTAAAGTTGACAGATTTCCAAAATATCTTGTGTATGAAAACAGATAGGCTAGATATATTGCATTATTTCCACTAGGAAAAAAAAGGAATGTGAGGAGAACACAGGGTTGTAAAATCATAGAATCATAGAATCATTTAGGTTGG
>VZTM01014748.1:97242-108059 GCA_013400555.1 Jacana jacana
AGCAGATCAACACTCCCACCCAACTTAGTGTCATCTGCAAACTTACTAATAGTGTCTTCTATGTCGCTATCAACATTGTCAATGAAGATATTAAAAAGGAATGGCCCCAGTACTGAGCCCTGAGGAACACCACTTGTGACCGGCCGCCAGCTGGATTGAACTCCATTGAGCACCACCATGGAAGAAAAATTCATAAGCCATTAAACAGAAATATGCTTTGTCACAGGGAATCCTTGAGGTGCAGACCATCAGAAGCTGGAGAATATTCTGAGACAATATCACTATTTGCCATCCTACCCCTTGTCACGCCTGTCCTTCGTTCTCATTATTACCAAGTGTTGAAACCAGGTTGTGAAGCTACATGAGCCTTTGGTCTCACCCAGGACAGTTGCTCCTACAGTCTTGGACAGGGACTATCTCAAGGATGTCCTATGACCCACCAGTGGCCAATGAGGTTTGGGAGAAGCTGGTGTTGATGTTGTACACACCCTGAAGGATGTTGGATGTTAATATTTGTGGAAAACTCAAATAGGATAGCAACAGACACCATAAAAACAACCTTTGAAGGATTTTATTCCATTTTCAGAGCAATCACAATAGTGCACGGCAAATACAGCCTAGGACCACTCACAGAGCAAAGATACCAAGTCCAGTTCATCTTTTACACCGTGCAAAGCAATAGCTTCAAAGGGTTCAAGGCCAGGTTGGACAGGGTTTTGAGCAACCTGAATGGGAGGTGTCCCTGCTCAGGGTGAGGGATTGGAACTGGACGGTCCTTAAAGTACCTTCAACCCAAACTATTCTATGGTTCTATGACTCTATTCTATGAAAAAAAACCACTTTCTAATATTGTACCCAGCAATACTTTAAATTCTGACAGAGGCAATACAGCATTCTGCACAAAGAGCTGGTTGACCAGGCAAATTTACTCAATACTTCTTTTTATTACTATTACTTGTGAATGTCTGAAGTTACAACACACAAAGTAACACATTTTCCCTGTAGAAATGGAGGATGGAAATGACAGATGGAAATAATGCATTGAGAAACAAGTGAAATAAGCAGTAAATTGGTTAATCTGAGACATGTCACTAAAGCTACTTGGAATACACTTTTCTGTGAAAGTCTCCCTCGTACAAAAATATCACACTCGTTGCCTAAGCCATGCAACCGTCAGGATGCAAAACCCATACTGCTGGAGGCTCCTACAGAGATGGAGGTTTGTTGCACAAGGCTGGTGCACAGACACAACTCTCAAAACCAGTGTCTTGGATAGCTTCCAGTTGACAGAAGCTGGCAGAGAAATTAAAGGAGTCACCCAAGGTTGAGCAGTAGCAGAGCTGGGAGCAGAAGCCGCCCTCAGAGTCACAACAGGCACAGCTAAGATCACCCATATGAGCAGGGACTTGCGGGCTCCTACTGTATTAACTGTAACTGTGTTTTCTTAGGGTAAAACTAACACAGGATCAGATCAAGATCACAGTGCGAGAACATTCTTACAAGATTATATATAAAATATGCAGATATTTGCAGTTAGGCAAAGTGCATGTCGTTTTTAGATGATTTAGGGTTTATTATCTACAGATCATACGGGGGAAAAAAAAAGTAAACTCTTTGAATTAATGCACACCTGCTAACAATCTGAAAGAACAATAAGGATCTCAAACTTTTATTTCTCTCTACTTTTCTGTCTAAGCACTTTGCTAAATTCATCTATTTCCTTTAATCTCCTTCCAGCCGCATTCCAGCTGCTTAAGAGACTTTTAATGAGAGCCTGTTCCTGTGCAATGCCCAATGTCCTCTGGATCTGAAAGGTCTTAAAAACCCCTAAAAAATATGCCTTTTCTACCTCTCCCAAGCACGGACAAAAATCAAAGGGAGCCACAACAGCACTCCATATCTGATTTCAACAGGCCTTTCATGTTCCACCAAACTACCTACACCCCACAGATACCTGCAACAAGCATTCGAGAAAGGCTGAGAGAACACAGGACAATGATAGATCAAATCGTGGCCACTGCAGTGCACGACGGATCCTCAGCTTTCCTGTCTCCCTGGCAGCTCAACAGAATAGAGTTTTAAACCTTTCAGAAGCAACGCTATTTAATCCTCAGCGTTTGTCCCTGGACAAATGGACATCAGCAGCAGCGTTGTGCTATCTTGACTAACTGGGATGGTCTCCCACCCTTTGCACCACCCTCTGTCTACAGAGAAGGTGTCAGAAATCCCCAAAGCAGCATTTCAGAATAAACTATTGATCTCAAAGGGGTTTTTTTTTATTATTTTTTTCCATCAAAGATGTCATTTCAGACCCTCTGGCAGGTGTTTTTATAACTTTTACCCTCTGAGCTTTCTGTCAAGCTTTCTGCTCCTCACAAAGAAAAACAGCATGAATTAAAAACTCGAGGTTTAAGGGAGGTTATGAGTTGGAATCCTTGCAAATGGGCTTTTCTGCTCTCTGCAACCCCTTTTTGGGAACAGCAACAGCCATCTCCAGACACAGACTTGTTTTTTAAAAAAGAGTTCTCCACCAAGAACAGCATATAAAAATCTTACGACAGAAGTGGCGTTTTGGGGAGGAGAGGTATGTGCAGCCTGGTGTGAGGAACCACTGCAGTTAGTGCCTGTGCTCTGGTTGACTTGGGTCACTCAGCCACGCTGGGTTCTTCATCTTTGTCTGCTCTGGGCTCCCACAGTCTAGATATAACCTGTTTAAATCCTTCCACCTCTCTACTCAATGACATGAAACATCTCCACATTTATGGTCAGTGCACTCCTTGGTGCTGACCACTCGACCCAGGCCCACAGTCCACTCAATCGTTGCATGGGACTGGCCACATTCCCTGGAGCATTCCCTCTAGGAGACACTCAACATGCAGTGGGAAAACTTTTTAGAAAATATGATACCCTGAGATAGTGACTAAAGAGAATCTGGGAATTGAAGGTAATCAAAGAGCATCCATGAAAAGCCCTCACCTCTTCAATGCTTGTGTAGTCCCACATCACCTCTGCTCATCTGACTCCATCTACAAGCTCCATCAGCTGCCAGCTGCCTTCCCTCTCCCTTTCTGCTCTCTTTCTGCCAATATAGTCCTTTTAAATACCCCGGTATTCTGTGTGATAATGCAAAAAAAGTTGGTGCAATTAACCCTCCTGATATACTGTGCTTTGGTGAAGGATTACACAGCCTGTAAGTCATAGGGGCATTTCATTTATTGGCTCAACAGGAAGGGAAACATCTTTCCAGGAGCACTAAGGACTCAACAGCAAAGTCTATTTATAGTAGATTTGGTCCATTAGATTTATCAGGGAAGGGCTACAATAAAAAACCAGTTACCAAAGAGAACATAGGAATGTAGATAACTGGGCTAACTGGATGAAAACCAAAGCTTACTTGCTACCTCCAGAAAGATACTGGTACTCATATTTGCATTAAGATATCATTTGATATGTTATGCTTTTTCCAAAACTATTCAAGCCCAAGCTTCAATAGACCTGCAAGTCCCATGCTGTGTTTACTCTCAAGGGCTCCCCAGTAGAATTCTTCCATCATGAAATGAGTGGCAGTTGTGCCACTGATGTTGATGGGAGCAGGAGCAGCACATCCAGAGGCTGAATTAAGGGGAGCTGAGAACCGAGACGTCGCATGGTGCGAAACAGCAGGACGCCTGGCGCCTCTGTACCTACCACAGGTATTTCAGGGTGAGTTACAAAGCAAGACTCCAGCAGGTCTGGCTGCCCACAGAATGCAGGCCAGACTGGCCCCTGAATGAGACACGTTGCAGCCTACACCCTGGAGGTCTCCCAGGAGAAGGCTTTAGTCATAAAATCATAGAATCAACAAATGGTTAAAGTTGGAAGGGATCTTAAAAAGCATCCAGTTCCAACCCCCTGCCCTGGGCAGGGACACCTCCCACCATACCATTGTTGCTCAAAGCCCCATCCAGCCTGGTCTTGAACCCCTCCAGGGATGGGGCAGCAACAGCTTCTTTGGGTTTTGTTTCTTCTGTCCAACAACATCCTACCTGAGGTGGGTTTTTTTCTGAATTCTGGCCTGACCTAGGAAGAGGGCAATTACTGCCCCCATCAACCCTGTGAGGAGCCATTTGCCCTCTAGCAGATCCCAAACTACTTTTCACCTTGTGGGACACAGCTCATGGGAAGGTAACAAGAGGCTGAGAGCTTCTAGAGAAGTCTAGAGACTTCTTCTAGAGAACCCACCAGACGAGCTGCACACCCTGAAAGAAAAAGCATGGCTAAGACGAGTAGGGAATACTTTACAGGAAGCTGCTGCATGGGGCAAGATTGAAGCAAAGGTCAAAACAAAACAAGCCCATAGGAAATTATATATGCAGGGGAGACGGCCACTCCTGGATTCCTGCATCTAATGAGCCAGGCAAGCCCAACACAACCCAAACAACAGCCCCACCACACTGCATGCACAGCTTATTTTCTCCTTCTTACAAGTAGGCTGTAATTTACCCCTCTGAAGCCCAGCACTGGCAGTGAAAGGTCTGTTCAAGCACAACCAAGGCACTGACACCAGAGAGCCAACCAACGCCAGACATGGGGAATGTGGTCTTCTGAGATCTGTCCACAGCTGCCATTATTCTATGATTCTGTGATTGCTTTCATTGTAAGGCTGCGATCACTCCAGCAAGATTTTGTTTTGTGTATTTACAGGTGATCTTCAGCTTTTCCTGGACCATATTTGGTGGTCCCTGCTCCCTACTCCCTGTGCTTCGTGCCTTACCTTTCCCCTGATGGAACTGAACATGGTATTTTCCTCACTGCTGTTAAAACAGCAACACTTCACCTTTGCCAAATCCACTGTACACAGCAGAAAGGGCTCTGGTCCTCTCTCTACAGACAGCCACCCAAAAGCCTCCTTTACTTTTTATTACAACTTCGGAAGGTTTTCTCAAGGAAAGCCAAGACCTGGCTCATAAGCCTACGTTTCTCCTATCAGCAAAGCTTAGAGGCAGACCACTGAACCAGGATCTGTGAGCCACTCCCACTCAGTAGCAGTTTGGATGTGAGGTTATTTTTCTCCCAAACTGAGCCACATCAGGCATTCACATCAGGACTTCTAAAATATTCAAGTTCCTCTTTCGTCTATCAACTACAATTCGTATTTGAAATCACCCAGGTATCGCATTATTAATCACCCCCAAACACTCACTGAGTTCTTAGACTTCAGTTTCCTTCATGTGATTTCTTCTTGTGATTTCTAAACGAAGAGGTAAGAATACCTCAGAGCCCCTTCCTGTGCTGGGGAGGGACTCTTATCATAGAATCATTTAGGTTGGAAGAGATGCTTGGGATCATCGAATCCAACCATCAGCCCTACTCTACAAAGTTCTCCTTCTCTAGATGAGGAAGGGGAGCCCTCGGATGAGGGGGAAGGGTTTGACCCTGCAAGAGCGGAGATGGAGCTGAGATGAGGGGAAGAACTTCTTTGGTGTGAGGGTGGTGAGAGCCTGGCCCAGGTTGCCCCGAGAAGCTGTGGCTGCCCCATCCCTGGAGGGGTTCAAGGCCAGGTTGGAGGGGGCTTGGAGCCACCTGGGCTGGTAGGAGCTGTCCCTGCCCAGGGCAGGGGGTGGCACTGTGGGGGCTTTAAGGTTCCTTCCAACCCAAACCATTCTATGACTCTGTGATTCTATAAATACACAGGACACACCTGTGTCAAACTCCCCAAGGATAATAAAGGTTGCAAAGGGAAGCTACAGCCTCAGATGCTAAAGTGGGCATCATGGAAAGGCAGTACATCCAGATTTCCTATGCCCAGAAAGCAGCTCACACCAAACAGCTCATTGCCACGGACCCTAAAATCATTCCGGTTGCTCTAACAGCCAAGCAACAGCCAGTAACTGCTTTGGGTCAGTTATGGGGAAGCACAAACACATTCACTTCCCCTGAGTCCAACCATGTGCACGTGCCCCTAAAATGAAAAGAAAGTATTAACATACCACGCGCTGTGTTGTTTAGATGTGTTCCAATAACAGCTAACAACAGCAAAAATTCAGACCTGCTAAGGAAACCTAAGGTGACTCCAGTCAGCCACACACTTCACTGCATAAAATAACTAGTTTTATCTAGCAATTTAGTTGTTTCCATTTCATGCAAACCTTAGGGTAACACTCGCTCGGTTAAAGGCTCTTCCGTGTTAGGGGAGTCACTAACCATGCCAGGCAGGAGTTGAAATGCAAGAGGGGTGAAGCGAATTTTGGGTTGTACACAGCCCACAGCTCTCTTCTCTTAAACAACTGGAAAGCCTGGAGCGCTTGGAAAGCCAAACACTGCAGCCCCGCTCCTTTGTAGAGTGTGTGGGTAGAGCATGGTGGGACTGAGCAAGAGAGGAGGAGACCTCCCCATCAGCAGGAGCTTAGACGCGAGCCAGGCTTAATGACACAACCAATACATTTCAAACCCGGCTGTTTTGAGGGAGCTTTGCAATAGGAATTCAAACTGCCCCGGGTAAGAAGTGGTGCCAAGCCAGCAGACACTTGCAGGTGAGTGTAGGAAGAAGAGTCTGGCGTGTGATCGATAGAGAGGGACCACGACCCTCCACAAGCGTAAGTCGGCACAGACCTGTCCTGGGTGTTACACTCACTCACTGCAGCGTCTGAATGTATTAATGGTTATGTCTCTCCTGCTGCACACACTGGGATATGTGACCTACCAGCTCTGGTGGCTGTAAGAGACTCTGGAAACCCATCTGAGAAGCAGCTTACTCAGAAAACAAAACAAAACACAACAAACCAAAACACCTCACTCCCGGCAATTCTGCATTGATCAAACCTGCCTAAAAACCCGTCTTTGCTGTTCACCCAGGGAAACTAAACCGTGAGGAGAGGACACACACCTGGGGACAACCGTGCCCATATGTCCCGGGCTGCAGCACCAGCTCTGCCGCTCCATGCCCAAGCGCACCCTCCCTTCCCGGGATGGCATGAAGCCCCAGGGAGCCCCGCAGCACCCCCATGTCCCCCGCAGCACCCGCATGTGCTCCACACCTCCCTGCTGAGCTCTCTGCCAGCCCCCGCCTCCCACCTTCTTCCGTCCAGGGAAACAGCCTGGAGAAAGGTAGCAAAGCCATTATCCAGCGCTAATTTCACATCCTGAGCAGAATCGGAGCATATTTCGAGGAATACACGCAAGCCGGGTTTTCTCCCCATCATTCCCAGCATCTTCCGCTCCGATCCCCGGTCCCACTCTTGCACCCGTGGGTGCTCCCCGCGGCCCCTCTCTGCAGGGCGCCCGGGAGCGCGGCGGGGGCTCCTGCCGGCACCCAGNNNNCGACACCCAGCGCCCCTTTCTCCCACCCTGCTCCCCCACAACCGCCCGGCCTGTCCGGGACCCCTCCTGAACCCCTCCCGTGTTTCCAGCCGCCTCCTCTCAGTAGGGCATTCGCGGAGAATCCGCACACCCTCCCCGAGGGTTCCTCGGCGCTGCCCCTCGGACACTGCGCTCTCCGTCCCGGACACTCCCAGCCCTGCCCGCGGACATTGCGCGCTCCCTCCCGAAGTTCCCCCAGCGCTGCCCCGCGGACATTGCGCGCTCCGTCCCCGCGATGCCCCGCGAATCCTGCGCGCTCCCTCCCGCTCTGCCCCGGGCGGAGGCGGTGCCAGAGCCCCGNATGCCGTGCCGGGTCGCGTCCCACCATGCCCCTCCATCCCTGCGGGCTCCCAGGGCTCGGTGGGGTCGCACTCCACGGCAGTCCCCGTACCGGGCTCCGGGATGCTCGACGGTGCCACATAGAATAATAACGGTGGATGCAGCCGGGGAACATCCCCCTTCCGAGCCTTACTGGTGCCGCACGGCTGCCGGCGCCTGTTTGTGCAGGGAATAATCCCATACGTTAAGAGTTAAGGTGAAGAGGGACCTGCTGTGCCCGGGCACCCAGCATTCACCCAACACATACTTCCTTCTGCTCGGGCTCATGGCCAGTGGCTCTCACATTCGTGGACACAGCAGATTTATCACAGAATCATCGAATGACAGAATGGTCAGAGTTGGAAGGGACCCTAAAGACCACCTGGTCCAACACTGCTGCCCTTGGCAGGGACACCTTCCACCAGAGCAGGTTGCTCCAAGCCCTGTCCATCCTGGCCTTGAACCCCTCCCAGGATAAGGCATCCCAACACGTGAACTGAAGCACCGTCCCACTGACACATATAACCCAGCATGCACTGCACAAGCAGACATCTCATAGAAATGCTGGTGGGAAGGACCTTTTGGAGGTATCTAGACCAATCTTCTGTCCCAAGACAGATTGCTGTCAAATCTAGATAAAGGTGGCTGTGACTGCCCAGGCAAGTCCTGCAGACCTCCAAGGATGCAGATGCCCACCTCTCTCTGGGGACTTGTCCAGACACTGGACTCTACCAAGCACTAAACTGTATGATTGAGATGTTCAGATGCTCCTTGTACTCTGACAGCCTTGGTGCCATAATCGCTTCCCTGGGGAGCCTGTTCCAGTGACTGCCCATCCCCTTAAAGAACCTTTTCCTGATAACCAGAACTTGAAGAACTCCAGCTAAATCTGTAATTACTCCCATCCCTGCAGCAGTGTCCTCAAACATCTCATGATGAGGAGACTCTCTCTCAGAGAGAACTTCCTCTTCTCCCAGAGAACTCATGACAGGACTGGAGGGAACAGCCACAAGTGGCACCAGGGAAGATTTAGATGAGATGTCAGGAATGCCTTTTTCTCCCCCAGAGTGGTCAGGCACTGGGATGGGCTGCCCAGGGAGGTGGTGGTGTCACTGTCCCTGGCAATGTTTAAAAACCATCTGGACGAGGTGCTGCAATACATGATTTAGTAGCTCAGTGGGTAGGATTGGAGACAGGAGGATGTTTGGACTAGATGATCTTGTAGGTCTTCTCCAACTTTGTGTTTCTATAATTCTATGACTATTCCTGAGACTTGTTCTCTGCTACTGAGATGTAGAGAACAACTGAATGGTTCTCCAGTGTGCACTTGGGCTTCTTCTTTTTCATTTTCCTACACAGGAGCTCATGGAACCTTCCCAGGGCAAAGCATCTTATAAGCATGCCTCTGCCTTGATGACAGAAATGGGCTGTCCTACCTCCTGACTACACAACCCTGCTGCAAGGCCTGATTATTTTAGGAGAGGATTAAGGTCAGTAGAAACAAAATGAACAGTCACTATCTCACACCAGTCCTACTACGGTTAGAAGAGAAAGCTCTGCTCTCCTCCCATGCTCTGTCTTGAGTGGGGCCATGGAGGGCCCAATGGTTGGGCCATTGAGTTCAACCATGGAGGCACAGAAGGGTGAACAGGGTTGTTGTTTGGGAGGGGAACCGTAGGAATGTGTGTGGCCATGGCTACATGTGAAAAAAAGTCTGTGGCTTCACGAAGGAGGTAGGATGGGAGTCTCAGGTACCATGAAAAATAGGGTGACAAAAGGCAACCCAACTGTCTTCACCCCCTACAGACCTCCCTGTCATCTCTTACTCCTTGCTTCCTTTGAACCTGCTCTGCTGCAGCCTCATATCTTAATTGTGTTGCCCAAGTACTCAAGGAGTAGCACAGTTCTGTTTTGCCTACCCCTCTGAGAAGCTCTCCTCCCTTTCTGGTCTTGGCAGAGCCTATTAGGTGCAACACAGCAACTTCTGAATTTTGTTGCCCCTATCTAGGGGTGTTTGCATAAGAATGTCTTTTGATGCTATTTTTCACTAAATTGTATTGGAATGACTGGGAGGGAGGGGTTGCTTTTGATAACCCTCACCTTTCTTGACTCAATTCTACCATGACAGCGTTCAGAGGACACAAGCCTGGGCATCAGGGAAGTAGAGACATTTGTATCTTCTGAGAGCACACCAGAGAATGTGGTTCTGCATCTGGGAATGTTTTTCAGATGCAGTCTTCAGCCATGGTGGCAAGATGTCCCAATCCAGACACCACCAGACTGTGGGAGCAGCTCAGGAAGAAGCCAACCACCTGCCTTCAAATCTGCAAGTGGAAACACACAAAGAACCACACACCATGCTCACCAGTGCCACAACCAGGTCTTGATGTCTTTGGCAAAGGCAGCTACAGTTCAGCCTCTGCAAGACTCCTGCTGGGACTTGCTCTCCAAATTCAGGTGCTATAGTAGACCAGGGTCTCAAACCCTTGAGTACTAAAGCAGGCAAGGTCCCTTCCCCAAGACTTTTGGAGAAGCTGTGACACCATTAAGTCACTCTCTGTTGCTCAGCACTGCCTATAGCCCTCAGAGGGCTGCCTGGATGTTTGTTCCCTGTCCTGCTTCAGTCCAATTGCACTGGCTTAGAGATGTCCACTTCATGGACACTGGTGGGCAGAGCAGAGTTCATGCCCCTCCCTGCTCAGAGGGAGCAGGAGGGCTGGTGGCTCCTGTAGAAAGCTGTGGCAGATCATAGAATCATAGAATCATTTAGGTTGGAAGAGACCCCTGGGATCATCAAGTCCAACCATCAGCCCTACTCTACAAGTCCCCCCCTACACTAGATCTCTCAACACCACATCTAATCTGCTCTTAAACACAGTCAGGGAGGGTGACTCCACCACCTCCCTGGGCAGCTGATTCCACTGGCTGACCACTCTCTCCGTGAAAAACTTTTTCCTAATGTCTAGCCTAACCCTACCCTGCTGCAGCTTGCAGCCATTCCCTCTTGTCCTGTCGCTCATTGCCCGTGAGAAGAGACCAGCACCAATATCTCTACAGTGCCCTTTCAAGCAGTTGTAGAGAGTGATGAGGTCTCCCCTCAGCCTCCTCTTCCTCAGACTAAACAACCCCAACTCCCTCAATCGATCCTCATAAGCCTTGTT
>VZTM01014748.1:108115-190902 GCA_013400555.1 Jacana jacana
CAGACATCTCATAGAAATGCTGGTGGGAAGGACCTTTTGGAGGTATCTAGACCAATCTTCTGTCCCAAGACAGATTGCTGTCAAATCTAGATAAAGGTGGCTGTGACTGCCCAGGCAAGTCCTGCAGACCTCCAAGGATGCAGATGCCCACCTCTCTCTGGGGACTTGTCCAGACACTGGACTCTACCAAGCACTAAACTGTATGATTGAGATGTTCAGATGCTCCTTGTACTCTGACAGCCTTGGTGCCATAATCGCTTCCCTGGGGAGCCTGTTCCAGTGACTGCCCATCCCCTTAAAGAATCTTTTCCTGATAACCAGAACTTGAAGAACTCCAGCTAAATCTGTAATTACTCCCATCCCTGCAGCAGTGTCCTCAAACATCTCATGATGAGGAGACTCTCTCTCAGAGAGAACTTCCTCTTCTCCCAGAGAACTCATGACAGGACTGGAGGGAACAGCCACAAGTGGCACCAGGGAAGATTTAGATGAGATGTCAGGAATGCCTTTTTCTCCCCCAGAGTGGTCAGGCTCTGGGATGGGCTGCCCAGGGAGGTGGTGGTGTCACTGTCCCTGGCAATGTTTAAAAACCATCTGGACGAGGTGCTGCAATACATGATTTAGTAGCTCAGTGGGTAGGATTGGAGACAGGAGGATGTTTGGACTAGATGATCTTGTAGGTCTTCTCCAACTTTGTGTTTCTATAATTCTATGACTACTCCTGAGACTTGTTCTCTGCTACTGAGATGTAGAGAACAACTGAATGGTTCTCCAGTGTGCACTTGGGCTTCTTCTTTCATTTTCCTACACAGGAGCTCATGGAACCTTCCCAGGGCAAAGCATCTTATAAGCATGCCTCTGCCTTGATGACAGAAATGGGCTGTCCTACCTCCTGACTACACAACCCTGCTGCAAGGACTGATTATTTTAGGAGAGGATTAAGGTCAGTAGAAACAAAATGAACAGTCGCTATCTCACACCAGTCCTACTACGGTTAGAAGAGAAAGCTCTGCTCTCCTCCCATGCTCTGTCTTGAGTGGGGCCATGGAGGGCCCAATGGTTGGGCCATTGAGTTCAACCATGGAGGCACAGAAGGGTGAACAGGGTTGTTGTTTGGGAGGGGAACCGTAGGAATGTGTGTGGCCATGGCTACATGTGAAAAAAAGTCTGTGGCTTCACGAAGGAGGTAGGATGGGAGTCTCAGGTACCATGAAAAATAGGGTGACAAAAGGCAACCCAACTGTCTTCACCCCCTACAGACCTCCCTGTCATCTCTTACTCCTTGCTTCCCTTTGAACCTGCTCCGCTGCAGCCTCATATCTTAATTGTGTTGCCCAAGTACTCAAGGAGTAGCACAGTTCTGTTTTGCCTACCCCTCTGAGAAGCTCTCCTCCCTTTCTGGTCTTGGCAGAGCCTATTAGGTGCAACACAGCAACTTCTGAATTTTGTTGCCCCTATCTAGGGGTGTTTGCATAAGAATGTCTTTTGATGCTATTTTTCACCAAATTGTATTGGAATGACTGGGAGGAAGGGGTTGCTTTTGATAACCCTCACCTTTCTTGACTCAATTCTACCATGACAGCGTTCAGAGGACACAAGCCTGGGCATCAGGGAAGTAGAGACATTTGTATCTTCTGAGAGCACACCAGAGAATGTGGTTCTGCGTCTGGGAATATTTTTCAGATGCAGTCTTCAGCCATGGTGGCAAGATGTCCCAATCCAGACACCACCAGACTGTGGGAGCAGCTCAGGAAGAAGCCAACCACCTGCCTTCAAATCTGCAAGTGGAAACACACAAAGAACCACACACCATGCTCACCAGTGCCACAACCAGGTCTTGATGTCTTTGGCAAAGGCAGCTACAGTTCAGCCTCTGCAAGTCTCCTGCTGGGACTTGCTCTCCAAATTCAGGTGCTATAGTAGACCAGGGTCTCAAACCCTTGAGTACTAAAGCAGGCAAGGTCCCTTCCCCAAGACTTTTGGAGAAGCTGTGACACCATTAAGTCACTCTCTGTTGCTCAGCACTGCCTATAGCCCTCAGAGGGCTGCCTGGATGTTTGTTCCCTGTCCTGCTTCAGTCCAATTGCACTGGCTTAGAGATGTCCACTTCATGGACACTGGTGGGCAGAGCAGAGTTCATGCACCTCCCTGCTCAGAGGGAGCAGGAGGGCTGGTGGCTCCTGTAGAAAGCTGTGGCAGATGAGGCGCTTCTAGTAGTTCTGGCAGTTCTTGCATGTCCTGGAGCATGCCTGGGAAGTATGGATGGTTTCCCAGGCATGCCAAGAATCCTGGCAGAGGAAGAAGAGAGGCATAGACCCCACAGGACTGTGCAACCCCACAGGAACCTGATGAGGAAGGATGAAAAGGACTGGCCAGGAACCGGCCAAGAACTGTTGGAGGAAGTGCCAACAGAAGGCTGTAAGGTGCTGATGTATGAATCTTTCAATCCTAGACAGAACACACAAGGGAAGACCAGATGACTGAGGGTTGCTAAGGGAGGAAGCAAGCAGTGGTGGAGAAGAGGACACAAGCACCTCTCTTGTGCCCCCTGGAAAGTGACTGTGATGTCAGGTGTCTTCCCATACACTTTGAAAGCCACAACTAACACCAGATTTTCACATCTTTGCCAGAGTCTATTTATATTGGGAGAGTTATGGTTGGCAGAAGACATTGTGCCTTCTGACTGGTATGAAGGATGGAGTCTGAAGTGGGAGGAGGTGGTAACTGTAGGGTAGGCAGAGGGAGCATCCATGCTTCATGGTGTTAGATTTGGAGCCACAATTCACAGGTGACTGTGCACATTACAGCCTGCTGAGGCAATGTCCACAGTGAAGAGCTGTCAGGAAAAAGGTCAAAGTTCTGGGCAAGCTGATCATCTCTGATGTTCTGAAGGGGGTCTTTCATGCAGACACCCTGTCCTTCTCGGTCCTGCCCCGTTCTGCCAGCAAAGGGAAACCTGAGAGGGTTGGTGGGCTAAGGAAGGACAACACTAGCTGTACTTACTGCTTTTCTCATCCCAAGCCACAGTGGCAAGACAACTGGAGATTAACTCTCCAGCAGGAGGTGTCAAAGGGACGGCATGGGAGACAACAATAGAAGTAATCTTGTCCCCTGACCTCACTTCCTATCTGGCTTATTGAGAAGCCACTCTAGCATGACCTCCTCCCATAATTTCCTTCTAGGGCACAAGGTACGAGAGGGCCAAGCATGGGCAAGGAAGGTGCCTCATGCAAGGAGTGAAGAATACATTTGTAGAGATATTCTTGGGGGGAAATGCAAGGAGTTTGACTGATCAGCAAAGAGCTGGGTCAGAGGAAGGACAAAGTGAAGAGTAAGCCGGTGTCTCAAGCAGAGAAGAAGGTGTAAGGAGAGACACTGGGCAGATGTGGAGGACAAATTGGTGGTGGAGGTGGGCATGAAGCAAGCCTGAGAGCAGGGATATGAATGGCTTAGCACGTGGGCCAAGTAACATTTCATGTTGAGAGCAGGAATGGAAAAGGCTTTGTCAGAGACAGGGCTGAGGCTCAGACCTGCTGAGGAATTGGGAAGAGAAAGGCACAAGACATCAGGAGAAGGAAAACTGGGGGAAGGAAGGAGAAGCAGGTGGGCAGCACCTGAGAGGGTCTATCTGCATGGGTGAGGTTGTTCTAACTGCTCCACTCATTCCACTGCACAGGGCAAGGCCAAGGTTTAGGTTTTGTCATGTAGTTCATAAGTCAGTAAAATCGATAAAAGACTAGAGGAAGAAGAACAGTTGTTTTCTGCTCTGGCATGTTCCTGATAGGGTTGCTTCAGGACTTGGCATTTTAGACCTCTCTCCAGTTAAAGTATCTTGTTTCAGACCTGAATTGTCCTGTGCTGGTTTGAAAGCTGTTCCTGGGACATTTGCCAAGGTACAATGGCGATTTTTCTTCTAAACCAGGGAGTTTTCTGAGTCAACTGCTTTTTGTCCTGTAGCCATCTGAGCAAGTGTCTGTATTAGCACTTGTTTCATTCCTACAGCTGGCATAGCGTTTATCTATGGCTTTTCAAAGACCTTTTAAATGAATTACAGTTGCCACTTTGATTCACAAGAAAGAGTCGCATATAGAAAAATTTGGGAGAAAAGGTGTTTAAGGCGTCCCTGAGAACCAAAGAAAACTTCTCACTCAGTGTCTGTATGCTGGAGTTTGGCTTCGTAGGAATTTCTGATACTCAGATATGGATCAAGTGTATTAGCAAAAATACACACACTTTTCTACCCAGGAACTTGGCAAAACCCACCCCTGTCTTCATCTAAATTGTAAATTAGTTCATCCAACCCCATCCTGATCAGAGATCCTGGCAGCAGGTCTCATGCTTTGGAGAGGGTGTCCAGGACCCCATGAAACAACCATGGCTCATGCATGCCCACAAAGCAAAAGCTCCTCCCTTTCTCAGCAGAATCTCTGAGATTGGGCAGCACAAATGCTTCCCAGCCCCTTGCTCAGGGACTCCATTAACCAGACACAAAAGAAGAGAAAGTGTATGGGAAAGTGGGACAACCACCAAACCATCTCCTCTAATTGAGATGATGTGTTCTCTTGGCTTCTGTGGAGAACGGAGTTAACGTGTCTCCTCAAGTCCTAAGTGATGTTTCACATTTCTGTCATGCTCATAGGAAGTTCATTCATCCCAAGAGCCAGGTCACAATTTATGGAATACTTCATAATCTCCTGAGCAGAAGAACGTAATGCTAATGAACACCAGCTTGCCCACAGCATTTCACAGGGATGAGGCAGGGTGTGTATTGTAATAAAAGGCAAAAATTAGGAACAAGGCACATCAGCTGAGTGCTTCCCTTGTACCCTGACATCCTCAGAGTTTGGGGTTTCATCTAGCATGCCTGCCCTCAATGACTTCTCCTGATGCACCTTTGGCCTAGCATGTTGCATGATCCTCTTGCTTCTGCTGAACTCTTTCTCTCACAGCCATGTCAGCAGACCTGCTTGGACTGCACCAAAAATCCTAACTCCAGGCCATGGATGCACTGAGTGTGTCTGGAGTCCCCAGGCTGCAGTGAACCTTTCCATGGCTGTTGGGAATTACTACCCTGGTCAACTTGGCAACTGGCTGAGTAAGAATTGCTTTCATCCTTTTCACAGACCCCAGGTCTTCCATCTGGAGAGTCCTAACCCTCTTTTAGTGACACCATTGTTCAGTACCTTTGCCTATCTTAATCACATTTCCCAGTACTTTCTCTGATTCTCCTGGATTTTGCCTGTTAATGGCAAGAGAGAATAGCCTGTATTCCAGACACATCTCCTGTCTTGGTCCCTTGCGGTAATTCCTGATGCTCTGCTCTTCATGATGAACATCCAAGAGATTTGAGATGATACTTTTATATAAAGCTGTACTTAATTAAGTGCCTGTTGTATACTGGAAACTTATTGTCCATAAAGAGAAGCTGATGAATTAGCACAGATTTATCACTGACAAGGTATAGGACGAGAGGAAATGGCCTCAAGTTACACAGGGGAGCTTTACATTGCATATTAGGAAAAATTTCTGCACTGGAAGGGTTATCAAACCCTGGGAGAGGCTGCCCAGGGAAGGGGTGGAGTCATCATCCCTGAAGGTATTTAAAAGCCCAGCAGATGTGGTGCTGAGGGACATGGTTTGGGCAGTGGTTTGGGCAGAGTTGGGTTGATGGTTGGACTCAATGATCTGAAAGGTTCCTTCCAACATAGACTATTATATGATTCTCTGCAGACACTCACATTGTAGACATCCTCTGGACATGAGATAGATCTATCCTCCCACATCCCATTGTGCTGCATTATTCTGCAAAAATTAAGTTTTTTTCCCCCAGCTATCCAGCTAAGGAGTAAATAAATCCTCAGCCTATCACAGATAATGTGGAGGACTGAATTCTGCAGCTGACTAGCTCTTCTAGAGCTTTTGTACTTCTTGACATAAGCACTGCTCTGCAGCTTTGCTAACACTCAGCTCGTCCGTATCTGGATGGTTTATCTTCTTCCTCAGCTCATGCCAACAGGAATGTCAAGAAACAGCCACTGTTGCCTGTGAGCAGTCTGATTTCATGTTGATTTAAGTTGAGAACCAGGCATAACTCAGCCCCTGTCCCATCTCTGCTAGGGGTGCAATAGAGCTAAGGAAGGTTTGGAGAACTACAGCAACGCTGATCAAAACTCAGAGAAGGGTTCTGTAGAAGGAGCTACTGAGTAGCTGGCATTTTTCATCCTGGAAAAAAGACAACTGATGGGGATACAGTAGAGCCTTTCTAGAGCAAGTGCCTGATAGAAGGTGGACAAGAACTTAAATGTTGGGGCATTAAGTTAAGCCAGCTGGCATCATTTAAAAAAATGCCCAGCAACACGGGACACAATTCTTCACAAACCCAAGATATAGTCACCAGGAGCTGTAGGACTGCAGGCTGCACCATGTCACAGAAGCCAAATGCCTGCAGTCTAAGGAGAAACCATATAGATTTATGGAAGAGAAAAATACCCAGTCACTAAAACCATCAACACTACCTTGGGCTGGGGAAGTCCCTGAGCTGCAAATTCTTGGCACCTGGGAAATTTTTCAGGGGAAGAGTCTCTACGTGCACATTCTGTTCTTGTACTTTTCCCAAGGAATCTGCTTTCTCAGTGTCGCTGCTGGACCTGAGCCACCTTTGAAAATCTAAACAGAAAATCGGTAAAATTGGGAAAGAGATCAAAAGTAAAATCAAATTACAAGGGTGGTAAAAATGAAAGTGAAGGACAGGTCAAAGGATCAGAAATATGTAAAACTTGAAGAAAAGTGGAAGGGAAACTGATAGAACTGCTCTTGAAGCCGCCTACTGCTCCCTTGGGACACCCAAGTAACTGGTGAGGGCTTCCTCGAGGAGTCTTGTCCTGAAGAGGCAATGGGGCCAGGGACCAGCACTGGTGATCCACCACCAGTGGTGGTGGGCAGCCATGAGTGCCTCCATGTCCCACGAGCTTAGCCCGAGCAGGGGGACACTGATAGGGAATCCAATGGTCCTGTGCACCCTCAGGTGACACGGACACAGTTTAAAAAGAAGCATCAGCAGGAGTGTCTAGAGGACATGAGGGGTGGCTGGCAGCCTCGAAGTACATGTTCACCAGGGTCTGCATCTCACCACCAAAAGAAACTGAGGGGTGCTGTGAACTGCACTGTAAGCACATCCCTCTCCACCACACAATGGTGGATTTTCCAACCTAAATCCCAGTCTGGACCTGATATTAACTAAAATCTTGGATTTCTACCTTCCTTTGCTGGTGAAGGAAAAGTTCACCAGCAAAGGAAGGTGTCTGCCTGTCTGTGCAACAACCCAGGAAAAAAAGGTGAGGGAGTGATCAGATATTCCTCAGACCCAGTTTGAAGTGAGCCATCATGGTGTTACTTATCCAGATAAAATGCTGTGTTGGGCCATGCAGGAAGGCTGGTGAGATTGAAGTCCAACAATGAAGCACGCAGAGTCAACATGAGGGGTCAGCAGAGACTGCACAGCTGTTTGATTGCTCAAGAGAGAGAGAAGAGCAGGGTCAGGCAGTCATCGTACCCTGAAAAAAACAGGAGAGTAGAGAGGAGGCATCCATATCTGATGATGCCAAAACACTGCCAGTTTTCTAAAGTCCTAGGAAAAGGCCAACAGCTTAGAGATGCCTCCAAGGAGGTAGCTTAAATGAATGAAAAGAGCTGTTGATCATACATTTAAGTAGTTCATGTAGAGTTGCTGGGCTCCAACAGAGGAATCTGAGGATGCCAAAAAATGACAATTGAGTCAATCCAACAGCTCATTGCTGCCTAAAGAGGAATCACACTCCTCCTTTCTCCTCCCCAGCTTCTGCTTTCTGACCACTGATTTGCACAAGCTCTTTTTTGCCATATTCTGCATAATCAGTGAGCTGAACTGGTCCACAGAGAGTTCTGTGGGTACCAAGCTGGTTCCAGGTGGTATGTGTAGGTGCATAGCCTTTGGTGGAGAGGCAGAAAAGATGTGGAGAGCTGACCATCTCCTTTTACGGTCTTGGATGATGACCTGTCAGGTCTTAACATCAAAGAAGATTCCTTAAAGGATGCTGTTACTACCTCTTTATGGAATTCAGTGGATGCAAAACATTAGACTTCTAGGCTGTGACCCTAACTCAACACTTTCTAGATATTTGGTGGAGTTTTCATGGAGCTAGAACATTCAGTCCCAGACCCACGTGTGGGCCAGTAACCAAACCCTTCAGCCACAGCATGGACCAGCTGTTAGACCTCTTGCTCGGACTGAGCCCTGCACTGTCAGCAGCTCAGCACAGGTGGGCTCAACATTACCCAAAGTGTCTTGAACTCAAATCCATTGTCTTCAGTTTAGTCCCTTTTCCAGTTTGACCCAGGTGTGTCTGCAACTCCCAGATGCTACACTGGTACAAGCTGATAATTTTGCAAGTATGAAAAAATGTTTATTTCCAAAGCATTTAACACACCTCTTATCAGTCATCTTTCATTTTGATAGATGAGTCAGGTTCCAGAAAACAAAATCCAGGGATTACAGCCAAGCAGGGACTTTAGGGACCATCCTGTCTCTTCCACATCCTCGGCCAGTGGGACCACATTCCAAGTGTGGAATCCACTCCTAGTTCGTATTTGAACCCAGACAGCTTAACAATTGCTTTCAAGAGTTGTGCTTTGAATCCTCTGGGTTTGCTTCAAACCACGGTTTCCTGGCCACATTGTGTGGGCTAGTGGTGAAGTGCACAGAGCTTCCTTTTGCAGTCATCTCCACGCTCCAGAAGACAGAAAGTGCCCTGTCAAATAACCAAGGAGAAGACAAACAGCAACGCACAGGAGCAAGCATAGCATCACCAAGAAAGTGATGAAGAGGAAACAAAGAGTGAACGTGGCTGCCAGACTTGAGGGTTCTGAGAGCAGGAACGAACTATCGACAGCCCCAAATCAATCATCTGCTATTTTTTAAGCAAATAAATTTAAGTGGAGTAGAGCCTGGGAGAGTTAGAAGCTAAACACTGTGCTGAGGTGAAGAGAAAAGAACAGAACAGGAATAAATTTGGGCTGAGAGGGAAGGCAGGAAAGGCTGATGTGACACACACCCCCGTGAAGAGGAGAGGAGGGGTTGAAAATGTTACTGTACAAACTACAGCTTAGTAAGAAACCAAAGAAAAAGCTCTAAAAAATCTACCCAAATAAAAACTCCACACAGTAAACTGGGCTTTGTTTGGGGATTTTCATTACTTTCTTTTTGCTGAGGGAAGACTTTGCAGCCTGAGGATCAGTGATTCCAACTGTCTGAGAGGGAAATCTCTCAGACATCCCAGTCGAGGATGGCTCGATTTTGAGATATAAATCTTCAACCTAAATATTTAAAGCTGGACAGAACGAATAGCAAACGTGAGTCTTGCTCTAATTCTGTAAAAGAGCGAACTCCCAGGGCTGGTTTTCCTCCCCGTGTCCCATCCCTCCTTTACCGTCTCACTGCCAGCAGGTGGTACTGTGCCCCCAAGGATCACACAAGGAGCGAGGCCTCCTTTGGACGGGCTTTTCCAGGAGAAATCTTCACAGACAATTGGAAAAGGTGCTGGCTGTTTTTCTCTGCCCTCCCTACTCATCCTGTCACCGCTAGAGCCCTTTTCTCCCCTTTTCTCACCCCGTGTTCCTGCGATGGGGTGCATGGAGTGTGAGGGGGGCTGCTAGCAGGGGGAGCTCCAACCACTCCTCACCAACACCATCCACACAGGTGAGTGTTAACTCAGATTTTGCTTCCCCTCCATCACCTGTAGCTGAGGGAGATGCTTCTTCCAGAATAGTTGCCCTCCTGCATCCTCACAGCTGTGACACATTAGTGATGGGCACTGTCAGGTACCTAGAGGGGTTCCTGACACCCCCTTGGAGAAGGTGCTTTCACTGAGCAGCCCAGATTTGTTTGGGGTGGGACCAGGAAAGCATCACACGCAGTCCAGTGCCTCAACACACATCAAGAGTGGCCAACCCTACGTTATAATGCTACACGGTTGGCTGTGGCAGGTCCACTGGATGGCACTGTGTCCCACACTCCCAAGCTCTCTGGGCAAGTCACCCCCATCCTATCAGGCTTGTTCCCCAGATCACAGCCCACAGGGAGCACAGGTCGGCTGATCTGCTGGGCAACAGTAGTTACTGCACCACCTGCATTGCATTTTAGGACACTCTCCCTTTAAATTACAGGTGGTCTTTGGGAAACACTAATAACTGAGAATCAGCCAGTGGTTGCAAAAGTATGAGCAGGACACAGTATGCTGCACACCCGAGTGCTAATACGCAATAAATACTCATGAGATTGTAGAGAGGGTGGTCCTGCTCCAGCACACAGAAACCCTGCTCATTCCTGTATGCGCTTGCCATCAAAAATGTGATAACAAATCAAAAGGAGCAATATACGAGGGTGGCACTGATGTAAGTAGAGATTACCCTTCCAAAAAGGCTATTTGTACAGCAGCTCAGTCCCCAGCTGTGATTCACCACTTACCTCACAAACAGGGTACCATGATGGCTGAGGGAGTAATCCCAAGAGGGGAACCTGTGGCTGTGTCGACATCATGACAAAGAAATTTTAGGCAGGACATCACCAAGAAGGACTTGAGGAGCCCTCACCACTCTTTCTGAACTAGGAACACTGTGACATGGGTACAAAGAGGACTGGACCAGCTGGAGGATGCTCCACCTGTCTTTTCTACCTTGTTATGGAACAGAAGTGGATTTACATGGATCAAAAGCGAGGCTTCACTAGCTTTTTAGTGCCAGGATGCTTCAGCTTCCCCTGGCAAGAAGACCTCCAAAGGTGACACACTTGCCAAGCTACTTAACCAGAAAGCACTCTGATGGGTGCAAGTTCCTTTTATTTTTGTCTGAAGACAAAGAGTGTCCTCAGACAGTGCGAAAGCGTGAAACACAAAGCATGGAGATGATCAGCTGCTCTGCAAAGCAGGACCATGGTCGGAGCTAAGAAATAAGGCCCATCTGGGGGTTAGGAGGATGGGCTGCAGGTTGTGTGTCCAGGGAGCAGAGGTGGGAATGGCAGCCATAGCTACCCAGTACCCTAAAACCTGACAAAGAAAGGCAAAAACATCTCTACAAACACTTGTCCCAATAATTCTCAGTTGTTGCAGCTGCTTTTCCTTTAATGATATTAACTTCCTTTCATTAAAAGCGGATCCCCCCTGAGCAGAGAATTTCACCACTGGGAATGGGTTGAGTGCGCAGACACCACTCAGCTTCTGGTGAACAGACAGGGTTCCTGCATGCATTCCTACTCTGATCCCAGGACTGTGCCCATTTTTGGGAGTTTCCAGTGGACATATGTCTGCTTGCACCATGCACAGTGCTTATCTGGTCACCCACACACCTTACCAGCTGCATGGGGCCCAGGACAACAAGCAACCAGGATCTTCACTTCATAACCCATTGATTAACTCCATTGGTTAACTCCCATGAAGGTGTCCTGGACTATTGAAGCATTTTGTGTTATTATCTTGCACAAAGCCTAGAATAAATAGTTGTTTAACCTGTAAAATGATACAGCATCATCAGCTCATAGAAGTGCTGGTGGAAAGGAACCTCTGGAGGTCTTTAGTCCAACCTCCTGCTGAAAGCAAGACTAATGCCAGAAGGTTTTCCATGGTTTTGTCTGCCCGAGTCTCCAAAACTTCCAAGAATGGATATGTCTCAGCCTCTCCAAGTAATAAGATCCCTTCAAACACAGTTCTGTATTTAAAAAGAAACTCAAGAAGCTCGTGGAAACAAACTGAGGGCTGGGCAACTGTATCAAATCCAGCACTTTGACCCTCCAGTCCCACTCGGTGTTTGTCACCAGGAGTAGTTCTGCTTTCAGCAGGAGGCGGCAATTCCAGGGTGGGAACCAGAAGCAGGTCACCCATCCTGGCCTGGCCTCTCCCCTCTGTCACTCTGCCTCACTGGTGTCACAGCATCCAACACCACAGCACAACAGGGAGCATGGGTTCTGGAGCAATGTCCTAAGGAGTTGGAGGGAGCAGAGCCCAGCCTTGGTCACCACCCTACATCCCCAGCCATACCTGCTCTTTCATACCACTGTGACTCTCACAGCTCCAGAGGTCCAAGAAAACATGAATATCCCTGACAGCACATGAAAAAGGAGAACTGGACTCTGATAACACACCTGGGTCCAGCTTTGCTCCCAGCTCTGTGCTATCTCTGCAGAAGACTCATTTCACGTGCTGGCACCTCTGTCTTCCCTTTGCTCTATTTGTCCCTTGTGTATAACATCAAATGGACCTGAGCAGGACCTTTTGCAGCATGTTACGTTATGGATCGGAAGTGCAGGCTCTAACTACACGATGCAGAAGACCCAAGAGCATAACCTGAGCACTGCAACATGTTTTCTGGGCTTGCATTATGCAACTGTCACTGAAGAAATTGTGGGAGGCAGCACAGAGCTGAATTCATCCCTTTCACTTTAATTTCTGGCATTTGGTCAGCCAGATCCCTCCCGAAAACCTGCGAGCTGTGGCAAGCAAGAAAACTGTCTCCAGCTCCCCTGGAAAAGGTCTTGAGCCCCCCCTCCTCGTGCAGACTGTTTCATGGCAGGGGCTGGTGTGACGACAGACGGCACGAGCTGTTCATCAGCTTTGAACATGTAAAAATTTCATAACTATGGAGGAAATGGGGGCAGAGCATTGCAGAGGGGGGAATAACTGGCTGGAAGAGGTAGCAGTCTGCCTTGTAGGGATGGGTCTCCAGGGCAAAGGGTGCACCACTTGTCCTAGATTATTTTTTTCTTCTTCTTCTTTTTTTTTTTTTTCCTTTTTTTTTTTCCTGAGATTTGAATGTATAATTGCAGGAGGGGACAAGGGGGAAAATGAGCCAAAGACTCGTAACTGCAGAGGCCGGTCCCTGTGAGCAAAGGGCCACATGTCTCCTTTTATCGCCAGCCATAATTCCCTCCTTGGCTCAAAGGCGGCTGTGAAAAGAGCAGGACTGGTTCAAACTTCCTTGGGGTCTCCGTGGCAACCAGCCCTGCAGGAGCCTTTTCTTCCTTTCCCCCCTTTCCTCTTTTGTTGTTGTTGTTGTTGTGTCATTAAAACTTCCCGGATTGAATCCCCACCAGGCTGCTCTGCAGGCTCTGCTCCAGACCTCCTGCCTGCCTCCAGCCAGCTGCCCTCGCCTTTTCTCATCCCCTGGACCAGCAAAGATCAGACCCAGCCCAGAAAAGACCAGTCCAAACTCAGACCCACTTCCATCCCCGGTTCAGCAAAGCCCAGTCCCAACCCCAGCCCATCTTCCCTTCAAGACATTTGTCCAGTCCCCCCCTACTTCATTCCTCCCTGGTATTTTACCATCTTACAGTTCAGCCCTCGAGGTAATTAAGCAAAAATTGTGATTCTCTGCTCTTTCACACTGAGCTCTCTCAGAAGGAGGCACAGGACAATCCGGACCTGGCATCCCTGCTCTGCTGTGCTCACTGAACCAGGCCAAGCCAGAGCAGAGCTTCTCTTGCATCAGTGTTTGGGCATCCAGGGACCTGCAGAGCACCATGCCCTTGGACCATCAAAGTCTTAGCCACGCCCAGCAATGCCAGATCCTGCACAGACCTCATACCTACTCTGTGAATGCGTGTGAGAACCCAAGATGCAAGAAAGGCTGAGATCTGTGTCATCAATCCCTACCTTTGGCGGTACCATTAAAATGGTGGGGATACAGCTCCTTAGAACCACATAGAATAAGCAAAAAATACTGGTTATGCCTGCTCTTGTGTTATGTTTGCTCTTTTGGACTATGACACTTCCCTGCTGGCATGGTCAGGACTGAGGTGTGAGTTGATGGGTACCTTTTAGATGGGCACTGCAGCCTTGGCAGGTGGCCAAGTGTCAGCAAGGAGATCTCCAGTCCTGGCAGTGTTCCCATGGCAGTGCTGAGCGTTACCCTACAGCATGGCTGACCAAACAAGCCCAGGAGATATGCAACATTGATGTAAACACATGCAGGGCCTTTTGCTCCAACAGCACAAGCACTCACCTATGTCAGGGGGCCCCATGATTTCCAGCTACAGCATCATGGAAAGCCACAGCCTGCAGCAAAACATATCTGGGCTCATTTTTCACCTTGTATTCTCCAGCCTCCAGGATATTGCTGGGCTGGAGTCCTGAGGAAGGAAGGAAAGGAAGGGAATAAGTCTGTTCCCTTTGCTCTCCATCCCTTCCCCCCGTCCCTGGGATGCATTCCTGCAGATGTCAAGGTAGACAGAGCTGTCTTCAAACGAGCCCAGGACCTGGGGCATAGTTTCTTCATACGCTCAGCTCGTCCAATTAGTCAGATTTACTGCAGTTGTGAAAGGCAGCTCGGCCTCTCCTGTAGAGCAAGGCTGTCCATAAACACACCAAACATAAAGCTGCCCTTCGCTGCACAGCTGCAGAGAGACAACGTGCACCAGCCTTACATTGCTTTTTATAATGGGCCTGTGCCCCAGAAATCTCTGGGGCTTGCCTTGAGGCTGCTTCTCGCCCACCAAGTTCTTATGTACCTATAACCACCGATCTACCCACTCTTAACCACCTCCACTTGCTCACACACACCTACGTATAGACCACGAACACATAAGTTGGTGACCAGTGCTCTCCACATGCTCCACCATCCCAGTCATACTTCTGTATCCTGAGCTATTGCTTCACACTGATGAATGAAATCACAACAATGTGCAAGAAATCCTTCTGAGACCTTTTCCACTGGGCACTACCCTGCCCAAAGAACCCTAAAAGTTGTCTGGAAATAATTTTACTGCTAAAAACTGATGGCTGATGGGACAAGTGTCCTTCTTTACCAGATTCAGATCACCCTTTACTTCAGAAGAGAGTAGGGATGACTTGGATAGAAGAACAGAAGGTTAACACAGAGGACCTTAAACCTTTATCACAAGTACATCCTCTTTCCATGTCCATTACAGTGACAGTCCTTGTGTTTACTGAAGTCCAAGGTGAGTTTCATCACTAGCTCTCTCTGCTCCAAGCTGTCACAGTCATAATAAAACATGCATCCTAGGGCTTCATTAGGTGGTTCTTTTTTTTCCTAACATCTCCACGGCAAGATAGAGGAAAGACTTGAAAATCTAACCAGAGTTTGAACTGTGAGGTGCTAAAGGAATTTAAGTAGGTGACAGTGAAAGAAAAATGTTTTTATTCAAAGTCTGCAACATCTCCAGTTCAGTGGCACCCAGGCCAGCAGTCAGCATGTCCACTCCACATACTTCCTATGATCCCCTGGCCTCAAAACAAGATATATGTGAATAAAAAGGAGGAGAAAAACTAAACCACGGGAAGCACCATTTATCATTCCATCTGCACTTCAAATACAAGGACTGGGATTCCAGTTCTGCTCATGCTCAGTGACATCAGTACTGTTAATAATGAAAAGCATTTTTATTATTAAGTCTACTATTCATAGCTGTCCCTTGAAGCTCTTGCTCAGTTCTGCACAAAAAGAGGCAAAGACAGTTCCTTCCTGAAGGAATCAACAGGATACACATAGAAGCATTTGCCAGCTTCTAGAACAAGAATTACAAGGACAATATGGAACATGAGCCACCAAAATCATATGAAGGGTCATTGTCAAAGTTGAGACCACAACCAGAGTTTCTTGAGTTTGACTGTGACAACACGTATCACAGCAGGTAACTCCACCAATGTTTTAAAAATGTAATGTCTTGCTTATAAACAGAAAAGATTAAAAAAAAAAGGGGAGGGGGGGAAGGGAAGGGGGAAGCCACAACCAAAACAAACCCCAGAATTCCCAGTCCCCCAGTCCCATAGCCACAAGGCCTTCTCAAGGTCACAAGGGTGACCCCTTGATGATCCCAGGGGTCTCTTCCAACCTAAATGATTCTATGATTCTGGGATATTGCAGCAAAAGTTTGGTTCAAAAGAGTTTCTGCCATCACTGGAAGACAAAAAATTATGGGAAGTGCAGGATTTCTATACCAGGACTACTTGCAGGGACCAGGGGGAGAGAAGGGGAAGTTATACAGTTATTCCTAAACCACTCAAAACAACGCTAAAGGGTTTTGCTGACCTCAGAACTTTCTATTACCATCCTCTCAACAGCCACCAGACCTTCACCCAAATCACAAAATCACAGAATCACAGAATTTTAGGGGTTGGAAGGGACCTCTGGAGACCATCCAGTCCAACCCCTGTACCAGAACAGGGTCACCCAGAACAGGTCCCACAGGAACTTGTCCAGGTGGGGTTGGAATCTCTCCAGAGAAGGAGACTCCACCACCTCCCTGGGCAGCCTGGTGTTTTGGGTTTTTTTATTTGTTTGGGTTTTATATATTTTTGAAAAAAATATCAATTAGAAACAATACCATGGTGCCTGCCTGGACAGGTGAAGATCCGTTTTCTTCTAACAGTGGATACTTTTCCCCTGTGTCCACCTCTCCTGACAGCTTTACAGGTAAACCTCAGGCACTGCTCGACCAGGCAGGCAAAGGTGGAAGGCAGATTTCCCTCCACCCCATGTAGGCCATGAGTTTATTTGGAGTTGGCATTGAGCTTTTGCTGGAGTAAATGTGGAGACGAGACACCAAACAGGAGGGAGGGATGTGCTAGGTCAGCCCATGCAACATCAATGTGCTGGAGGGTACTTCCCAGGTCATCAGTGACGGGGTATATCAAGAAGATATGTGGTAATATACCAAGATGTTCCTGCCCAAAGAAGATCAGAAGTGACATAATATCCATAGAGGCCCTTCTTACATCACTTTGCTCAGGGGTTAGTACAGGATTGATTGCTGTTTCCAGGTAATGAGTGCCTTGACGTGCCCAACTAACATGAACTGAGACATGAAGAACCAGAAAGAGCAGAGGAACACAGACTGTTAGAGCCAGAAGGAACATAAGAATGCAGGAGAGAGGAGATTTGAGCAAGAAAACTGAGGAACAGGTAAATTCAGAGAGGAATGTTAAAGTTGCCAGCTGTAAGTCAAGAGCAAACACAGCCCTTGGAAACACACTAGATTGGAGTCATTTAACATGGAAGGGACCCAGATGCCTCCTTCATGCTCTGGGAATGGATTTCCTCAGCTCTTTACATACATCTTAGTAAGGATTTACTGACATCTAGAGCTATCAAAGTACTAATTTGCTATTTAGATACTAAGACCTAGTCTTAGTATCTAATTTAGGTCTTCAACAAATTCAGCTGCTTCTGAGACTGGAAGGACCATGGCCCCAAGGGACCCAGCTTCTCAGTTACTGCTTCTGGCCATGCCCAGAAGTGCCTGAATGTGCAATCCAATGTCCAGCATTCAGCTAAGCCACCCTCCACCACTGAACGTGAGTTGATCTGCAAACTGAACACTACAGTGCCATTGGTTAGCCCTGCACCATGGTCTTGTACGTTCCCTGTCTTTCCCAGCACACCCAACCAGGTGTCTGAGCCCCCTGTCATCCATCTCTTGCCCTTTGCCTTGAGGTTTTTGTTTGAGTTTTTGAGGTTTGAGTCATCCTCTTCACGTCACAATGACCGTGGGAGAATTCCACCAAGGGCAGCTGAACGGCACCAGGAAGGGTTTGAGCCGGTGTCTCACACTCATCAGCTGGTCGGTACGTTCAAAGACATGCTGAGAACAAATCCAGGAGAATCCATGGTCCCACCACCTTCCTCAGTCACTTGGTTTCTTCCTGCTGGTAGATGGTGATTGAGAAAGGAAGAAAAGCTAGAAGAGGGAAAAGTGACAAGGTTAGCATGGTGAGGGGGAAGGAGATGCGTGTTTCCAGAGTGGTTGCAATTCCCCTTCACTGGAATGTCATTAGAACAAACCAAAGGATCCCTCCGGATGCCTTGGCACCTACAGTGGTTGAGTTTGCAGTACCACAATGTCACCACAATACAGAAGGACCTTTATATTGACATTGTAAAGGCAACAGGGCTTTTCTTAAGCAGCCAAACCTCCAGCTTCCTCAACTTTTTTCATTTCTGGGGATACTGAAACTGGTCTATAAGAGTCAATATTGCCAAACTAGACAGAGCCACATGAGTGAAAGACCCACAGTAAATTAAACTGTCAGTCAGCAGCACAAGGAGGTATCTATGAGTGAAATTTTGAAATTGCACTTTTTCAGATAACTGTCATTTGCTCTTAGAAATTACATTTAAAATTAATGTTTGCTGTAGAACTTATAAATATTTGTTCAGGCTAGCATGAAATATCCCCGGGATAATTTTAGCATGTACGCATCAGATTTTAATTTCACAGCAGAGAAGGCTGAGAGTGAGTCTGTTCATTTCACAGACAACGTGGTCTTCATCCCTGTGAGACAGATTGTTCTCCTTGGTGAGGCATCTCTGCTTTTTTAGGGCTGTGGGGATCTAGGCTGTTAGAATCAAAGACACAGCTGAAACCTGCCATTGTTTTTCTGCTCATTTTTCTACTCATTTCAGTGGGACAATCTTGGAGTCAAAGTTGCTGTGAGTCATAGGGTTAGAGACAACAAGTGCCTTCTACTCCCAGGATCTCATGGGATCTCCAAGCCAAAGCAACTGTGGGCACACTCGAATCACAGTCTCTTCCCAAAAAGTAGGACAACATGATTTCCAGAGTTGTCCCTGATGCTGGGACAAACAGTCCATGAAGTTTAGAGCAGACAAAGAGAACAGTGAACTTAAAAGCTGTGGGAAGACAGGCAACTTGTGAAACTTATCACATCCCTGTCCAAGTCTACAGAGGGCTTTCCCTTGACTTCAGTCTGCTTGGGACCAAATCTTTACCAACACCTTGTTCATCTTTCAAAAGCTATCTGTGGCCCCATCAATAAGATTTTGGGAGGTCACTGGGGTGGGCACTTTAGTATCTCATCTGCTTTTGTAATGTACCCTGAGTTCCTCCCTTCCAGAGGCAACACTGGGATCTCTGCCCAATGCACAACAGCAAGTAAAGTCTCTGGGGGCTGGGTCTTGGGTCACTTTCCCCTACTTGGTTGTCAGTGGAAGCAGCACTTCATAGCTTATTGGCTTGATTTATAAATTCTAGCATCAAGCAATGGATAAAGAGCACTTTGTAAAGCTCCCCTGTGTCTGATGGGCAGGAACATCCCAAACACCAAAACCTTGATGCTGGAGAAATCCTTTTCTCTGTGTGGCTGAGTGTCCACTTATGGTCCAGCCAATTATTTCATTTGGATTTCAAAAGCTTTCCCCAGTCGGATTTCTGCGCTGTTGGGGATTTTTTTGTCCATTTCCATGGGATATCAGTCACCTGAAGCATCACCTTAGATATTTTACTTCAGTCTCTCCTTTTGCTGCCTCTTTAACAGTTTGACATTTTAATGATGGAAATACTTTCACTCTGTATTTTCAATTCTTGCTCTGTTTATACAGCTCCAAGACATCGTCCAATACAGGTACAAATCTGTGCAGCAATTTAGGTCTGCTTTTGCTAGGCAGAGTTACAGGCTCTTTAGTGACAATTCAAATACTCCATGGTTTGCTTTAACCAGTAAGCTAAAAGTTCCTGCGACCATTCCCTGGCACTGGAACCAGAGAGACTGGGGAGCAGAACTGCCGTCATCCATCTTGCTAAGCACACTTAACCTCCAGAAGAGGTTACATCTTAGGGATCTATTTGGAATGGTTCCTGTCCAATACCAACCCCCAAATTGTGACTAAAGTTTCTTCAAGGGTGTGCAAGTTGGCCAGTGCTGGCCCATGCCAGGGTCCATGCTTCATAGCTAAAAACATGGACAATAGGGTTCAAGATCTGGGGAAGAGTCTCAAGTAGTGTTTAATTTATTGGAACAGATTATGTCCACATGTCTCTAAATGCTCATTTGAAAATCATCATTTTCTGAAACCCAAGTGATTGTGTTCGGTAAAACATCTGGGCACCAGGTAAGAGATTTGTCAGGGTAGACTACCTCCACTAAACCCTTTGGGATTTGAAATCCCACAAGAGGAACAGGCCATGTTTAACACCTATGATGGGTCATAGACAGCTGAAAAACCCATAGGACTAAGCCTGGAGAAGCTTCTCCTCCTAGTCCTTGCAGCAGATGCTGAGATTGATGAAGAGGCAAGCTGCAGAGCAACCAGCTGGTGGATGTCCTCGCTTTAAGGCATGACGGCCAGGAAACCAGCTACCACTTCTGGGAACGGCTCTGCACTAACTCAGTGTCCAAATACACTATAATCTCTAAGAACTGGGAATCAAGGAGGACAGAGGAATGAGGTATGAGCATCTCAGTAACTAGATAGCAACAAGGAATGCATTTGTACCCAGAGCCTTAACATCAGGAGAAGGTCTGTGACTTTCAAACCCACGTGATGTGTTGGGCTGCCCGAGATAGGACCTTGGACCCCTGTTACAGCCATTACTCTGCAATAAACTGATTTGCTGGCTGCTCCTGTAACCCGGGCATTATGAGCCGTGCATCTCCGCGCAGGCAGTGGGGCTGGTGTTGTCTAGTGTGCTTTATGAGCAAAAGCACGTTTTTGGCTTCTTCCCTTTCTTTGTCCCATTCTGTTGAGTCTTCCCCTAAATCTCCTACTCTGACACAGCAGCTCCTGCGAAAACAGTCTCTCCATGCAATAACAAGGATTTTCAAGGAATATCTTTGTTGGGTCTATTTGCAACATGTAACCTCTACAGAGAAGTGACAACACTTGTAATTCTTCTTTTTTTTCTTTTTTTTTTTTTTTAAATTAAGTGTGTGGGTTTCTGATAATATTTACCTCTTTTGGCATCCAGAAATGCTCTTCATAAGAAATCCATTAATGGGACATCTTCCCATCTGCCTGCTCCACTCTCGCCATGACATGGCTTTTCTTTTCTCAATAGAAAACCAGGCTGCCGGTGCTTCCCCCCTCCATCCATCCCACCCACACGCTTTGAAAAAACCCGATTTCATTTAAAGTTCATAATGAGTTTTGCCCACGTGGCTCACATCAACACCCTCAGAGGGTCACTCTGCCTCCTTGGTGCTCCCATGAGCCCTGTATCCTGCAAGGGTTAATGTTCACCTCCCTCTCCATCTAAAGAATAAGTTGTCTATCTCACCCCCGCCGTGAGATTAAGAGCAATCGCAGTCACCCTTCATCCTTACCTTGCAACGCCTTGGCATGCCAAGCCAGAAGCAGGGTCTGTGCATCCTGGGTTTCTACGTGAAATTTTTTTTAAAAAATAAATAAATAATGAATAATAATTTAAAAAAAAAAATATTGAGAAAAAAAAAAACCAAACCCCAAACCAAAGACCAAAAATCTCAGCGCCCCAGTAAAGTCTCTGGCAAAGAGGGTTTGTCTGTGGAAGCGAGGGCTAGGAACAAAGTTGTGGGGTGGAGGGGGAGGAGAGCGTGATTGACAGCCCTGAGCTGAGACTCATCCCTTACCTTGGGCCATGCGGTCTGATTGGCTGCCTGCTGACATCCCCAAGCCCTGCACTTTTTAATAGACGCTTTTGGATGATCTACAGGGAAAAGGCTTGGAGAGGTGTGTTTCTGACAAGCCAGAAAGTCATCCGCACTACAAGGGACTTTGTTTAACTCTTTTTTTTTTTTTTTTTTTTTTTTTTTTTTTTTTTTTTTTTTTTTTTTTTTTTTTTTCCTGGACAGAAGGGGATTCTTCATTTTTCGCACTTCATGTTTTTCTGAAAACTTCACTGAGATTTTCCCCTTGCACCAGCCTGGACTAATGGATTACCACCTGCTTGGACTAATTTTATCTTTTCTCTTCAATGGCACAAAGGTCTTAGCCGGTTACCCAATTTGGTGGTAAGATTCCCCTCCTCCCTCCACCCCCCCTTCCCTCTTTCTATGATTGATTAATGAATTAATTAATAATTAGCTATGGGATTTGTGTGTATGTGTGTTCCGTCCTTTTCACCCTTCGCCCTGCTGAGGTGGCCACAACTGCACGCTTGATTCTAAGCATAATTTCTGCAGAATTGACCGGTAATTAATCAAAAGTTTGGGGGCTATTTTTAAAGGGCAATGTCTGGGTTTCCCTTTGCGCAAATGGAGTCTTCCCCACCACTCTTAATTTCTCCATTTTCGTCACTGTAGCCATAGGCATTTGTTTTAGATGTAAAAGGATGCGGGTTTATTTTCTTGTGCGATAGGAATTTTGTCTGTGCCATGACTGCGTAGCAGGTATTTTCTTCCTTTCCATTAGACTGTGAGAGATCCTTTAAAAAAGATATTTAATTTTATTTTCTTTTTTGGCTACTGCAGTTTTTGGACTTCTTTCTCTTCTTTTGTTGTATTCTGTCATGTGAATTTAGTCCGGCAAATAAGCTGAGGACGCAAATGGCACCTGAGAAAATATTCGTTAGTAAAATTCCTCAAAGATGGATTTGGCTCCTTTTAATTATGGAAATGTCACTTATTTCCTTGCACCAACAATAAAAATAATTTTAAAAATATATGGTTATATCTTATAATGTGGCTGTTAAGAAACCTGAGTGACTTATTTTAAAAATAAATATAACAGTATAAAAATAACTGTAATAACACAATGTAATTGGAAGCACTTTAGAAAAAAATATACAGAATAAAACATTTCAGGTCATTTCAACACAGCAGAGAGCGAGTTGCATAACAGAATATTTCAGTTAATTTCTCTCTTTATCGTGTAGGATTTCTCATTGGAATATATCTTGTTAAGTTTCTGTATGTGCCAGGTAGGGGCTGGGAGCCCAGTGATCTGTAGGGCAAAGAGAGAGATGTTGGAATTTGGTGCTATCGAGATCCTTGGGTTATTTTCGCCTTTCCAGAAAAGTCTCCTTTTTTTTTTTATTACTGAATTAGATCCTTTCAGTACCAACATGGAGATGGCAAGAAGTAGGTGGGAGTGAACTTGGAAATGGACTGCCATGTCTGGGAATATTTAGAAATCCAAAGGGAGAAGGCAATTTTTTTATAATAATCCACTTTATTACCGTGGACGTTGAGAATGAAAATGTGCAGTTCCAGTAGCGAAAGAGGGAGAATACAATGAGAAGCCCATGCTCAGGAAGCATTTAAAAGCTACGCAGGTTCATGAAATGGCTAAATCACAGCATGTTTTCCTGAAGAATTAAATTATTCCTTCGCCCTGAGCGTGGCTGCCGAACTTCAGGACCGAAGCCCGGGGCAGGGGAGCCTCCTGAAATAGAGACAGCATCGCTTTGATAACTCAGATCCCTTTTCTCCTTCATCTGGGGGCCGGCATGTCTGAACGGGGGTGTGCAGTGGGTTGTAGAACAGGTCAAAATTGTGTGGCTGGATCTAAAGGCAAGAATCTACACGGGGCAGCGGTACCTTGCCGTGACATCAGCTCTCCCGGGGTCTCAACAGCTCCTGACCTGCCTCGGGCTTTGATATAAATCAGGATTTAACACCCAAATCGGGCAGGGTTCCGGCTCTCAGAGCAAGGAACCAAAATCTTCTTGAAGAAAAGGTCTGAGTTGTTTTGTTTTCTTTCCCTGTGAAACAAATATGTTCCTGTGAGCAAAATGTCCCTCCCCATTTTAAGGAGAAGACACCACAGACAGGTGCCTGCCCCATGTCTTTGCCTTCCCCAAAATCCATCCAAGTTCACCCAAAATAAACAATATAGAGTAAGACAGGAATGCCAGGGGCATGGCAAGCAGCCTCCATGGGGAAGGAGGGAGCTGAACAAGCTGAGCTACCTGCAGAATTTCATTCAATAAATCCAGATCTCGCAATAATTTTTGGAGATTCTGGTAATACCAAGGTGCCCGAGTCTCTGCTGCACTGAAGGGTGTGATGAGATGCCCCACACAGGATTGAGGGACTACCAAAAATGGCACCGGGTTTTAGAGGCTCCTTGAAGACTGAAAGAGCAGAAGGGCAGAAATATCTGGGCCAGGGCTCCCCAACAACTTGGGCAGAGACAATGCTTCCCACAGCACACAGAATTAAATATCTCCTTCAGTCCCACTGAAGGCTTTGAATACCTGCTCTGTGGAGTTGAGATCTTACATACATTATTCTAGCATGATGTGACCTATAATCTCTAAAAAAGCATCCTTTTCCAGCTGTCTTCCTGATGCTCTGATCTTTAGGCAGGCACACGGCAGGCTTTGGGGGATGAGTCCCACTTGCAGGGTCCAACACACCCCAAAAGATGGGGCACAGCATCAGCCCAGTCACCTGCGCTGGGCTCTTGCACCCCTCCAGGCCAGGCTGGACTGGAGATCATCAGGGAGCCCTTACCCTCAGCTAAACCCACCTCTGCCAAATACCTTCAGGAGGATTGTTCATCTTGCAGGACTCCAGCACCACTGACAGACAGACAGGCAGTGCTTGGTCCTGCTGGTGCAACCTTTATTTTTCTACTGTATAGGGAATATTTTGGCAGCAAAATCAAAACAGATCATTGCTGCTTTGGGGCATAAACAGGGTAAACATTTATTCCTGTAGAAGGGAGGAGGTGTCGGAACATGCACAAGGAGAAGGAGTGCAATGAGAGTGGGGTCTCAGCCCCTTGTAAACGGGTTTAGGGGTGGCTGGAATAATCCGGCTGCTCCACAGAGCAGTCAGACAATGCCGGCACGCACAACACCGATGATCGTGTGGTGGAAGGGATAAAAGCAAAAAGGATGAAGCTGCTGAGGGTTTGCACTGAGTGGCATTTGTATTGAGGGTCAGGGAAGGATGTTGGTCACCTAGTTATATTTTGCAGAGAGAGCACAACTCAACAGCCACCCTCCAGGTTGCTCACCATCACGTTGGAGGGTGGGTCCTGCCCTTGGCCTCGGTGGGGAGACGTTGTATGCGAGGCAGCGAAGCTCAAGTCATCAGCCCTTGGCACAGGGAGCAGGACAGACGGATGGCATGCAAAGGGAAAGACTTTGCAGTGCAAATGCACATCTACAGTGCTCGGGATCGCTGGCGGCAGGAGGACAGTGGAGCCCTTGGGCTGCAAAGCCAAGGTGGGGGGGGCAGAGGGTGGGAGTGGAGGGTGTGGAGCAGTCCAGGCTGTTTCATTGCTAGCACCGCCCTCACATCCTCAAGTCCACGACTAATGAGACAATGCCTGAGCAGGGTCCAGGGGTAGCACAGAGTGTAGGTGCAACCTTCAGTGAGCAGGGAGGGTATTTTGCCATAGGTCCAGCCCTGTTTCACATGTTCTCACCCTATTACAGCAATGCAAAGGAACAAATGGGGCACAGATGGGAAAAGGAAAAGGTCATCTGAATGCTGCCTGTGAGAGTGTTGACATGAGGAGCTGAAGCCAACAAAACCTGCCTCAGATGTGTGTCCAACATTTACAGTGTCTGGGTTGTTGCTGCTAATAGAAAGGCAGACAAGGAAGAGACAGGGAGGTGTGGTGAGGCTCAGGACTTCCAGGGATGGCATGGATGAAACCAAAGTGTGCAGTGGGGCTGAGGCTGCCACCACAGCCCCACAGGCATCAATCATGGGTCATAGCAAGGCCTTTTTAGGTGCCAGCAGAAGGGATGGTGGTGACATCAGTCACACCTGCAGTCATTTTTTTAATCCTAAATATCGCCATAGCAGTGTGGATAACAGAGCATCTCAGTCACTGGAGTTGGGGGGGGCAGTGTGTGTAAAGGTCTGAAAGACTGGTGAACACAGGTATAGACAGATGGATGGATGAGCCCGGAGCTTTCTGATAATGTCCCGAAAGAATTTAGATTAAAATCAAGCCCATGGCCGGAGCTGTGTCAGTGCAGGCCAACAGAGATATTACAGCCCAGGAAACAATTAGAAACTGCTCCCAGGATTCTAATACATGTGCAGGGACTCAAGAAGGCAACCAGGGAGATGACTCCACCCATGAACTGTGAAGAAATACCAAATACTCTCCTCTTCCATGAGCGTCCTTCACCAAGGAGTCTTGAAGACCTCTGGAATGTGGCCTGGAGAAAGGAGCCATATTTGGAGTCACTGATGTAAGTGGGGAGTAAAAAATTCATCCCCACTCTTCTCATCATTCCTCAAGATGCAGCATTAATAGGTCACTGTCCATTCTCACCAAGTGCATCTCCCCATCCAGCATTAGTTAGCCTCTAAGCAGACAGCTGGACAACTGGAAGAATGGCTTTGACCATCACATGCTATGAAATTTGATTTCAATCCCTCAGAAATAGCAGGAGGCTGGAGGCTTTGGCAGCTGGCTGAACATCCCAGTGGGCCCCTAGGAAGAGGCAGATAAAAATGTAAAAACATGTTCTCACTGGTCTCACAGTAGCTTCATTAGGAACAACCTGTATATGGAAACCATCTGCATGTAGATGCAGTTTGAGGCGACTCCTCATGCTCAGCTTTCGGTGTCTCACCTTGCTGGAATGAACGGGAGACTTTATTCTCTTGGCACTCTTGGTTTTATCATTCTCCAAAGGTTCAAAATATTTATATCCTGTAGTCTGTGTTTTGCTGCAGGGATGTGGCCCCTAAAGCTTTATTAAAAAATAATAAAATTGCTGTGCAGCCACCAACTATAGGAGTGGGTTTCCTGACACAAACCCAGCTGCTGAAGAGAAGAACATGAGCCCACGAATAGTTTTCCTACAGCTTAAAACGCAGCCGGTCCTGGGAAAAAATGACTAAGATAATGATGGAGTTTGTCAGTGACAGAGCTTACCATGCAAGCCTGGAGGTGCTGCTCTGGCTCCTGGTCTGGCACGGGAAGGCAAAGCACCTCCACCAGCAGCCTGCACTGGCACGTGGAGCTCTGAACTGGAAGAGCTGACGCATAAACCCTGTGTCGCCTTCTGCTGACGCTGCTGGAGGGGTGTCAACAGCCGTTGATGGGTGATGTCACGGACTGCTGCCCCTGGACATGTCAAAGCTTGTCTGTCAGAGCTGTAGGTGAAGTAGGGTCAGGGGTATCAAGGAGAGGGACCAGGGTTAAGTGGCTGCACATGAAAACAGCAGTCAATAAATGGCCACAAGTTATCAGGATCTTGTGGGTTTAAAGGGTTTCTTCAATGTTTTCCACAGCCAGGCATGGCCTGTGGGAACCCACATCACTGCCCTGCCACATGGGATGGTTGGTCCAGGCCATGAAAGCAAGAGCTATTCAAGCTGGAATTCAGGTTCATCACCTGTCCTGTACAGCAGACCCACATGGGCAGCCCTAGACATTGCCAGAGGAGAGCTCCTGAGGCTGTAGAACCTTGGGAACCTCAACAGACCCCAGGTCTTTGGTAGAGTGCTAGTGTGGCCAGGTTGGGCCTTTTGTCAGGACCAGTGCAGTCCTGAGTTCAGTAACAGCTTCAAAATGCTTCTAGAACAAAAGAGTAAAGAGCAGTAGGAAAAGTACGCATTTCCCCAAATATCAGGAAGTCTCATTCCCTGGAAAACTCAGCACTCATCTCCTGGAGGGGCCCAGTGCCAGGGATCCACTCTGTCCTGCAGGGCCAAGGCAAGCCTGGAGCCAGAGGAACACAGAGAGAAGGGCTCAAAAATAAAGTCTTAGAAGTGTTTCTCCCCTTCAGCCTGAAATCTCAGTCACCATTCGTGTAACTAAATTCAGAAGTAAATTCCAGTGGTTACAAAGAGCATTTAAGAGGCAGTTTAATTGCAAACCAATTGCTTTTCCTTTGAATCCTTCATTAAAAGTAGCATTTGACAAAATGAAGCACCTGCCTAAGGGATCCGATGCAAGAACATGGGAAATTCAAGGGGGACTGATGCGGGGAGACCTCATCACTCTCTGCAACTGCTTGAAAGGGCATTATAGAGAGGTTGGTGCTGGTCTCTTCTCACGAGGAATCAGCAATAGAAGGAGAGGGAATGGCTGCAAGCTGCAGCAGGGAAGGGTTAGGCTGGACATTAGGAAAATGTTTTTCCCAGAGAGAGTGGTCAGTCAGTGGAATCAGCTGCCCAGGGAGGTGGTGGAGTCCCCATCCCTGACTGTGTTTAAGAGTAGATTGGATGTGGTGTTGAGGGATCTGGTGTAGGGGAGAACTTGTAGAGTAGGGCTGATGGTTGGACTCGATGATCCCAAGGGTCTCTTCCAACCGGAATGATTCTGTGATTCTATGGTTCTATGATTCTATGACTTCTGGCCACCCATTGCTAAGGTCGGGCTGCAGGGTGTTGGGGATGTTGGAGGCCACCAGCTAGTGAATTCAGATGCCAGCTGACTTACTTCCCCAGCCAGATGTCAACACGCACCTTGACACGGACAGGTCATCACTTCACACCCACGCGCTCCGTTGTGCGTGTGCAGGTGGGGAAACGGTGGAGGGTCTTTACCAGCAGGATTATGAGCCCACTCCTCTGTGCTCTCCTCTTTGTGCTCCTCTCAAACAAAATGAACTTTGTGAAGGGCTACACTGGGTGGTGGAGTGTGGGCAGCAGATGGAGGGGAGCTGTCATCCTCTGCTTGGCATTTGGAGCACCTGTAATACTGTGTTGAGAAGTGTCCCATTCCTCCCCTTCCCAGCCTAAGAGGGATGTAGAGAAACTGGAGAGTGGCCAGCGTATGCTTCTAACATGGTAAAGGTCTGGCACGCACAGCTTACCAGGAAAGGTGATGGGCTCATTTGTTTGGCCAAGAGGAGACTGAGGGATGTTCACAAGCAACCTATGGCTTCTTGAAGGGCTTGTACAAATATGATGGAGCCAATCCTTTCTCTGTAGTGCCCGACAATACGGCAAAGGGAACCATAAGCTGGAACTTCAGAGGTTTATGGATGAGAATACTCTCCTTGCTCAGCAGGGTGGTGTGGCCCTGAGGCAGTGGTCTGTGGAGGAGAGGAGTCTCAACCAGGACTCAACCACACAAAGCCCTGGCCACCCTGGGCTGGGTCTGGGGAGTCTCCTACTCTGAGCAGGACTCCTACTCTGCTTGGACTAGAGACCTCCAGGGATCCTTTCAGCCATCATTCTTGTGGCTGTGACACACCATTTGCTGAGGCCAAGAGCAGTGCTACAAAAGATGCAAAGTGGAAATTACAGGTCCTGGATTACTCAACCCCCTGCCTATGTCTACCGGGCAGTGGGACCCTCATCAGGACCCTGAACACAGTGAAGCAACTCTCATCCATGTGACAGGCCAAGGCTTATGATGGCAACATATGGCTCAACAAACACATGCCAAGGAGAAACCTGATGGTCACTCCTGTCACGCCTGCTCTGTGTTACACAACTTCTGTGCCCGGATATCGTCATTGCCACTCCAAGTAGATCAGGACAGGTCTTTAGCTAATGGTTTCTCCACCTGTCTTGGCACTATTGTTCTCCAGCTCCTGCACTGCAGCCACTGCTCTACTAGGGGCGTGAGCCAAGGAGAAATGCAAGGAAGCCTCCATCCCTTCCTCCCTCCCTGTAGGCACAACACATACTTGGGCAGTTTGAACCCTCATAGGACATGACCCTAAGGTCACTTAATCACTTCTGACTTTTAAATTGGACTTTAATAATTTAGCCAACTTGATTTAAGTGCCTGAGGGTACTTGATTTCTGCTGCTCTCCTAGAGGCCCAGTGGACACTGCCCACACACTCTCCAGGGCTGGTAACCAGGAGGTAGAATGTTATCTTCCACCTGACCCTGGTGACAGGGTCTCAGTTATGCTCCTCAGGCCTTTCCACTGCCAAGTCAAACAGTTCAACCTAAACTAGTGCCTGGGTTTTATATGGAAAGGCAGGAAAACATCCAAGTTGCCAGGTTTAAAGAACAAAAAAAGCAAATCTTAAGTATGAAATAATAAAGATTAAAGAATTGTTCTCTGTATTGAAAATATGCAGATATAATGCACAGCATTTTAGTTATCTCTGTCATGTATTCAACTGAAAAATGTCTTCATCTTATCTGCATTATAAATCTCAATTTCTAAGGCTCACCAGCAGACAGACCATCCAATAAGACACCCCATCTACTGCTCAGACACAGAAGCTGTTGGTCCATCAGCCGACAGCAACCTCCGTGTGAAGAAGAGCACAGTACCCTTCTTGCATCATGAGCACCGAGCTGTGTGCTCAACATACACTGGAAACTGCAGTCTGTATTTGTTTAGACACCCCTCACTGTGGACACCCTCAGCCTCGGAGATCCGATTTGCATGAGTTGTGTTGAGCCAGAGTAGTATCTATGGCAATTTGGCTCAACTTGAGCCTGTTTCGAAATGTTTTGCCAGGCCTGAGTCAAGCATCCCAGGCACGTCTAGTAGGAGTCTCAGCAGCTGCTGGTTACTGTGTTCCCACTGACCGGGGTTTGGCTGGTTTTAATATGTGACAGCATATCAAATATGGAACATTTTTGAACATGAGAATAGAAAGAATTCTGGATTCCAAGTCCAGCCATTCAGTGGACACACAAAGTCCTTGATGGAAGTCAAGGAATTTTGTACATCCAAGAAATATTTCCAAGAAGCTATTATCGTTTTTACATCATGAAGCTCATACCAAAGGCTTTTTGAAGGTGAATCCATGGATACTATTTGTGTCCATATGGATAGGATCATGTCTCAGGAGATATGATCAAATAAATCCATTAGACTGACATTCCTTCTTTAAGCACAACCACTCTCAATTTCCTAAAGGCAATGGCTCCAAATGGAGCTCGTAGTGGAAATTGTGTCCAACTTGGCATAGTTCTACAAGGTTATAAGGTACTTCTCAAAATAATGATCTATGGTAAGAGAGTTGTGATGGGATTTCTCTCCCAGAAAGGTCAGATCCTACTGTATTGAAATCTCCAAGGCACAGTTTGCTGCTGAGGGAGACTATCTCTGTAAGGTAGACCTCCAAAAGGTCTGTCTTAGATCTGACTTTGGAAAGGACAAAATTACCTGGTCTCCCACCTCTGTTGGTAGGCAGAGCAACCCAATATCTGCAGACTAGACACCAGTCTTCCACTGGCTGTTGTTGGGATGAGACAAATCTGATGTTCACCAGTTCCTGCATATGCCCATCATCTCATTCTTTTTCAGTTCCCAGAACTGATCAGTGGATCAATCAATGGTTTTCCTAAAAGACCTGAAACGGGAAGGATTTGTCAGGATCTTGCCTGTACAATTTACATATCCCATATATAGAGAGTTATTGCTCATGTTCCTAAACTTAAATCTGAGGTTCACTTGTATCCAAAGATGGAAGTGCTTTGATATTACTCAAATTTGAAGGTAGTATTATAGTAATACTGAATATAATGAAAATCTTCTGATATAAGGGGGGTATCAGGCAATATTATTTAAGGTTGATTACTTGAAGCTTCACAACAAAGACCATATCAGGAGTGTGACGTGGTAAAAACCGTGTCTCAGGACCAACCATGGGGCTCAGGCTGAGAAGCACTGTGGTATGTTTAGGATTTAGCGCATTTTTAACACTACTGAGCATTGACCACGTGTGAATTTACAGCTTTTCCGGTGATAATAGCTGAAAAGAAAGCTTAGGACTAGGCGTAGTCTTTAAAAGTCCCCACCTCTTCCAGCCCTGGAGCACTGTGGTTCTTACTATGTATTCTGTGTAGGAGTGTAGCCAGGACTCCCTAAAAATTCCAAACTTGCCCCAAAGCAGAAGGCATTTGCAAACCTTGGGTAAGAAAACGGTCCTTTACAAATAGATCTCATCGCCTTTGCCTAACACATTACCACAGCTAGAGCCCGTTTCCAGGCCATTCATCCACCCAACGTATTCAGGAGACAGATTGGCTAGTGCTGATGCAGGTTAGTCAAGAAGACCTCCACCATCACCTAAGTAAGAAACTGTGAGCCATCCTTGGCTGAAAGAGCTTCTACTGCACAGGCTTGAAAAGTGGAATATTTACCCTGTAACAACAAAAATGTTTATCTCCAGGATTGTTAGTGCAGTCGCTATGCTCTTTGAAAACATGAAAGAACTGTTCTTTGATAAGCAAATCTGTTATGATAAAGGAGACAAACTCTTCCTAATTCCTTCTCTAAAGGTGGGTTTCCTGATTTGCTAATTTGCTAATTTGTCTTTTTCACAATTCTCTGAACCTGTCTGCTTTTAATTAATCTTACACATCTAATTAAGTCTAACTGGCACCTTTCCCAGTACTTGCACCTTTCACATTTGAATGAGAAGTACTTTCCCTGCTCCACTCCAGCATCACAGTGGCTCAGACACTGGAGATCATCCTCACCTATTTCTGCAAAAAAACCCTCTGAGTGTAAAACAGGTGTTGGTGTGAGTGTTAGCTGATAAATTCTTGACTTTTAGCTGATAAAATCTTGACTTTTTTTCATCACAGTCCCATTCCTAAGTCTCAGAGTCATCCAGTTTTCCTGCAGTTACCTTCTAGCCATTGTGAAGAATTACAGAATCATAGAAGCATAGAACCATTTCTGTTGGAAAAGACCTTTGGGATCATCGAGTCCAACCATCAGCCCTGATCTACAAAGTCCTCCCCTACACCACATCCCCTATAATTAAGAAATCTAGAAAACTGTCACAGGGGCTTTTCATACCTCCAGCAGAGTCCCAAAAAGAAAACTTAGCTCTTCACTCCTTACTTCCTCCACCCACTGGAGATATCTGCAGCTCAGGGAGCTTCCCCTTAGCTAGTTTTCTTGCTGACAATGGCACGTATGCAGCTTGGGTTTACTTGCACATGTCTCAGATGAGAAGAGTGTCTGTTTTGCTCCTTGGACTGTGGTGGTCAACCAGGACAATGGTCTCAACTCAACAATCTGCAGCCCATCAAATGACTCCCATCATCTGCCTGTACATCCAGACTTACCTGAAAACCCACAAAATCATTTATTTTCTTGTGGGAGTCACTGTTTCAGCCTCCAGCCCAGATTTCAGCCAACAGCACAGATATCCCACGCCTCAGATGTGTAATTCCCTCATCCTGATCTGTTCTCACCTGCTTTCCTAACACATACTTCCCATGACTGTCAATGCTTTCAATAGTTATGTTTTCCTTCTGATTTTGTTATTGCAGAAGATTTCCAGTCGTCTCTTACAATCCTAACTGATTATTGCACTGTATGTGCTTTGGCCACATTATCCTTGGTAACAGCCAAATCGCCTTTAATAAGTTTTTAATTAAATCCATCTGGTTTCTGTTTGGCAAGTTGTTTGTGGAGCACACTGAGTTATGGTTACCAGCGTATTTTCATTTTTCATTTCAGTTTGCTCATCTTTTCCTCAAAATCTCCTCAAAGCAAGATCTCCTGAAATTAAGATCTTCCTTGTGGCTTTTGTGGGGCACGGCCTGTTGCTTCTCTTGGGAGAAAGCTGAAGGAGTCTGGGAGCTGACATAAGCTCTTAAAAAAAACCAAGCCTTTGCTTCAGACTAAGGCAGCAGTGGTTGCATTGTTCAGGATCATAGTTTTGGAGACTTAAGTTCTACCAGAAGTTCCTTCAGAGCTGTCTGCTCTTGTGTCTGCTGGCGCCCGTATCTGCAGCCTTCACCATCTTATCACGAACAGTGGTCTCATTCCTTGGGGGCAACCCTTATTCAACCTTTAATCAGATAAATGAGAGCTTGCACAAAAGCACTACAAGGAGAATTAGAAACAGCCAGACAACAGGGAGACAGACTGGTGACAACGCTATCGTCTACGCACTAAATGGTCTAGTTCTTGAAGCTCTTGAAAATAAGCCTTAGTACATAGAGGACCCAGATGAGTCTTCCCAGATGTTCAGAGATGATGTTACGCCATTTGTAGCTTTTCCCAGAGTTGAGGCAGACGTTTATTGCCACAGTTGTGTCTCCTACCGTGCTAATTAATGCTAATTAATGCTATTCCACTTACCTGCAAAAATGGCTTTGGTTTAGTCCAACCCAGGAGCCCTGGCTCAAAGGACTGTAGTCAGTCATAACGGAATGGTGGGCGACCCTGCCCGAGTTGTGGTTCCCTGTTATTCCATTCAGCCCAGCAGCCCTGCAATCTGGTGTCCAGAAAGTTGCACTGGTGACAGCTGGTGAGACCTGTCCATGGGTTAGGCTTTGGTGGAGAAAACACTTGAGCTCTTTGAGCCTTGACATGGTGACCATTAGGTGTGCATTGTTTTTGCTGCATGGGTAGAAACTGTACACAAACTGGAAAAACAGCTTTCTGATGTGGTTTTGAATACTGTGAGTTGAAGACTTGCTGGTGACCCATGAGAAATGAACAACAAGGTGTAAAAAGTGTCTACTGATTATTGGAATGGGGCTTTCAGTAGAAAAAGTTTCTGTAAGAATGGATGTAGATGTTCAAATGTGTTTTTCACCTTGGTTTCTTGAGTTGTACCAGGCTCCAGGGTTTCACTAATGAATTTTCAGTGATAAGTCAACAGCCTGGTTCTGCCTGGCCTTACACATTATATCACCTATTACAGGGTTCCCACCCCTCCACCCAGTTCCCCAGGATGCTTTGAATTTAAACTCAGTATAGCTGGTATTGGCCAGAGAAAAATGCCAGATCTTCAATGATTAAAAAGATCAAATTTATTGGCAATAATCAAACCTGTAAGGAAAGGTATAATTTTTCAGATTCATTCTTTGCTATTCCTGATCAAATACTCTAGGAGGAAAGGATATTTCCCATGAATCAAAATCAGATTATTTGTTCGAAAATGTGGAAAAGGTAATTTTTTACACTGGCAAGGAGTTGGCAGTAGAGTTTGGCAAGGACAGACACTGTCCCACATATCGAAAAGGATTGCAGTGTGGGAGCAGAGATGTGGTGAAGTTTGCAAATGTAACACATTGCTCAGGATGGCCCAACATCAAGGTGACCACAGAAAACAGGAATGGATGACACTGAATGGATAATTAAAAGGCAGATAAATTGCAAATCACTGTGAAGTAATGCAAATTGGAAAAAAAAATCCCAAATCCCTCCCTTACGAGAGGGAATGGCTTCAAGCTGCAGCAGGGTAGGGTTAGCCTGGACATGAGGAAAGAATTCTTCCCAGCAAGAGTGGCCAGAGCCTGGAATGGGCTGCCCAGGGAGAGGGTGGAGTCATCATCCCTGACTGTGTTTGAGATGGTTGAGTTGTGGTGTTGGGGGCTGTGGTGTAGGGGAGACCTTTGTAGAGTGGGGCTGATGGTTGGACTCCATGACCCCAAGGGTCTCTTCCAACCTGAATTATTCTAGGATTCTATTCAATGATTCTAAAATAATTCCAAATCTGCTCAATGCTGATAAAGGTTAGACTTTCTATTGCAATGGACTTTATCATGAACAGTTCTTTGCAGTTGGCTGTTCAGTGCTCAATAATCAGCATGTAGAACAGTGAAAATTCTACAAATTTTGCACCTTGCTGCTCTCTCCCTTGCTCAGATTTTTGGGATGATGTTGGTTAATAGGTGACAGAAAATGTATGTTAGGACCCATTGCTGGACTTGTTCTCAAAACAGAAAAGATCAGCATGTCGTAATTTCAGACATGATTTGTTTTCTTATTACATCCTGAGATCTGTTTGCAATCTGATCCTTGCCTTCCCAAAACTGTTATGTAAAATGAGAAAAGCACACAAACAAGACAATAGCAACAAAGAACCAGAAGGGTTGAATGCTTTCAAAGGAGGAGACAATGTTTAGATTTGCAGCTTGGAAAAACACAATTATTAGTGAAGACAATACAGATCTTGCAGATCATGAATAATGACAAAAGGGTGCGGAGGAGAAGATGTTTATTTCTCAGCCTGTCAGAGGCTGTTGTGGGTTAAGCCAGGTAGGCAGCTGAGCACCACACAGCCAAAGGGACAGGGAGAGAACTGGAAGGGTGAAAGTACAAAAACTCATGGGCTGCGATAAAGCCAGTTCAATAGATGAAGCAAAAGCTGCAAGCACAAGTAAAGCAAAATATGGAATTCATTTACTACCTTCCCACAGCAGGTAGCTTTTTTTTAATTTTTTTTTTTCCAGGAAAGCAGGAATTCATCAGGCATTATGTTACTTGGGAAGACAAACACTGTAACTGCAAACATCCCCTATTTCCTCCTTCGTCCTCCAGCTTTTTGGTTGGTTGATAATTCATACAGAGGGGCCTCTTCAGTGTGACTCACCTTCCCTGGTCGTGCTCCAAAATTTCTGCCTTCTGGCCAGTCATAGGATCACAGAATGGTTTGGGTTGGAAGGAACCTTAAAGCCCCCCCAGTGCCACCCCCTGCCCTGAGCGGGGACACCTTCCACCACACCAGGAGGCTCCATCCCCTCCAATCTGGCCTTGAACCCCTCCAGGGATGGGGCAGCCACATCTTCTCAGGGCAACCTGGGCCAGGCTCTCACCACCCTCACCCCAAAGAAGTTCTTCCCCACATCTCAGCTCCATCTCCCTTCTTTCAGGGTCAAACCCTTCCCCCTCATCCTGTGGCTCCCCTCCCTCATCCAGAGTCCCGTCCCAGCTTTCTTGGAGCCCCTTGAGGGACTGGAAGGGGCTCTAAGGTCTTCCCAGAGCCTTTTATTTTTCAGTCTGAACACCCTCACTGTTTCAGCCTGTCTGCACAGGAGAGGGGCAGTCCATGATCACTTGCAGGATTCCTGAGTAATCCAGGTTTCTCATGCAATATCATGATCACTGCAATCCACTGCACAGAGGGCACCCTCCATTTGAACATCCAGCCCAGCACCAGCAACTGAGACGCCAAGAAGAGCTGTGCTTCAGCACCAACTACTTCTGAAGTGGCTCAAACCCCTTCATATTTCACTAATCTCTCTTTCATTATTAGGGCCTAAAGCACACTTAACATATCTTGTCCTGTTTGGACTGGCCCAAGGGCTACTGCAAGAATTATCTCCTGTTTAATTTGTTCAAAGACATGTTGCCGCTCCCCAGTGAAATTATTGGCCCTTGGGTTTAAAATTCGCTGAGAAGTGGACAATTAGATTGTGGAACTTGTTCCCAGAAAGCACTGTGGAGGCTACCAACACCATGGGGTGAGAAGTAGAATGGTGAAAATGGCTGAGAATCACTCCCCCAGTAGTCCTTAGGTGTGATAGTCGAGAGCCCAGCTTCATCTCAGAAAAATCCCACGTCCCACTACTGCTGGGAGCTGCATACACTGGGCAAAGCCATCTTTTACCCTCGTCTTGTTTTCCATGGTGTTTCCCTACATAGTTGAGATTACACGGGAGGGAGGCAGAGCACTGGCCACACTGACCTTTGGGGCAGACCCAGCATCTCAAATGCTTCAGTATTTTTTGCAATATTCATGGCAGTTTGTCTCACATCTCTCTGGAGCCCAGTACCTCTTCTCTCCAAAGAGTGCTGCTTTGCTCTCTATGGAAAGAGGATGGCGGAGGCATAATTATTCACCATAATAAACCACCAGGACTAATTATACATATTTTTTTTCCAGAAGATTCAATTCAGCTTTTCCATGTTGTATCTGACATAAAACAGTTTCAGATGCAGTTCCTCCAGATGAGACAGGACTAGGTGCCTTTTTCTCAGCTATAGTGCCCAGGGTGGGCAGAGCCAAGCTCAGTGCAAGACCATGGCACACACTGTCTCCTCCTAAACCAGGATACATCCTTTTTGGGGTAATCTCAGGCTGATTATAGGAGCAGAATCACCACTTTCATCTTCAGTCCTGGTCTCAGGGCACAGTGAAAAATGCTTCAAAGAGCCCAGGCATCCATCTTAGATCACAACCCAAATTATGGGACAGCTGGGCTGATGTAGTAATCTTCACCTACAGTGTTCAACTGGATGTTCTGATAATATCTGAGCACTGAGAAGATGCTTTTCAGTGACAAAGTTAGTGGCTCACAGGGAGTGATTTCCAAACAGTTGGCATGAAACACTTTTTGAGGTTAGATCTCACCAAGCCCTCTCCAAAGTGACACCCCAGACTGGAGGCGTGTGGTCTTGGCTGACCAACATCCATTTCTGCGATGCTCATTTCTGGAATGAGCGTCCCATCACCTCCTTCTTCCTGCTAGGAAATATTTCCTTCCATCAGCACCAGCCTTAGGGAAGGAGGCAGGAAAGGAGGGTGAACCCGAATGGTGGGTTATCCATTTACTGGGAACACCTCTCAGGCAGGGCAAGCAGTGGGAGGGTTGCTGAAGGGGCAGCAGCACCGATAAATGTGGTGGCTTCAGTCACATGGGGGTACATGAATCTGCAGCCCTGCCAGGACTCGCTGGCTTGGAGAGAGCAAGTCTCCAGACAAATCTCAGCCTCTCTCTCTCTCTCTTTGGAGGAAAGGTTTTGCAGTGCTGAAAATCTTGGTGTGTTTATTGCGGTCACAGCCTGGAAGCCTCCATTTGCATATGCAAATCATATGCATTTATGTAAATTCCTGGGTGAATAATATTATCACAGTCCCTGCAGAATAGCTTCTCTCCCATGGCAAATCACTTGATTGTGTTCTCTAAACGGAGAGTGACATTGCTTTGACCAGGCATTACCAAACATAACATTTATATCTGATACAAGAAACAATAAAGGAGCCCGGTTCCTGGGCACACACCCTTGTCAGCAACTTTATTCAGGCTGCGTTCGTTAGGAAGAGAAGCAGACTCCAGCTCCCAAGCCCTGCCCGCCCCCCCTCACCCATCCTTCCAGCATTTGCTGGCAAATAAGTCAGGGCCCAACCGTGTGCGATGCCAAGACAAAGGGGTGGAGGCAGATGCCAAATCACTTTCAAGCCCATGACAGAGCCCTGAGTCACCCAAACTGGAGCAGCTCTTCTCCAGAATGGGCTCCCCTTACAAAAGTGCTGTTGCTGCAGCAACACTAATCCACACGCCAGTGGGCAGAGAGATAATGCAAGGGATGCAACAGCAGATCCTTTCGCTCAACGCCGTGCTCAGACAAGGGGAAATTACAGTAAACGAGAGGGATCTGCTTGCTCTGTTTTGAAGCCCTTTGTTGTGGGGACTCTGCAGGCAAAGGGCTTCTGACACTGAAGTGAAGAGGTCTCAGTGCAGGCAAACACCTCGGGTCTGACCCCACTCCCTGCTCCCAGCCTGGGACATCCCACAAATTGAGCAAGGGGATTTGACAAAGCTCCCTTCACCGGCTGGGCTGGAATAGGGACATGTTCATGAGGCCACTTGAGATCCTGAGATCACTGAATCATAGAATCATAGAATTGTTGAGGTTGGAAGGGACCTTTAAGGTCATTGGGTCCAACCCTAACCATCAACCTAACTCTGATTAAAAAATAGCAATAACCCATGTCCCTCAGCACTGTGTCAACCTGGCTTTTAAATTCCCCCAGGGATGGTGCCTCCACCCCTGCCCTGGGCAGCCCATCCCAAGGCTTCACAACCCTTTCCCTCTAAACATTTCTCCTCATCTCCAACCTGAACCTCCCCTGGCACAACTGGAGGCCGTTTCCTCTTGTCCCATGGCCTGTTCCTTGGGAGAAGAGACAGACCCCCCGTGGCTACACTCTCCTTTCAGGGAGTTGGAGACAACAAGGTCTCCCCTCAGCCTCTTTTTCTCCAGGCTGAACACCCCCAGCTCCCTCAGCCGCTCCTCATCAGACTCATGCTCCAGAGCCCTTACCAGCTCCACTGCTCTTCTCTGGACCTGCTCCAGCCCCTCAATGTCTTTTTTGTGGTGAGGGCCCCAAAACTGGACATAGCACTTGAGGTGTGTCCTAACCAGTGCCAGATCTCAGCTGGACTGTGAATCACACCCCATTCGGACCTGAAGAGCATTCAGGTTCTGTCCCCAACCCCTCCCTGGGCATCACCCCTTGTCACCAGCCAGCTCCAAGCCACCAGTGCTGGAGCAATGACCCCTCTTTGCACACCCCTTCTGTCCTGCCTCTGCCTTGCTCCTCCACTGCAGTAAGGAAAGTGCTTCTAGGGCCAGGCAGGTGGCACGGTCACCATCACCAAAGCCTGATTAGTGGGGTAATATGAAAAACATGCAGATGGGAACACTGGCTGATGTAGTCAGTTGAGGAAATAACCTCAGGAAGTTACAGAAGATTCAGGGTTGGCTAATTGTGCCTCTTGCTGCCTGTTCACTCACCTCATGGTCAAGCAGAGGGTGAAAGCCAGTTGTCCCACCAGTGGGGATCGAATTGACCTTTGCCAGGGCTCAGAGTTGCCCAGCTCAGAAAGCAGAAGTAGGTCTGGGGAGGAAGCAGGGATCACCCAAGCAATAATGAAAAAGAACCACAAGAACAGTGTGGAAGCACTGAGCATGATGGATGTGGAGGTCAGAGTCATGCAGAAAGGGTCTGGCTTTAAGAGAGCAGAGTCAGTATGGAGACTGCAAAGAGGGTTGACAGTAGCAAAGGAGATGCTACTTTGAAAGCTGTCCCTTCGAGGATGTGGGAAGGGCAGTCAAGGACAAAGTACCTCAAAAGACTCAGGAAAAACAGAGCTGGGGAGACAGTTGGAGCTTTAAAGGGAGGGGACACAGCTCAGGACACAACCAGGAGGAGATGCATGAAGACCAGGAGGTAGAAAGAAATCTTTCAGGACCTGGAGTACATCTTGGAGGCAGAGGAGGGAAAGGGATGGTGGGAACAGAGGTGTAGGTGCCATAAGAAGCGGAAGGCTAGCTAAGATTATAGTTGGAGGCAAGAGGGTTGCAATGAGTAACAGATCAAAGAGAAGGAGGAAAGTCCAGGGGTAGGAGGTTTATGGAGGAAGAAAGCTGTGACTAAGCATAAACAGCATGAATGGAAGATATTTTGGGGATAAGACATTCTCCTGTCAAAAAGAGAATGGGTTTTAGGGTTGGATTTTCAACAGGTGATAGATCCTGGGTGATAGTACTCAAATTGGAAACAGGAGTTTTTCCAGGCCAGGCGTTAAAAAAGCAAGAGGACAGGAAGTTTGAGATTTTTGCCTCCTGACCAGGAAGGACATAAGAAAGAAAGAGAGGAAATGAGAGATGGGGAGTAAGAAGAACTGCCCTACAGTTATGCTGGCTCTGGACAGACAGATAAGAATTCCAGCTCCCAGCTGTCTAAGAAAGGCCAAACGGGTAGGAACGGTTGCAAGAGTCGTTGTCCTTGTGGCTCTTTTCCCCCACTGCCCCACCACGTGTCTCTCCATCCTCCCCTCATAGTGTGACGGATCCCAGATGTGTACCAGTCAGATCTGCCTCCAAAGCCCCACAGACACGCAAAGGTCCTTCAGCATTAAATCCGGGGCGTGTTGCCAAAGAACTCAATGTTTAGTGAAAGAATCAAGGAATAGCTGAGGTTGGAAGTGACCTCTGGAGGTCATCTGCCTGAACCAGGCTGATTAAAGCAGGGTCAAATGGAGCAGGTTGCCCAGGCCTGTGTCCTGTAGGGTTATGAGTATCTCCAAGGATGAAGTCTCCGTAAGCTCTTTAGGTAACTTCTTCCAGTGTTCAGCCACCCTCACAGTAAAAAAAAACCAGTTTTTCATATGTTCAGTTTGTTTTCATTGTTCCTTGTTCTGTCACTGGATATTGCTCAGAGGAGTCTGGCTGCATCTTTTCTGCTCTCTCACACCAGTTATTTATATGAATCAACAAGATTTCTCCAGGGCATTCTTTTCTCCTGGATCCGTGGTCCCAGCTCTCACAACCTCTCCTTCTACATCAGATGCTCCAATCCCCAAACGTTTTTGCTCCTCCATGAGTTCTACGGATGTTTCACAGCCCCATGAATGAGGAGATCATTTAAATGCTCTTCACTCCTCTTACTTGCCCACATATCTAGGATTGCAAGGTTCACCTGCAGGACTCCTTTAACTCCATCCATTCCATGTCTCATCCTCTGAATCCACTCTCAGCTTAACAGAAAAATCCCTTGTTGCCCAGAAGGTCAAATGCCACTTCACTTTCCTTCCTCATTTACCTGCACAAGCTTTTGTGTGCGCAGAGATAGAGGTCCTGTGGTGGTACCACAGCTCATCCCTGGGTGTGTCTATTCCCTGACCATCGTTATCTGTCCTATAGTCAAACCCTTCCTGATCAATAAGAAATAAATAGCACAGTCCGTGACATTCCAGGCTTCCAAAATTGCTTTTCTGAATTGCTCTGTAAATAGGGGATAATGGATAGATAGTGGACTTGGACAAGTTGGATCGATGAGCCGATGTTGTCATGGGCTTCAACAAGGCCAAGTGCCGGGTTCTGCACTTGGGCCACCCCAACCTGATCAGAGCCTGGAATGGGCTGCCCAGGGAGATGGCGGGGGTCCCCACCCCTGAATGTTGTCTGAGAGTGGTTGAGATGTGGGATCTGGTGTAGGGAAGAACTTTGTAGAGTCGGGCTGATGGTTGGACTCGATGATCCCAAGGGTTTCTCCCAACCGAAATGATTCTGTGATTCTCTTGGGCAGGTTTCTGTCTTTCATGGGGCATCACTACGGTTAAGGTACATGCTCCTGTGCTGGATTGTGTGAGAAACTTCTCTGTGGCTTTTCTAACACATTGGTTTTTCCTGCTTAACTTTTAAAAAGACAACGATCCCTTTGTGGTTTGTGCTTGCAGCCTCATCCAACTCTGGTGGGGGTGAAAAGTCAGCAAGTGCCACCTGAGACAGATGTGTAGGCACAATTTAAAACCGAGTGTCTAGACCACACGTCTAGACCACAGTCCAGAGAAGTTCATCCAGAGGTAAACAGGTAAAACAGGCCAGTGGATCATGTTCTAAAAGTGCATGATTTGCTCTATTTGTTACTAAGGGAGCCTGAGTGACTAACTTAGGTGGAGATGGCCGTAACGGGCACTTCTGTGGGTTAGTTCCCCAAGCCAGCCATCTTTTCAGTGTAAATGAATCAATGAGGCATCAATGCAGGTGGGTCAACCACCAGTCTCAGGTACTTTTCATGGAGTGTGATGGGAAGTAACCTCCCACTGCTGCCTGTACTTCTCTATTGACTGGAGGAGGAACCAGCAAGACCAGCTGCAATTTTGACAACAAGCTTTTAGATATCTACAGTTTGCAGAAAAACATCCACCACTTCACAGACCCACTCTGAGTGGGTGAGAAAACCAGGCTTGTGCAGTGCTCGTTGAATTATTGTATCATAGAATAATTGAGGTTGAAAGGATCATCTATCGGTCTCTTATCTTAAGGGCCTTTTCAAAGCAGTCCCCTGACCATCAAGGTGGTATCCACTGCACAACCTCTGTGTCCATGTCATATCTGTCCCAGGAAGCACCAAACTGAACATGGGATTCACAAGGGCTGAGTAGAGGAGAATAATCTCATCCCTGAATGTTCTAGTTCCTGTCTTGCCCCAGGATGCGGTTGGCCTTTTTTTCTGCATGGACACAAGGGACTCCTGTTGTGGCCCCTCCAGGATCCTCTAGTCCTTTTCTGCAAAGCTGTATCATAGAGAGTCAGCCCCCAGCCTGTCCTGGTGCGTGGGGCTGCCTTTTGCCCTTGTTGAGGTTCCCATCAAAACATTTCTCACCCTGTTGAGGAAATTCTTTCTAAATGCCCACCCTGCCCTGTCCTCCAGCCTGTCATAACCAGCTGCCAGTTTGACTTTGAGCCATTGAACACTAGCTTTTCAGCCTAGAAGTCACCCACCTTTCAGTCCATCATTCTAGGACATATTTAACATGATTTTCCATGGAGACAATGTGGAAGATAATCTCAAAGGTCTTGCTAAAGCTGAGATAAATAACATCCACTGCTCTACCCCCACCACGGAGCCAGTCATCTCATCACAGAGAGCTACCAGATTGGTCAGGCACAATTTGCTTTTGGTAAATCCATGCTGGCTGTTCCCAATCACCCTCTGGTCCTTGATGTGCCTGGGCAGAGCTTCCAAGAGGATTTTCTCCGTTACCTTCTTCAGCTGAAGGTATCGTTGCTCACATGCATTTTGGGATTGTTTAGTTTGAGGAAGAGGAGGCTGAGGGGAGACCTCATCACTCTCGACAACTGCTTGAAAGGGCATTATAGAGAGGTTGGTGCTGGTCTCTTCGCACGGGCAATGAGCGATAGGAGAGGGAATGGCTTCAAGCTGCAGCAGGGTAGGGTTAGGCTAGACATTAGGAAAAAATTTTTCACGGAGAGAGTGATCAGTCAGTGGAATCAGCTGCCCAGGGAGGTGGTGGAGTCACCCTCCCTGACTGTGTTTAAGAGCAGATTAGATGTGGTGTTGAGGGATCTGGTGTAGGGGAGAACTTGTAGAGTAGGGCTGATGGTTGGACTTGATGATCCCAAGGGTCTCTTCCAACCTAAATGATTCTATGTTTCTATGTAGTCTATGTTTCTATGTTTGCCTGGAGAATAAGCCTTATGAGGATNTGAAGCACATGCTGTTGGCGTGCCAGGTTTTTTCCATGTTTGCAAGAAGAAATGTGTCCGTATTTTGGACCCACCACACAGGAGAACACAGAGCCAGCTGCATTTTAGAGGGGGTTACTCATGACCAGCCCAAATGTGACAAACCTAAAACACTTGAAGTACTTTTAGCAGCGTGAACGTAGACTTAGAGAACAGCACCGAAAAGTGCTATTTCTCAGCAGTTCTACAGCCTTCAGTGGATGAGCAGAAATGCCTGCTAACCTGGAAAAATCTATAACAGTGCCTGATCAAATTCCTTAGGAACACAGGAAACATCAGTGGAAGGACAGCTGAGATTTCTTTGAATATACTATGTCCAGTACTGGACAATTAGTAGGAGACAAGAAAAGGCATCAAATTTACATTTACTTAGAGATTCAGGCTGGCCATGATGAAACACTCTTTTCTCGATGCAGTGGCACAGGCCTGGGAAAGGTTCTTGTGGAGGCGGGTGATCTTCACCCTTGGAGGTTTACAAAATTTGGCTTGTCAAAGCTGTCACCAACCTAGTCTAGTGTTGGTGGTTGTCCAGCATCCACCTTTTAATGGGAAATATTCCTATTTGTTGTTTTAACCAGATACAAGTCATAGGCCTCAAGCTAAGGAGGATGGGAAGTTGCATTGTAACAGTCAGACTGCAGGTTCCGATTGTTTCCTCTGATCTGAGATGATTAGTTCTCTAAGCCAGAGAGGGACTTTTTACAAGGTCATGTAGTGACAGGATGAGGGGGAAGGGTTTGACCCTGCAAGAGGGGAGATGGAGCTGAGCTGTGGGGAAGAACTTCTTTGGTGTGAGGGTGGTGAGAGAGAGGGTGGTGACCCAGGTTGCCCCGAGAAGCTGTGTCTGCCCCATCCCTGGAGGGGTTCAAGGCCAGGTTGGAGGGGGCTTGGAGCAAGGTGGTCTGGTGGGTGGTGTCCTTGCCTAGGGCAGGGGGTGGCACTTGGGAGGCTTTAAGGTCCCTTCCAGTCCAAACTATTCCATGATTCTACGATTTTCTGGATGTTTTGGTATTCTTCCATAGAGGTAATTTTTAAACCATTTACACACAGGTACAACCTTACAACATGTCATTGTCACAGAGAAATTAATATTAATTAATGTTGATAGCCTGAGTATTTTTATAACTACCTTCCTCCTGCCTTGCTATTTCCTGCTTTTGCCAGTTTACCCCCCATCCTCCTTTCTTCTCATCACTCTGCCATGGCCAGCAACACAATATTTCTGCCTCTAAATAGGGCTGCTGGCAGCGAGGGGGTTATCTTCTTCTTATGCTCCGTGATTAAAACTCCTGCTCACAAGTCATTTAACAACCGGCCGATATCTTTGTCTTCCTTCTGTCTCTTCCTTCTGTGCTTGACACAAGTATCTGAATTTCATTATTTCTTTAACTATCAGCACTTTGATGGTCAGCTTAGATCTCCAACGATATCTAGACCATTTCTTTTGCTCCTTGGTGCCAGGGCCCTGCAAGAATCAACCAGCTTTTGAAGATTTGAAATGATGTTGGCTACCAAGTAATTCTGTGTGACTAGAGAAAGGGATTGTATTTGTACAATGAAGAACATTCCTGAGGATCAGGAATGCATTTTCTTATACTTAGGACTCTCCTCACTCCACAAAATGCAACACAAATTTCATACACGTTGCAGGACTTCCTGCAGAGCATGTAGTAGTCCTTTCTCAGTCATGGTGCCTGGATGCTCTCCATCTTTCCCTGAGAAATGTCTGCTTCTCTGGCAGGCAATCCAAAAAACATATGCATCTTCCTCAGATCTACACCAACATCAGTGATGATCTGCTGTTCCAGCACACACAGATGCTTGGACTGATCTTATGAGAGCCAAGGCAACTCATAGCCATGTTCTTCTGCCTCCATGCTCTCCTGGCAGCTACAGCCAGAGAACTTGAAAAATTGTTAAAGCTAATTTCTTTACAAAGCTAAACAAGCCCTTCACAATCCAAACAGGATCAGAAAGGAATAAAGCAGTTCCACCAAAGAAAACAATAATCTGCACAGGAACTTTTCTCAGTGATCTTTGAATTTAAGGGCAACAACAGGTGGCCAAGAAGGCCAACGTCATCCTGGCTTGTATCAGGAACAGCATGGCTGGCAGGAGTAGGAATGGTGCCTCTGTCCTGGGTACTGGTGAGGCCTCACCTCGAGTGCTGTGTCCAGTTCTGGGCCCCTCACTACAAGAAGGACATTGAGGGGCTGGAGCATGTCCAGAGGAGAGCCACCAAGCTGGTGAGGGCTCTGGAGAACAAGTCCTGTGAGGAGAGGCTGAGGGAACTGGGCATGGAGAGTTTGGAGAAGAGGAGGCTGAGGGGAGACCTCACTGCCCTCTACAGCTCCCTGACAGGAGGGTGGAGAGAGGGGGGTGGTGGCCTCTTCTCCTAAGGGAATAAGGACAGGAGCAGAGGAGATGGGCTGAAGCTGCAGCAGGGGAGGGTCAGGTTAGACACTGGGAAGAATGACTTTCCTGACAGAGTGGTCAGACACCAAACCAGCCCAGGGAGGTGGTGGAGTCACCATCCCTGGAGGGATTTCAGAATCCTGGAGATGTGGCACTTCAGGGCGCACTCTAGGTGCCGAAATGTAGGGGGTTTGTGTGTGTGTTGTTGGACTGGGTGGTCTCAGAGGTCCTTTCCAACTGTAAAGATTCCGTGAATACTTCAGCATCACGCACCATTGCACTGGGAGGGTGTTCAGCACAGCCATTTTGGAGAACCCAGTATCCTTCTTCCATCCCTGAACTGGGGACTCTGGGATTTGTGAATGGTCTGCAGTGATCATAACAATCCAAATTAATGAGTTGGCTTAAATGTTACATAAAATACTTTGTTTCACTTGATAATTAAAGGACACCTTACTGAATGCTGATGGAGGAGTTAAACTTGGTTTAGAGGAGTGCCTTCCCCACCACCACCCACCACTACCCCTCCCTGGCCTTACCCTACAGCTGGATGCAAACTCCTCTAACGCTGCCCGAGCACATCCTCTTCATTTTGCTGCCTCTGTCCATGCAGCCGCTATCGATACGTGCAGAGGACCACTGTGCCAGAAATCACAGCAGGACAGACCATATGGGCTCTCCCTCTTCAGGAACCCAGAGGACAAGGGTAAAAAAGAATCCTCCTTGCAAAGGCAGGCAGGGCTGTGTACTGCGACCACTGAGCTTTATCCTTTTACCCCAAGGGTGAGGAATTCATTTGTATTGGCTCAGACGCTTCTTTTCAGAAAAGTACAGGCTGGATTTGAAGACACTCAGTGTTAAGAGACTCTGCAACAAGTGTTGGACATTTGTCTTTTTCTTTCAAACTTGTGCCTTTGCATTTTGCTGGTCTGAATTCCCTCTCACCAGCCATTGTCCTTCTCGCTTCTGCTGGACAGAAAGTCTTAATCTTCCCCGTCTTCTCACTGTAACTAAATAATCTCTCAGAAGTCTTTCCAATAGACTAATCAAACTGTCAACATAAGCCACTGCCTCAGCTCACTGCTATTGCTCTTTTGTCCCCTTTCCATGTTTTACATCTGATTTACAACAAGGAGGAGGCTTAAAACACTCCAGTTTCTGCAGTAATGGCTGCGGCATCATGTGCTCTTGACTGGGTAAGACGGCACACGCTTGGCCAGTACTCGATGAAGGCAACAGAAGCACAAAACCACCCTTAATGTGTCCAGGAGGGAAGCTGTAGGCAACCCTCAGAGCCTGGGAGCTGAGTAATCCAATTTCATAAACATGACACTGTCCTCTTCCCCCTTGGATGTCTTATTTAACGTTGCTGAATGTCAAAGGAGGTGGTTGCATTCTCATGGAGATACCATTGTAGAAGGCGCTGACTCACAGCCTCCATGAGCTTCTTAAACACGCCGTGTGGCTGCTGCAGGAGCTGTCTGCCCTCAGAGAAGTCCCATTTCTGATCAGGCTTTGATGATTTACATTTACACTGCAGTCTTGAGCAGATGCTCTTAAACCAATACACATATCAAAAAGGGTGTCCTTTTGTGAAAGCTGCTCTGTCAGCAGTGTCCTTGGGTGGCTGCCCATGGGTTTGGACAGTGCCAGGGTTTCACGATGCTTTAGAGTCTCTTTCTGGCTCTCGACTCATCTTGGAGCTGGCTTCTTCCCATCTCAGTTCATCCTCACTCCTGCCTCACTATTGGAGGAAAAGAGAGGTGTTGTCATGGCAGGGGGACGATGGAGTGCCACAGAAGGCAGCTGGGCAGTCACGGCCAGGTGGTGACCACCACCAAGTTCATTCTTTAAGACCTTTATGCTTCGGCATCACCCCACTATCTTTTTCCTTTTCAATAGGTATTCCTGAGCTTCCCACATTCAAAATAGAATAGAAGTGCAATTCAAAGTACAACTGAAGAGAAGAATACTGAAGCTCAGATTACTGTCCTCTAGGGCTTTTTTCCAACCAAACTCAGCTGACTTGCACCTAGAGAGAAGGTACCAGCAGCAAATACAAACAATTCTCCCTTCTCAGAAGGGGACTGACCTGCTGCTCCATCTCTCTTCCCTTTGCCAGCACCTGGCCCTCCCTGCCAAGCACTCTCCAACTCATCGCTTGTGTCAGCTCTGGCACCTCCTTTGATCAAAGCCAAAACCAATTTGACTTGCTAAATGGTCAGAACACTAACTCAGCAAAACCAAAGCTAGAGGCAGTGGCAGGAGGAACACCTGGGCCTTTGGTCAGGAGGGCAACTGAGACACCATATTCTATTTTATTCCAGCCCAGCTGCAACCTGTGCTGTGAAAACTGCACTTGGGATAGTTCAGAGCAGATGCAGGGATGTGGGTGATGAGTGGTGAAATCACACACAGGAGGGCAGCTCCTAATCCTCAGGACAAAAAGAGATAAGAAAAGAAAAAAAAATTGAGTAAACCAAGAAGATTGAACTCAGTTCATGTGGCAAAAATGTCACTCCAAACCTTCTGCCCTTGGTCATTTTTCTCTGTAATTGGCCTTCACGCAGTAAAGCCCATGTGCAGTCCCTGTCTCCAGGGCATGTTCATCTGACCTAATTTGAGAAGCACTTTCCTAGTTCTGTGTGGAGTCAACATTTTCTGGTGTGTGATACCTCTCCTCCACAGTAACTCTACATGGACTAGATTAACTGTGCCCCATGGGTGCCTGCTTTTCTCCATCAGAGAGTCTGGGAACAGCCACCTGGAGTTTAAAGAGCAGAAATGAACCTGGTCCCAGTGTCAGGGAGAACAGGAGGCCCCATCAGTTCGCTACCACACTCAGGTTAGGGGAAAGCTAAAGAAATGGATGTTTTCTAAAACTCTGGCACTGGGTAACAGCACTCAACATGTCCTGGCTCTTGCACCCAGATGAACCTTCACCCGCCTATGCCACTTCAGGTCTCAGTCTGGACCTGTTTGTACTGGCATTATTTGCATTTCTCTAAAAACTTTCACATCAAAGAACTTCAGCTCTCCTGGTAGCAATCCCTGTGAGGCACTTACCCCTCCCAGGGCCCACAGACCTTGCCATCCCTGCCAGGCAGACCACGAATGGCAGCACTGAAGTTCAGGCACACCCAGGTTTAATTGCAGCATCCTACGTATTTCAGAGCTGGCTGCTAATTTTCCACAGTCCTGTCCAAAGAAGGATGCTTCTCACAGATGAGGGTCTCCATCTCCAGCCCATCCGAGGGCAAAGGACATGAACAAGTCTCTGCAAATGGGCTCACGTGTGAATTTGCTGTGTCCAACCAGCAACAGTTTTCCTGTGTGTGTAAACCTGAGTGTTTTCTCCCTGTCACCACGCAGCCTGCCAGTTTGTCTTGGCAGGGAGCAGGCAGGTATCGCTGAAATGCTGATGCAAAGCATGATCATGCCATATTATTTTGGTATTATCCATCGGCCTCATGCAGCCTCTGCTGGCATCACTGCCAGAGCCGACGGTCGTGCCACGGAGGGAACGGCCACTTCCCCTTCTGCCTGAAATCAGAGCCTGTTCCACTAGGTCACAGCAGTGCTGGTGGGAAAGAGACCCTCAGGGACCTGTAGTCCCTTCTCCCCAGGAGCAGAGCCATCCCCAGTACCATCCCAGGGCAGCAGGGGCTGAACCCCACAAAATCCTATGGATGGAGACACACACACGCTGGGCTCCTTGAAAGAGAATTTTTTCCTAATATCCACCCTGAACTCTCAAGCCTCACTTCTAGTTGTTGCCCCTTGTTACATCATCTGGTACAACTAAGGAGAGTTTAGCTCCATCACATTTGCCGCTGTAGCACATGTAGTTGTAGGTTTTCCTTAGACACCCCTCAACTCCTTTCCTGCATCCTAAACCAGCCCAGCTCCCTCCACCTCTCCTGCCACACCACGGTCTCTCAAACCCTGAGCATCACGATGCATTTGAGATGGGAAATATGACGCAGATTATTTGGTAGGTCAGTGGGAGATTGAAGGAAACACGTTTGGGGTTTAGACGTTGAATAAACTGACCACACCATCCATGTTTAACTCCTACTGTCAGCTGAGAAACCATCTCGTGATATAAGCCCTGAGTGAATGTTTGGGTTTTAAGTGATGCATCCCCTATATCCCTGTATGGACCCAAGACTCTATAAACTGCAGAATTTGGATGCATTTTATAAAGGGAATGAGGGAAACCACACCCTGCTGACAATAGTGGCTTTTAGTGGCTTTTTAGTTATACATTTCGAAGAAGATAAAACACAAGGAGGATGGTCCTCTTCAGGAGGAATGCTCTATTGTTACTAGGCCTCCATTGGCAATTTTTTTAATGGCTGAGATCCCAGAATGAGAACAACATAAAGTAACGGCTAATAGTCCCCTGAGTGTAGACCAGAGGCCCACCAGCACTGAGCAGGGCAATCCCAGCTGCCTCCTCCCAACACTCCCTTTCGTGCTTCCTTTGAGCCTCATCCTGGCTCCTTCCTTCTCTGGCTTTCCCTTCTTGCCATATAACTGCACCCAGTAACCTCCTTCCCATTCATGTCTCTCTGGGATTAAATGCTCAGAGTTTAAAGTAATCCAGGCTCTGCCAGTCTGTCTACAGGACAAGCCTCTTCTTGCCTTCCCTGCCATCCATGCACTCGCTGGCGCTTCATTTTCCCAGTGTCTCTGCTGGACTCGCCACCCCACTTGAGTACCCCCTTCTCAATAATCTGGGACGGGGCTTGTTGACCCCCTCTCAGGAACCTCAGGAGAAACTGGCCCGTCTGCTCCCAGGAATCTGGCATCGGCATCAGGAACAGAGCCTTGGGGCTGAGACTTTTTGCAGGACCTTATTCCTTCCTTTTTCCAGCAGATTTAGGAAGGAGATAATTTATCAAGGACTTTTCAGATGGCCACACGACCACTGCTGGCTGCTGCAAATCCACCAGCTCAGGAGGGAAGGGCACTCTGTCTCCCCAGACCTTGCCTGTCTCCAGTCAAGCCCCCTTCAGCCAGGCAGACCCCATGTCTGGTCAGAGGAACTGCACACTTCATCTCTCTTTGGAGGCTACTGCCTGCTCAGTCATGTCCTGTCCTTGTCTGCCAGTCTTCAGTGACCTTGAAGCAATTTGAGGGATACAACTGTTGCTTACAACCACCCTTCCCCATCCAATATGCCCTGCTCCACTTCCCCAGAAGTGGTAGTAGCTCCTAGGACTCAGACCAGACTGAGCGTTTGTTTGCCCTCCTCTGTCTCCTCCAGCAGATTTCAGGGTCTTGACCTCATTTCCTGCAGCCCAGGCTTTCCCAGCTTCAGTTTCCCGTTGAACATACCATCACCACTTCACTGGTGCCTCTGTGCAATTTGACAGCTTTTCATACTCTGCAGGACCCAATCCCTACACCTCTTGCAGAAGATATTCCACTATTTTGACACCATTTCCAAATGACACAGATGATGAGGAGGATGGAACCCTGCTCACAGTGAACCCAGGAGTGAACTCAGGGGACATCAACTGCTGCAGACCCCAGACCCACCTCGCTCACATGCTGCAGTTAGGAGTCACAGTGAGCTGCCAGAGGGCTTGCAAATCCTTTTTAAGTGAAATAATCATAATTTGCCCCATTTTGAGAGACCCTTAAACCATCATCTGTAAAAATGGCTCTATTGAGCTCTGCTGCCTCCTTACCTGTGGTTCAGCTGAGTGGTGGGTGGCAGGGAAACGAGGTTACCACCCCAGGACAACCAGAATATTTGGAATCCAGCCAATGTGGAAAAGGAAAAAAAAAAAAAGAAACAAAATCTTTGTTTACAAAGAACAATTTCCCCTGTGCACAGACATAGGGCTTTTGGTTTGACTCCATGTAGATACAGCCTGGGATGTGGTTCGAAAGCTACTTCATCATCAGTATCGACTGGATGGTACAATAAAACAACATTAGCCCCTCCCTCCAATTCCTCAGACCTTAAGCAGCCTCCTCTTGAGCATTCCTTCATAGCATTCACTTTTTAGTGAATACCTGAGAAACCATCAGTCTGGTATCTCAAAAATAAAAGCACGAGCATTAGTGACAGCTCTCCCTTCTCCTGGGATTATTGGCAGGGCACAAGCTGCCCAGCCCTTGTACACTGGGCAGAGGATCGTTTCATTGAGTGCTTTCTCCTCATTTCCTTCTGGAAATAACACACATTTCCCAAACTGCTCTAATGGGAGATGTCCCTGCCCAGGGCAGGGGGTTGGAAGGAAATTCTCCCATGGTCTGGGAATGTCTCCCTGTCCTGCAGTGCACGGAGGAAGGATTAACTCCTCCTAGAAGAGACTGCTGGAAGAGGACTCTGCAGCTCTAGGTGGGACACAGCTCAGAGAGGGAAGCACCGCTGGGTGGCATGGACAATAAATCAAAATCAGCCAGGACCTAGAGGAGTCGAAATACCCTGAGCTGTCCCTCTGGGAGAGCTCCTGGAGGGATGTTTGAGCCATTTCTAAACAGCCACATGTTTGGGAGTGGCTCCTAGGTGAGCTTTTGCCTTTGTGAAGGTTTTCGGAAGTTTTCTAGCCCTTGGGTGTGACTAAATTAAAACAGAATCTTAATTTGACAGAATCTGGTCTTGTGGGCTGCTGAATTTTGTGCAGATCATGCAAATTATTTAATGAGGATATTTTCAAACCCACCAAAAAACCCCTCTTGTCCAAGAAGTCACATCACACTGGGTGTGTAAAGTCTACAGAGACTTTCCAGGGCAGTAATACAAAAACAACCCCACATCCCATGGCTCGTGCCCATGGGACTCGCCCTTGTTTGGGGAATCAGCCTCTAACGCTCAAGCAGCTGAATCCCTTTTTTGAAAAAGGTGACATTCCTGTCTGTTTTGCAGAGCCCACCAGCGATTGCAAAGTTTGGTGGAGAGTCTGAAGCAATATTTCATACCAGGGCCCTGTGTGCCCACTCTGCAGAAGAGCTCAGAACTCAAGACGGGTTCAGTGGAGATGAAGTGGTGGGTGATTTATGAGCAAAGGCATGAGATGCACGACAGCTATCCAGCTCCCTAGTAAACTGCAATGTTCCCCATTTGAATTCTGTATGTTTTTTGATGTTCTCCACGTTCTGTCAAGACCTGGCATTTCCCAGGCTCGTATGTGCGTACAGATTGCATGCTTCGACTTGCAAAAATTCCCTTCTTGCTGCTCTTGATCTTCAGACAAACCCAAGACTTTGTGTCTTACCCTGTTCACAAAGGGCTGCAGTCAGCAAATCACAATAATTAAAAGATATGAATATTATTGCAGGTGTAACACCCCCTCAAAGGCCAGGCAGCAGAACAGAGTTAGCAGCTGGAGGCACCTGCTCACAGATGAGGACACCTCTGTTAGGGGTAGACGAGAATCATGATCTCTGAGCTTAAAACAAACATCTGCCACTTGGTAAAAGCCCTTTGAGCGTTGCATTAGGCTGAGATAGAAAGTTCAAAATGTACCATAACAAAAACAAAAACCAGGGTCTGGCCCTCCTGGAAGGTTTGTGCTAATCATCCACCGCTGCTTGCAGTGATTTTGCACAGCCCTTTACTTACCTAGAGAGCAAGTGTGTGATGCTGCCTCTGCTGGGAAGGGGAAAGGGCAGAATTGGTGGGAGCTGGGAAGGGCTGATATGGCACTAAATAAAGAGAGCCAGCAGGAAAACGCCTGGTTCCCAATGTGCATTTCAATGCATCACCCCTGGGCCACTCAGCTCTATAAAACAGTGGGGTGTCAGCCTGTGCTACTGTCTGTCTTAAGCAGAACATGGCCCAGAAGAGGAGAAGGCCAAATGTGTCTACAAATAGCACAATAAAAGCCCCTCCAGGCAGAGAAAGACTTTCTCCCAGACAGCGGGTGGCAAATGAGACCTGAACTGGGACCTGGTTTCCTCCTCCTGATGCACAAATTTCCCGAATGTGGGGATCGATATGGGGCATCAACAAGATGTCAGAGGGACCAGGCATGACAGACCTTGTCCTTGGAACAGCATGCTGCAGTGCCCAGAGTTGCCATGAGAGGAAATACCATGGTTAAAGATCCTGATTTCTACCTAGGACTCCTCAAGAATTGTTGCCAGCCAGGGTTATTAAGCCTTGGAGTGAGCTGCCCAGGAAAGTGGTTGAGTCACCATCCCTGGAAGTATTTAAGATGGGTAGATGTGGTGCTCAGATAGATGGTCTAGTGGTGGATTTTGTCAGGGTTAGGTTGATGGTTGGACTAGATGATCTGAAATGTCACTTCCAGCCTCAGCAATCCTATAATCCTATGGTTCTATGGCTCTCAAGGCATTTAGGAAGAGCAGTCACTATGTAATTGATGCTGAGACAGAAGGAGAAGGTGATGGTGACGTGGCCTTCCAGCACTCTCAAGGCAGAGCCCTGATGGGAGCTTTGCACTGCTCTGCTCTGCTCTGGCTCTGAGCAGGAGGGAGCCAAAGGAAGGCTGAGTCTGTGAGCACATCATACTTACTAACCTCCGTGTCCCATGGGCAGAGCAGCGGCTGTGACCTCCTGTCACAGGAGTCGCCACCACCAGCAACATCCTCTGGTCAACCCTCACAGCCAGGTATTTCTGCATGGGTCTCCAGGTGTGCTGGGGGCTCCAGGGAGGAATATATGTGCTCTAACAATTTTCTCAAGGGAAATGGCACAGCAAGGTACAGGGTCCCTATAGCACATCTGCATTTATGTGGGAGATCCCTAGGGAGAGGCATGGAAGAGCTGCAGTACAGGGAGTGTCCAGCTCCATGGCACAAGGAGCTCCCTTTTGGAGACCTGCAGCCCTACAGCCCAGAGCTTTCTTGCCCAGCTGGTCACAGGGCTGGTGGGGTCCTCAACACATTGGGAAAAAGAAAAATTGCTCTTCATTCATTTGGTTTTGGCTGCTGAGTTTAGAGCCAAAAAACACTCCCTTAGCAGCACACCCCAGAATTTTCCTCCCTGCGTTTCAAGTACAAATCTGCAGCAGGGTCACAGCAACCACAGATGCTGCCCCACTTGGGAGCTCCCTGGAGGCTGTAGTACACTCTTCACATAAATGTCAATATTTTCCAAGGCTGAGACAGGAAAAAAAACATTTTTCTGTCTATCCAGCTGGGCTTCCAGGACTCATTAAAGATGGCAACAGGTTCATGGGATTGCAGAAAAAAAGAGAATGGGGTGATCCCACCAGATTTTTCCCCAGGAAGCTGGTCCCCTCTTGGCACTTTTCTTTCACAGATTCATAGACTTACAGAATTGTTTGGGTTGGAAGGGTCCCTAACACCATCCAGCAGCACCCCCTGCCCTCAGCAGGGACATCTCCCACCACACCAGGTGGCTCCAAGCCCCTCCAACCTGGCCTTGAACACCTCCAGGGATGGGGCAGATGCAGCTTCTCGGGGCAACCTGGGCCAGGATCTCACCACCCTCCCACCAAATTCTTCCCCACATCTCAGCTCCATCTCCCCTCTGTCAGGGTCCCCTTCCCCCTCCTCCTAGGGCTCCCCTCCCTCATCCAGAGTCCCTCCTCAGCTCTCCTGGAGCCCCTGGAGAGACTGGAAGGGGCTCTAAGGTCTTCCGGGAGACTTCTTTTCTCCAGGCTGAACCCCTTCAACTCTCTCAGCCTGTCCTCACAGCAGAGGGGCTCCAGTTCTTGCAACTTCTCTGTGGTCTTCTCTGGCCCTGCTCCAACAGATCCATGTCCTGATGTTGGTGGCCCCAGAGCTGGAGGCAGCACTGCAGGGGGGTGTCCCAAGTGCAGAGCAGAGGGGCTGAAACTGGAATGTGAAACACATGTAAGCAAACCCTTTGGGTCAGCCCTCACTGTGCCCTACACACAGAGCATATGATGGACAAACCGCTTTCCAAGACACTGGTTTCTTTCCAGAGAACAGCCAAGCAGGGCATCACCCCCAGTGAGGTTTCCAGTCCCCTTGCTCCACAGTGGCAGCGACTCACCGAGGTTTGTCTTTGGCTAGTAAAATCCAGCTCAGGCTAGTAAAACCCAGCCTGTGGTGCACTGGGCAGTCCAGTCCTGTGTGCTCCGAGCAATGCAGCTTCCAGTCCCTCACGGAGAGAAATGTCCAAGCAGCTTTTGCTGTCACTGGCATGAAACCTTCCACAGTGTTCATCCCAAAAGTTCCTGTTTTGGCAAAGTTATGGCCAAATCCCGCTACTTTAAATTCTCCTACATCTAATTCCTCTTGATGCTGTGTGTCTTTCCAACCAGTTTGGAGTTGAAAAGACTAGTTTTCTGGCCATCTCTATAGGAAGGATGAACTTGAGAGGGTGGGCATAGGCACAGTATCCTCCACACGCAGCCTTGAGACACCTCTTCAAGGATGCACCCACCAGAAATTGTGGAAAGAGGATCCACACAAGACCATTTACTCCCAGGGCTTCAAAAGCTCATCCCAGACCAATGGGATCCACGGAGAGTCAATTGGAGGCTGCTGGATCCAGGGCTCTGCTCTGTCTAGCACTACGGGACGAGAACAAAAGGAGTCACTGGCCTGACAGACAGTGTCGGGACTCCTGAGAGATTTAAGGGATTAAGCAGGGAAAGAGAAAAGGGATTTCCCGTGTGTTTGCCATAGGCACTCATGCTCCTTGTGTCATGCACTGCGCTCACGCACACACACAAAAGCCTACCTTTATGTGCACATCTGTCCACTCACACTTGTACACGCAGCGATGAAAGGGAGTCTCCCAGCCCAGAAGAGCTGTCTGGCTTTTATGGCTCCTGCCCTCAAGTGTGCAAAACGTCTGGGTTGTGAGCTGACACTGGGAAAATGCATCTGTCGCCTTCTGCGGGTGAAGCCAGGGCAGTGGAGCAGGGGAACGGAACAACCAAGTCCCTTTGGAGTGATGGGAGCTGGAGAAACGTAGGCTCAGGCAGCAAGGACAGACACCAGCACTGAAAGAAAGGCAGGGCAGCGTGAGGGTCTGTTGCTCCTGCCTTGGAGTTGTGGTTTGAGCTTTAAAAATTGTCCATGTCCTCCATCTATCCCAAATTCACCCTGTGATAGTTCCTCTTGTCTTGCCTCTGCTTCCCCCCCATGAGCTCCTGTGATTTCTGTGCTAGAGCCATGATGTGTCCCTGGGATCTCAGATCTGGGTTTCAAATAGGTTTTGGTTCATCTTCACATCTCAGCCACTACACAGAGAGATCATCAGTCCATGGGACCCAGGAGGTCAGGGCAGAGCTGCAGCACCTTAACCACAGCATCCATGTGCCCTCCCAGGACTTCAGGGCAGATGGGGGTGATGGGCCAAGAGGAATGAGATGTTTTTATATCTAAGAAGGATCAGCAGTGAGGAAACCACAAACTGGTGATGACTGGCGAGAAGGTGCTCTCAGTAACCATCAGCAAGGAAAATTAGGAGCAAACCTTTAGGAATGATGGAGACCTTGCAAAAGAGGAAGAAAAGGAAAAGGTGGAAAAGCTTGGAACAGGTCATCAAAAGCAAGTAGAGTCCATATGTGGGTAAGCAACCTCACCAGCCGGGTGCATGATCACGTGCAACCAAGAGCAGCCTCCACCCTTCTACACAACAGATCACAACTCCAGCCCAGCCTTCCAGGCAGGGAAGCCTGTTGTGACATGGCTCAGGAGTTTAAAGAAGGGATTTGACCAACTCTGTGGTTGAATGAGAAGATGGGTCCTCCCCAGGAGTTTCTCAGAACTTCATAGGACGTCCAAGCTCTTACTTCCTCAAGGCTACTGTTGGTTTTTTCAGCCCTCTTGAGGGATCAGGCTGCTCATCCAGATAAGAAAATTAGGCCAGGTTTTACACCAATGAGCTACAGCAGAGTCAACCTGTGTGCCATGATGTGGAGCTCACAGCCAGCACACCAGGCCAAGCCTCCACAACCACCGCTGTGAGAAATTGCTGCTGCCAGCACATCTTTGTAAACTCTGACACGGAACATGAACTTCACTTCTACCACTGTGCACACCCAGGTAGGAGACAACATCCCACAGGGAGCTGGAGGCACAGAGCACCTCTGGGAACCAGTCTTGGGGCGCTGCCAGATGCGCTGTGTTGCCTCCCAGCCATATCTGGTTGCCCTCTCCTGTGTGTCCTATCCAAAGGTGTGGGAGATGGAGTCAAAACATCACATGCAGCACCATGGTCCTGAAGTCTCAGAAAGCTGCCCCGCTGGTGGGTAAGTGGGCAGAGAGGTGCAGGAGAACCAGGGCTGAGATGTTCGAGCAGGGAGCTGTGGTAGAAGACAGCATTGGGGCAGGATGGGAATCAGATCTTCTCATTCAACATCTTCAGCAGAGATGTCTGCCCTGAGCAAGTGCCCTGGGATTCCCTTTACACTCTAAAACCATTAGTGAGAAATTAATTCAACCAGCTTGTCTCAGCTCAGCATCCAGCCCAAGACCCCAGGCTCGATGAGGAGTTCAGGACAAGGACGGTCAACCACAGGTCTCAGAAAGTGATGTCATCTCTGTCCTTGGAGGTTTCCAAATTGCAGAAGGGCAGGGCCCCAAGAAACCTAATCTGACTTAGAAATTGGCCCTGCTCTGAGCAGGAGGCGGGACTAAAGACCTCCTGAGGTCTCTCCCAACCTGAATTAACTAAGGACTACAGAATGATTGATTAGCTCACACACAATCTACAGGTGTGGGCAGGTGCTTTATGGAAAAACACAACAAAACTAGAAGTGGTTGATACCCCAGATGGTTGAGCTGTCGTTTGAGGAGACCTCTAAAGGCTGGGCAACAGGCAGGCAGGAAGGTCACAAAATTCAACCAAGGGACCTGGGAAGAAATGACCTGGGGAGAAACAACGCCACACACCCATAAAGGCTGGGCCAACCAGTTACAACCAGCACCAGAAAAAGACCCGGGGGTGCTTGTGGACAAAAACTTGAAGATGGAGCAGCAATGTGCCATCGCAAGCACAGAGAGCAGTTAGGGCTGCACCAGGAAAAGCGTTGCCAGCAGGTAGAGAGGAGGTCCTTCCTCTCTCACTGGTAAGACCTCACCTCGAGTCCTGGCTCCCACTGTGGACTCCCTGGTACAAGAGATGCGGACACACACAGTCACAGCTCTTTAATATTTGCCCATGTTAGTATCGGGACTGTGAGATTTCTGCCCTGGAACCAGCTGAGTTCCTCACATCCAGACCATTAGAGAACTGACTGATCATTCACAGATGTGACCACGTGTTCTGCAGGTTGGTCTGGGTCCCAGGCAGGGCAGTAGCGGTAGGGCCATCCTTGTTTGGGTGTAATGGCAAGGTATCTCAGTACTTCTTTAAACAAATATGTGTTTTCATCATTCAGTGACAATTTCTGGCCAAATGAGGAATTTGACCCACATATTTAATGCTGGACAATTGGCAGGTCCTTTGACCAGTAGGGAAAAATTCCCAGGGAGGTGGTGGAGTCACCCTCCCTGACTGTGTTTAAGAGCAGATTAGATGTGGTGTTGAGGGATCTAGTGTAGGGGAGAACTTGTAGAGTAGGGCTGATGGTTGGACTTGATGATCCCAAGGGTCTCTTCCAACCTAAATGATTCTATGAGTCTATGAAAGGTCCTCTCGAATCTGCCCTGCAGCACCTTCACCATGTACCAGCACATCTGCCTGACTCACAGCTGCAGCTAGAGGCTGATGTCCCTCAGGGTGAAACCGTGGTGGTTCAGTCTCTGCTGGGACCATGTGCAGAGGTGTCACAACAGCTTGGGACACATGGGGTTGACATGCCTGACCTTGGAGCAGCCTCTCTCCAGTAAATGGTGATTCTACTGATGATGAACTTAGCATTGGACAGGACAATTCTCACTTTGCTCACTTTGGCCACAGTTCAAAGTCTCTCACGTCTGTGTCTCCTGACATCTGAGACACCCCAGGGGGTTCCCCAGCCTCCAGGTGTTGCTCCCCGGGACAGAGCTCCTTGCAGGTCCTGTGTCAGATCCACCAGACCCATGGGGATGTCTCAGACACTTGGGAGTACACTGGATGGCTCTGGTTGCCTCCATGCAGGGAGCTGAGTCCCTTCCTCTGTGCCCACAAAGGACCAGGGTGTCTTCAGGTTCCTGTCAGCAGGAAGTCTCTCGTTTTCTTAAGAAATCCCTGTTTTTCAGTACTTTGTCTCCCTGAACTATTGGTTCACCTTGGCTGGGATGGTGGTAGGAGTAGGACCACTCATGCCAGCTGGCTCCCTAATCCTCACACCATCCTCTGTCCCTTGCAGGTCCCTTGCACTCGGTCAGCAGTACAGCTCCCTGGGATCCCAGCCCATCCTCTGCGGCTCCATCCCCGGCCTCGTCCCCAAGCAGCTCCGCTTCTGCCGCAACTACATTGAGATCATGCCCAGCGTGGCTGAGGGGGTGAAGTTGGGCATCCAGGAATGCCAGCACCAGTTCCGGGGCCGCCGCTGGAACTGCACTACCATTGATGACAGCCTGGCCATCTTCGGGCCGGTCCTGGACAAAGGTAGACAGTGAATTCGGGGGGTTGTAGGGGTATGGGTCTGCCAGGGTGGGTAGAGCTGCCACATCTCATCTTTTGGACAGGCCATGAATGTCCTCCTGGGAGCACAGTGGGGAAAGAGTCTGATGTCCTAGCTTTCCGCCCTAATTTCTCCAATTTATTTCTTCCAATTTTTGGTTTTGGTGTGTTACATCAAACAGGGTAATGAGGGAAGGGTCTGCTCCCATCCCAGAACCTCTCAGTAGGGCCTGGCAGGATAAAGTACAGGAAGGGGAAGGTTTAACCCCATCCATGCTCACGCATTCTGGTATCACAGGGTCCATCCTCCTTGCCCAGGATATGCAGTGCTTCCAAACAACAGGCTCCAGCAGATCCAGAGGTAAAGCCAAGGAGAGGACTTGTAGTCAAGTTCCTTGGGGTCAAGGCAGACCCTTTGAAGCATGAACTGTCTGCCCCAGGAGGTCAGTGGGCAGAAATTTCCCCACCAGTGGAGAAGCTGTGGTTGGAATCCATGGTCCTGATCAGGCTCGTTGGGATTTCAGTATCTTATTACAAATGAGACCAAAAGAGTCAGGGCAAAGAATAAAAAGAGGGAGGATAAGTGTATTTTCCTGTCCTCTCTCCAAGCACACTTGCTTGCTCGTCTTCATTACCTCTTCCTGAAAGGCCACCATTTTAGACCCAGGTTGACGAGGCACCACCATGAAGTTGGGATTTCCCATGAGGTCACAGCCTGGGCATGACACTGAGAAAAATGAGATGTTGGGCTCCAAGAGAGCTGGTCACCTGCACCTAAATACGGCCTGAAAGGAGAGTGCTGGAGGACTTTGGTGGCAGATAACCCACCCCATGTCTCAGATGCCCAGTTAGCAAAGCCAGACCTTAGATTAAAAAAAAGCATTCCTGAAACTGAACCAAATGGTGGATAAAAAACTCCCTTCTCTCCATCCCACCCCCAAAAATGACTTTTTCCAGAGATGCTTTTGAGATGGGAATACTACAGTACAGCCTTTAAGAGACTGGAGAAATTAGGGTTGAAAGCTGAGCTGTTAGACTGGTATCCAGAACTGTCCCAGAGTGTGCTCATCTCCTGGTGAATCTTTCTTACAGAGTGTAACATTCTGCATATAAACAGCTCGTGATAACTCTTTCAAGCTTCAGCCTCCCAGTACAATCCCCTGAACCGTCAGCAGTGTGTTCTGCTGAAAATGACTCATCTGGGTTGAAGTGTGATTCTTTGCAGCAATCAGGATTATAAAGTCACATTAAAGTGCTAAATAGGGACCATGAGTTTCAGTTCCCCTCTGGTTTGCCAGTATGCATTTTGGGGGAAATTTTTCTGTATTTACTATCAAAGAACTTGTCACCAAGGCTCACCACGCTCTAACTCGCTGCCCGACAAAAGCCCATCTTAAACTTCAGTGCTTACAAGATCAGAAGGCTTTAATTTTCTTAAAAACTATCATAAGAATTTTAAAGACCTTATGAAGGAGCTGTGAGAGCATCCAGGGGCTGGAAATCTCTCACCACCATTTCTGTCAGCACGACAGCGCGTACAACTGGGATTTGAACCATCCTCCCCGTAAGGAGAGCAGCAAACTGAACTTTGAATTCATGAAGAATGTTTTAAGATTCTTCAGACCCTCTGCTGCAGACCCTCCTGTGTGGGCACGTCCCCACATTCCCATGCACTCCAAGCCGACACGGTACAACACCTCCCGTGGCTCTGAAACTCTCCTGACAGCTGGGGAAAAATTATGGAGCGTGTTTGTTATACAGCTTCCCCCATCAAACCCTGACGCATCCCTCCTCTCCCAGACAGCACTGCCAGGCAATTAGCTTGGAAAAAAATGCATTTATTCTCCTTGCCTCGCCAACCTGTAAGTAGAACAGTTAAAAATAAACAGGATCATCTGCAAATACCGATACATCAAAGTCCACCCCATTTGATTGTGGTTACTATTTCCATTTTTCAAATGTGCTGATGCCTTTTCCCTGCTGCCTTGAAAATTAATGAGCGGAGACAGGATGGGGCTCATCTCATCTGGGTGGCAACAAACAGCCCCAGGAAAGCCTTTGTGATGCCCGAAGCTGGCAGCAGGAGCACAGAATCATAGAATCATTTGGGTTGGAAGAGGCCCTTGAGATCAAGTCCAACCATCAGCCCTACAGAGGAAAACTTTGCCTTTTCAGCCGCTGCTCTCTCAGGCAGGGGAAGAGATAATGCTGGCAATAAAATGGTTTTTGTCCTGCCCAGAAAGGTCTCTTCAGCTCTGATGGACCCGGGGCCCAGCGCTGCTCGTCACTGCCGTGGGGGCTGTGGGTAGGGGCTGCTGGACACGTCTGTCACCTTCACGGCGCTGTCTCCTCCAGACTGGTGTCTTCCTTGGGTGCTGCAACAACTGAAATCAAGAGTTTTGAGCCCATAACCTGGAAACACGACCTGTGATAGTCCCTGACTGTGTGTTCTACGTCTGGGTAAGACCAGAACAGAGGCCATGTTCTCTTCCTGTTGACTTCCAGGATTCCGGGAAGGGTGTAACTCCTCAAACTGAGGATCAGTAACTCATAGCAAGCCTCAGACTCAGATGACAATCACCGCTGCAGATTGCACCCTGCATTAGGCCAAGAGGCATTAAATACTAAGCCCAAAATAGCCAGTATTTAAGCTATGATAACTACCAGGATGAAATCACCGCTAAGTATCAAAGAGCAACATTTAGGTTAATCTCATCTACTGCTCCCTTAGGTAGATTGAAGCTATTTTGGAAAAAAAAACAAACCCCAAACTTCAAAGGTGTAGCTCTTGCTACAATGGCATGGAAAATCATTTCTAATACAGCCTGAAAAGAAATTGAGGATAATTTCATTTTAAAGGAGCTGCAAAAAAATGTTAATCACGGTCGCTTGCATTCAAGGAGAGCTCAGCCTGCGGAGCTATGTGATGTGGGAAATGACAGAGCTGCCCCCGGTGGTTTGGCTGCCCAGACCCTCTCCCAACACACATGTTCCAGCTGCTCCTGGTTGCCCTTTCTGGGCACATCATCCAGGCTTCGAGCGCTGGTGGCAGCGTGGGAGCACAGAGCATCCCTCCCTGAAGCAGCCCATGGGATCCCTGCCCTTCCCACAGCCTGTGGTCACATCTCCATCTCCCTTCTCTTCCCACCTCCACCGTCCCACTCTCATCTCTCCTCTCATGGGCTCTTGTGCAGCTTTGAATCCGCAGCAAAGCAATAAACAGTGAATACAGCTCAGTGAAATCCCACAGGGCGCAAGCGATCCCATTCCCACTGAACACTGACCCCCAGCTCCACCTTGACCAGCCCAATTTCACTCCCATGTCCCCAACTCCAAACTCAGACTCATGAGGATTTTGCCATAAACCAGGTGGCAGATGTAGATGGTGAGGCTTTGGTTCCCCAGGGCCACCCCATCATCTTCCTGTCAGTTTTCTTTCATACGTGTCTTATTTTCTAACCTGGGCTATGAAAGGAAGAAAAAGAAAAAGAGAAAGAAAAAGAAAAAGAGAAAGAGAAAGAAAAGGAGAAAGAGAAAGAAAAAGAGAAAGAAAAAGAAAAAAAGAAAAAGAAAAAGAAAAAGAAAGAAAAAGAAAAAGAAAAAAGAAAAAGAAAAAGAAAAAGAAAAAGAAAAAGAAAAAGAAAAAGAAAAAGAAAAAGAAAAAGAAAAAGAAAAAGAAAAAAAAAAAAAAAAAAAAAAAGAAAAAGAAAAAGAAAAAGAAAAAGAAAAAGAAAAAGAAAAAGAAAAAGAAAAAGAAAAAGAAGAAAAAGAAAAAGAAAAAGAAAAAAAAATAACCCACCAAAACCTAACCCCAGAATGTGGGGTAAGATCATGTTTTTACACGCAAGTTCTCTGAGATGATTTATACTGCAGGTGTGCAGTCTGGGACAAGGAGGGAAGAAAAACCTGCTTTCCCCCCTCTTTCCTCTCCCTCCCTTTTCTATTTAAAATAAGGTCAGTTTTTATTAAAAGACAATCTCTCTCCCAGCCAAGTCCTGCCCCAAAGCCAACAGTTGGTTGAGCCGACAGCCAGGTGACCTGCAGGTGCTCTGGGAGAGTGAACAGTTGCCATTCTCTTGGTTAGTGATAAAGACCATGATTTTGGTTAAAACGCAGTGCCCAGAAAGAGCTGGTTGTGAGTGCATGGGACAGGAAGACCCCACCGGCATCTGGAGACCAAGTCCTGGGATGGAGAAGGGGTATCTGAGCTGCAGACAGGACTGCACCTACAGGAGTGAGTTTGGCAGAGCCTCAGCAAGCTCATACATGGAATCACAGAATGGTTTGGGTTGGAAGGGACCTTAAAGATCATTGAGTTCCAACCTCCTGCCCTGGGCAGGGACACCTCCCACCAAACCAGGTGGCTCCAAGCCCTCTCCAACCTGGCCTTGAACCCCTCCAGGGATGGGGCAGCCACAGCTTCTTGGGGCAACCTGGGCCAGACTCTCACCACCCTCACACCAAAGAAGTTCTTCCCCACAGCTCAGCTCCATCAAACCCTTCCTTCTCCTCCTAGGGCTCCCCTCCCTCATCAAGAGTCCTTCCCCACCTCTCATTTCGTCTTAACCACAAGGGGAACCGCCCGTCCCCGGCCTCCCTGCACCGTGGCTGCCTGTTCCTCCCTCTCCTTCTCCAGCAAGGTGCCTCCGGTTGGTTCTCCAGAAAGATCCTCCTGGGCTGCAGCCCCTTGCCGTGGGTGCCACGGGCAGGGTCTGGCCCGTGCGTGGCTGCGAGGAGCGTGACAGCAGCGGGGCCAGGTGCAGAAGAGGCAGCTGGGCCGGGGCTGCCTTTGGGGGTCCTTGTGTGCTCAGCTAAGCCCCTGACACGAGCTGTGAAAAGGCAGACCCGCACCAAGATAACCCATGGCTTTTCTCAGCCATGACACCCGCAGTCATTTGCATCTAAACAGGGGTGTGTGGGATCAGGGGCCGTCTTGATATAAACTCAGCAGCTTAAAGGGAGGGGGAGGGAAAGGAGAGAGGGAGAGAGAAAAATAAGCTTATACCGATGAGAAAGAGCTAAGCTTCCTCCCCTACTGTGAGGCAGGGCGAGCGATACCGTCCCAGCGCCGCAGTCGTTTCAAATCGCTGCAGCATTCACACGCCCTTTAGCCATTCTGATCCGGTGGCGGGGGGCTGGGGAGAGCCATCAATAGGGATTTCCCAGCCGGGCTGGCGGGATTGGAGGGTGACGGCAGGACAGGGGAACATTGCCCCGTTGCTACGAGGTGCTCCTGGGGAATGCCAGTGCTCTGTGCCGTGGGTACGCTGGCCGGCGGAAACATTCCGCATTATGCTGGTAATACAGTGTGACACCGCGGGAACAATGGCAAATTGAGTGTCCCAGCAGGTAACGGGCCTGGCTGGGAGACAGTCGCAGTGGTGCACTGTCAAGGCGGCTCTAATCCTCCCTCGCCAGCCCCTCCCCTGGTTCTGGGAACGCTGCTCCCGCATTTCATCTCTGGGAAATTCTCCCGGCTCCTCGCCCAGACCCAGGGGAGGATTTCAAGGGGAGGCGTTTGTGTCCAAACGCCTGGCTCCCCACCCCAGCCCCACCATGGTGGGGAGAGCTCCTGGCCAGAAAGTGGCAGGCGGCACTGGGGGGCCAGTGGAGTGAACCCCCCAGGGCTGGTGAGCATCCCCCAGGGCCAGCGAGCATCGCCCCTCTGTCCGGCCGCAGCACCGGCCCCGGCTCGGCTCCCGTCCCAGTGTCCCCACTCAGCGCAGGGATGTACAAAGCCTGCAGCCACTCTCCATCCCCTGCCCATCGCCTTTTCACAGCCCCCCCGCCCCCATCCCCCAGGATGGACGTCAGTGAGGAGAGCGGCTCGTGTCCTCCCCCTCTGCCCCCTGAGGTGTCCTGGGCTGGGGCCAGAAGGGCTCACTGGCTCCTCTAATCTCGTCTGCTTTAGATCACAGGCCACCCAAATAGCCTTTGTCAGGCTGAAACACTCCAGTTTCTCCAGTGGTCTCCAACCTGCGGCCTGTAGCCCACAGTGCTCTCAGGATAAGCCACTGGTGGAAGGCACCTCAGCAAAACCTTGTTAGATAGAGACCGGGTCTCCAATGGTGGAAGGGAGGTGAGAAGGGCAAGGAGGAAAGAGTTGCAATTAAAAGAAAGTGAAATCCACAGCATGGTCCCACTGGCACAAGCAGGAATGAGCAGCCCTGGTTTGGGATCACTCTTGGCATCTAGAGCCAAGTTCCCCCCTCTGCAGCGGAGCAGAGATTGCGTTTCTGCAGCAGGAACGTACCCACGAGCTTCATCCTTCATTGCCTGCGGGGGGTGAAAGTAGCTCAGTTTGAGATGCCTGTTTTCAGAAGCTGGACCCCACCTCTGCAGAGAAGACAGTGGAGTAAGGGACAAGACCTGGTGCAGCGAAGACCTCCCTGGGACACAAGGCAAGAACAAAGGATTCATGGGACAGCTGAGAAGATGGTTCACGGCTCCTGCTCTGTAAGGAAGAGCTGGTCTCCAAGGTCATTGCTGGTCTGAGCCAGCAGAAAGTCCTGGCTTTGTCCCGCAGCCACTGACAACTCTCCTGATCATTCGGTCCACAAGGCAGCTGGAAATACCTCCTGCAGTGCAGCCAGGGCACCATCAACCAGGGAGGGTACCCCCAACACTGCAGCCCTGACCACCTTCAGCACCTCCCCGGACTCTTGCTTTGAGGCTGGGTTGACTCCAGAACCTACTCCAGATTTAGAGACCCCAAGTCTCCGTCTCTGTAAGATGGCACGTAGGGTGAAAGCCCTCCCAGGGTCATTCACCAGGAAGCTGTGCTCATGTGGACTGGGACAGACCGGGGAGCACGGTTCAACCAGAGAGGGTTGGAACCTCAAGATGTCCCCAGGGATAAATCTGACTGAGGTATGATTTTGACCGGGCTTGGAAAAGCCTGTATTTAGTACAGCACTACGGGAGCCAACAGCCAAACTCCTGTTGATTCCAAAATGAGTAAAAATAGTAAAACACTGCCTACTTTAGAAAAAAAACCAAAACAAAAGAAAATCCACAACAAAGCAAACAAACAAAAAAACCTCAAACAAACAAACTTTAACCAACCCACTGAGCGAAAAATAAACAAAATGAAACCAAAACCAACAAGTCTTTAAAAACAGGCGCGTGCAGAGCTCTGTAGCCGAGCAGTCAGGTCACCTCTGCAAGAAACCAGACTCTGAGCCCAAGGACCAGAGTTTCTGTCATGGGGACAGCAGGGACACACACACTGGGGACTTGTCACTCCGTGTCCTAACGCAGGAGGTCTCTCTGAAGTGTCCCGAGTTGTGGTAGGACTCGCTCTCCTTCAGCCCCAGCCAGTCTTCGGCTGGAAAGGGAGTGTTTGCTTCCATTCATCCTTCTGGAGAGAGGGATGAAACCCAGGAGCAGATGTGGAGATGGGCAGCTGGGCTGATGGGTGCGATGGCCAACGTTTTATGGAAGGAATCAACAAATATGGCCCTTTGCACTCAGTGAAATGGAAGTTTTGCTCTCTGCAAGCACCGTGAAGTAAATAAAGCCATTGAAGGTGAAAGCCGATGTGAGCACGGGAGCAAAGGGTATAAATGAGCTGGGCTTTAGTGTGAGTTGAAAACTCAAAGTTCGCTTTGGTCCTGCCAGAAGAGCCACCAGTCAGAGCACCAGCAAAAAGAGCAGCTGAGTCCAGAGCATGTCACAGCTTCTACAACGGCCTCCTGAAGAGTTAACGTACCAACATTTACAATGCAGGAAACTCCCTTTCGATTTGAGAGGTTGTTGTCATCGCATGGAGACTCCCCCAGACACGCCACTGAACGCACAGAGCTCACTGTAGGAAAATGCCACCAGTGCCAAGTGGACATGGCCATTTCCTTTCACATCCTCTAAAGCTAGGTCTAGGTCTTCTCACAGTATTGCAATTTGGTGCTTCTAATATGTAGGGGAGAACTTGTAGAGTAGGGCAGATGGTTGGACTCGATGATCCCAAGGGTCTCTTCCAACCACAATGATTCTATGATGATTCTATGAATCATAGAATCATAGAATAGAATCATTCAGGTTGTAAGAGACCCTTGGGATCATCGAATCCAACCATCCACCCCACTCTACAAAGTTCTCCCCTATACCATACCCCCCAACACCACATCTAATCTACTCTTAAACACATTCAGGGATGGCAACTCCACCCCCTCCCTGGGCAGCCCATTCCAGGCTCTGACCACTCTTTCTGTGAAGAATTTTTTCCTAATGTCCAGCCTAACCCTACCCTGCTGCAGCTTGAAGTCATTTATCTCTTGTTCTATTGCTAATTACCTGTGAGAAGAGAGACCACCACCAACCTCTCTACAATGTCCTTTCAAGTAGTTGTAGGGAGCAATGAGGTCTCCTCTCAGCCTTCTCTTCCTCAAACTAAACAGTCCCAGCTCCCTAAATCACTCCTCATAACACTTATGCCCCAGGCCCTTCACCAGCTTCGGTGCCCTCCCCTGCATTCGCTCCAGCACCTTCAGATGTCTCTTGTGTTGAGGTGCCCATTAACCAGTACTTTCAATCCCAGCTTCCATTAGGGCTCTGCAAACAGTGACAGGCATCTAGAGCCACTTAAATCCCACACTCCTCTTTGTCAGTGTCTGGAAAGAAAAGTACAGGGAAAGATGTCTGGGGGACCACAATGCTATTAGTAAGCAAATACTAAGACTCCACCTAAGTTTGGCCAAGAACAATAGACAAACACCATCTTAACAAAGACGTGATGATGTTCAGTAGAACACTCTGGCCTCTTACTAGCTTTGCTTTCTCCTGCTAGTGGAGAAAGGATTCCTCTGGTTGTAGCAGGCCAAGAAAATCTGTTTCAAGGGCCCCGTGCCAGCTGCCGCGTTGGGTGCGCTGATCAGAACTGCCACCCACCCTGGCCTCTCACAGGCACAGCTCAGTGCTGGCCTTCAGTCATTTCCATCCAGAACAGCCCACAAAGAGTAAGAGGTTCTTTGTGTTTACGGCAACCACCACCGAGCAAGGGAGGGCCCTGATGCTCCAGGACAAGGTACTGCTGTGTGCAGGGTTGCTGGAGGCAGTTGGGTTCATGATGAAGACCATCAGCTCCCTGCCTTCAGGCACTTGAGGTGAGCTGGGAGACTCCAGGCACAGAGCAGGCAGTTCTGGTCTGTTTTCCCACCCGTCCTGCCTGGTCTTGTCTTTCTCAGACTCAGGTCACTGTAACATCCAGCCAATGTAAACATCTTCTAGGGGCTTCCACATACCCTGATGCTCGTGTCCAGAGTCCAGGTCAGGGCCCACAGAGTGACCAGGGCAGGCAGGAGCCAAGGCCCTGACATGGTCACAGGTGGAAGAAGTGATGTTGAGAGATGGTCCAGTTCAGCAAAGTCATTGCACCTTCACCCTCATGTGGATCTCCTGTTTTGGCCCCAACACCTGCCCAGGTATCTTCATTCTGCTGAAACAGTTTCTCTCTTAGCACAGAGGATCCACATCTGCTCCGGTTCCCAGCTCCCCCTCCACCCAGGCATCCTGGGCAATTTATTTCACCCTTTCTTCAGCACTCAATGCTTTCAGGGCTTTCTCCAGCTTTACTCCTTTGGGCCTGTCAAAATTCATTCCCAGCATCCCTGTCCCTGGAGCATGTCACCAGCTACAAGGTCAAAGAGGCTTGAGTCTTGTCTGCAGTGATTTCCCCCAGGATTGCTCAGTAATTGATGAGTGACTTCAAGGTTATCTTCACACCCTTGCCTGGTTTTGTTCCATTGCTGGAGTCACACATTGTTCAGCTTTCACCTGTATGATCTGAAACCGTTTCAGCTTGTACAGGAGCTTCTTCATCTTCCCTTGGACTAACTCCAGGCCTGGAGTCCCTCTCTGGGTTGCCAGACCAGGAGCTACTCCAGTAACTCTCTTCTGAGGCCCCTCAAGCTCTTACTGATGTTTTGTGCAGCCATTGGCAACCCTACGGGATCAAATCCGGCACCGTTGAATTTGGGGGAGATTCTGGGCTTGTGATACACAGAGTTGCACCTCTCCTGCTGCCGGCTTCTAGAGGCCACACCAGCAGCACCCTGGTGCTGCTGGTTTTCTGAACCAGCTGTTCAGAAAATCATAGAATCATTCATATTGGAAGAGACCCTTGGGTTCATGAAGTCCAACCATCAGCCCTACTCTACAATTTCTCCCCTACACCAGACCCCTCAACACCACATACAATCTACTCTTAAACACAGTCAGGGGTGGGCACTCCAGCCCCTCCCTGGGCAACCCAATCCAGGCTCTGACCACTCTTTCCAGGAAGAATTCTTGCCTCATGGCCAGCCTAACCCTACCCTGCTGCAGCTTGAAGCCAGTCCCTCTCCTTCCATCGCTCATTGCCCGTGAGAAGAGACCAGTACCAGCCTCTCTACCATGTCCTTCCAAGCAGCTGTAGAGAGGGATGAGGTCTCCCCTCAGCCTCCTCTTCCTCAGACTCAACAGTCCCAGCTCCCTCAATGGCTCCTCATCAGATTGATTCTCCAGGCCCTTCCCCAGCTCCGTGTCCCTCCTCTGCCCTCGCTCCAGCCCCTCCAGATCTCTCTTGGGTTGAGGTGCCCAGAACTGGACACCAGACTCAAGGGGTGGCTGGTCCCCAGAGCTGAGCACAGGGGGACAATCACCTCCCTACTGCTGCTGGTCACACCAGTTCTCCTACAAGCCAGGATGCCCTTGGCCTTCTTGGCCACCTGGGCACACTGCTGGCTCATGGTCAGCCTCTTGTCACCCAGCACCCCCAGGTCCTTTTCTGCCAGGCAGCTCCAGCCACACTGCCCCAAGCCCGTAACGATGCCTGGGGTTGGTGTGGCCCAAGTGCAGGACCTGGCACTTGGCCTTGTTGAAGCCCATATTAATGAAACAACCTGTTGCTTGTTCATGAGATGTAGATGACACTGAAGGAGGTTGGGAGGGAACACAAAAGCGTGACGTTGACTGATAACCCCATGGACTCTCTGTATTCCCAGCCACGCGAGAGTCTGCCTTCGTCCACGCCATTGCATCAGCAGGAGTGGCCTTCGCCGTGACCCGCTCCTGTGCTGAGGGCACATCCACGATCTGCGGCTGCGACTCCCACCACAAAGGACCTCCAGGAGATGGCTGGAAATGGGGGGGATGCAGTGAGGATGCCGACTTTGGGGTGCTGGTGTCCCGGGAATTCGCAGACGCCCGAGAGAACCGGCCAGATGCCCGCTCAGCCATGAACAGACACAACAACGAGGCCGGCAGGACGGTGAGTGCCCAGAGCTGGTTGTCCATTCCTGCGGGGATGGCCCAGTCTGGCTCCCCCTGATGTAGTGGGACCACAATAATGCCCAGACTGAAGCGTTCTAAGATTATTTTCCAAGGCACAGCACTTCTACTCTCTCCAAACAAATGGGTGGGGGATAAGAAGAGCTAATACACTCTCTGCTGCCAGGCAAAACATAGAATTCCAGAATGGTCAAGTTGGAAGGGGCCTTGGAGATCTTCCAGTCCAACCCCCTGCCAGAGCAGGGACACCCAGAGCAGGTCCCACAGGAATGTGTCCAGGCAGGGTTGGAAGTTCTCCAGAGGAGGAGACTCCGCCACCTCCCTGGGCAGCCTCTGCCAGGGCTCTGCCACCCATACAGGAAAGAAGTTCCTCCTCATGTTCAGATGGAACTTCCCATGTTCTAGTTTGTGCACATTCCCTCTTGTCCTCTCACTGGGCACCACTGAGAAGAGCCTGGCCATCCATCCTCTTGCCCCCTGCCCTTTACCTCTTGCTCAGCATCGATGAGAACCCCTCTCAGTCTGCTCTTCTCCAGACTGAACAGCCCCAGGTCCCTCAGCCTTTCTTCAGCAGAGAGATGCTCCAGGCCCTCATCATCTTTGTAGCTTCTGCTGGACTCTCTCCAGCAGTTCCCTGTCCTTCTGGAACTGGGGAGCCCAGCACTGGTCCCAGTGCTCCAGCTGAGGCCTCCCCAGGGCAGAGCAGAGGGGCGGGATGACCTTCCTTCATCTGCTGGTCACACTCTTTCTGATGCCTTCCAGGACACCACTGGCCTTCTTGGCCACTCAGGGCACATTTGTTGCCACATGGGCCACTTGTCCACCAGGACTCCTGGGTCCCTCTCTGCAGAGCTGCTCTCCAGCAGGTTCCCCCCCCCCCACGAAACTGTCCTGGCCCAGGGGGTTATTCCTCCCCAGGCGCAAAATCCTTAACTTGCCCTTGGTGAACTTCATCAGGTTCCTCTGGGCTCATCTCTCCAGCCTGTCCAGGTCTCACTGGATGGCAGTGGATGGTGTCAGCTACCCCTCCCTGTTTCGTGTCCTCAGCAAACTTGCCTTGATCTCCCAAGGCAGCGCGTAGAAGCCCAACTCAAGAACCCAAGCCCTCAGGTCAATAGTGAAGAGGCTTTTCCTACCAAGCTGCTCCTTCTTGCATGTTCCCTATCAAAACATTGTCCCACCCAGTGATTCCTTGGAATGATGATGGATGTCAGTCCCTTCCAACCCAAGTATTCTATTGAGTTCTCACTGGCAGCAGGTCCCTGGACCACCGCCTGCTCTGGGTCACTGTGAACCCAGTGCACTTTAACTGTGTTGCAGCCTGAAGCAAACACTAAATACCAGTTCTGCAGACCACCAGGGGCAGACATGGAGGGGTAGACCTTCAAATCTCTAGTTTGTGTTAATGACTGACAGATTCTGGTAAAAAAAAAAAAAAAAAAAAAAACCAAAAAAAAAAAACCAACTCCAGTAATTTTAGCAAAAAGCAGTGATTGTTTTGCTCAACAGAGAGGAGAGTTTTGAGGGAGAGATTCACAAGCCCTTAGATTCACAATTTCACTTACTTCCTGGTGCAAACTGTCACTCAGGGCATAAAATGAAGGGTTTTAGCAAAGCCAGGACAAGGGGGTCAGTCTACATCCACCTGTGTCAGAGATATCCTCAACCCTCTGGGCTCTGATTGTCCACTCGGACACAGCAGGGAGGACCCCACTGAAAGGACTGGGCCATGGGATGGGATGGGATAGGATTGGGCAGATGATCAGAGCAGCTGCCCATCTCACCGAGCTTTTCTAGTGCGACATCTCCATCTGGAGATGTTGCTGCCACACACCCTGGCTTCCACACACCACCCAAGACTGTGTGCTCTCCAGACCAAGCTGGGATCGGGTGTTTAGACCCAGGTCGCCACAGCAGGCCAGGTGCCATAAGCTTCTGCTGACCACCTTGTCTTCTCTCCCTTGTACAGACCATCCTGGACCACATGCACCTGAAGTGCAAGTGCCACGGTCTCTCGGGAAGCTGTGAGGTCAAGACCTGCTGGTGGGCCCAGCCCGATTTCCGAGCGATCGGTGACTACCTGAAGGATAAATACGACAGCGCCTCCGAGATGGTGGTGGAAAAGCACCGAGAGTCGCGGGGATGGGTAGAAACCCTCAGGGCCAAGTACGCTCTTTTCAAGCCGCCGACGGAGCGGGATCTGGTCTACTACGAGAACTCCCCCAATTTTTGCGAGCCCAACCCAGAGACGGGCTCTTTTGGGACAAGGGACAGAACGTGCAACGTCACCTCCCACGGGATCGACGGCTGCGACCTGCTGTGCTGCGGTCGCGGCCACAACACCAGGACTGAGAAACGGAAGGAGAAATGTCACTGCATCTTCCACTGGTGCTGCTACGTCAGCTGCCAGGAGTGCGTACGCGTCTACGACGTCCACACCTGCAAGTAAGGCTAGGGAGGTCTCCAACCGATGGGAGGTTGCTCCAGAGCAGGGCCAAGGGGTCCATCAACCCTGTGATCAGACCTCTCCCCCCCGCCCCATGGTGGCCTCACGCTTCAGAGGATGGCGTTAAAAACATGCCAGTGCCCTTGGGCAGGGCAGACCCTCCCACAGCCCACCCCAGCGCCGCAGAGGAGGCTCTCGGCATCTCACCCACACAAAGAGGTCCAAGGCTCGACCTGGAGCTGCAGACACATCAGATCCTGGTTTGCTGACTTCTCTAGGGCTGATTGGGGGTGACAGATCACCTGGGGAGAAGCAGGGACAGTAGGGGTCCCAGTGAGGCATGGCCACACCAGTTCACGTGCTGCTGACACAGCATCCACAGAGCCTCCAGCCCTGTCCTTCTCCGGGGTTCTGGCCCGTGTAGATGTCAACATGGGGGTTCAGGTGGAAATGAATTTTATGGGGTGAAAGCTGAGCAAGTAGAGGCTCCCTGGCCTGCTGGCACATCCATCCTGCTCACAGCAGAGGTGGTGAGGAGGAGGAGGAAAGGATCCAGGTTCCCACACAAGCCAGGCTCCTTCCTCCTTCTCTGAGGAGACAAGGATGGAGAAACAAACCTGTTGGAGCAGGAGAACGGAGTCCTTCACTCCATCCACCTCTCGCCTCCCCTTTGCCATGTCTACCCACCCCACCCGCCCAGATCATCTCAAATGACCCCCCAGAGGATGGTGGCAGGAAATCAGACCCCAGAGCAGATCCAGGGAAGGGGCAGAGGGCACATGGTGAGGTAGCCACCTCTCATGCAGGGCCAAGTTACTGCTCCAGGGCCACCTCACCATGCAACTGCCCAAGGGAGATTTTGAAGGATCTGGGCAGATCCATCCAGCACCTATATACTATGTGTTCCCCACTGCGACTCCACGTCCCAGGGTGAGCTCAGAGTGTTTCTCTGGGGACAAAGCTCCCACCAGGTGAGCTGCTGCACCAGCCCTGAGCACCAGCAACAGACTGGGAGACAGAAGCCATGGCAAGAAGAAATCTCCGCACAAGCCCTGTCCTCCAAGCAAAGACAGACCAGTTCAAACTACTTCACGGAATCATCAATGTTGGAAGGGACCTGTTGGATCATCCGAGTCCAACCATCAACCCAGCTCTGCCCAAACCACCACTGACCCATGTCCCTCAGCACCACGTCTGACCGGCTTTTAAATCCATGCAGGGATGGTGACCCCACCACTGCCCTGGGCAGCCCATCCATCCAGCAGAGGGAAGTCGAGGGCAGACAGGGAAGGGAGACCTTTATCCAACAGCACAATCCCAGCAGACCCTTTCCTTCCCATGGGATTTCCAGTTACCAGCAGTTTGTTCCAGAGGGGCCCACATCCAGCACAGAAGCTCCGTACCATCAGCAGGGAGTTGTTCCCAGGTGTGACCACATGCCGCCCCCCACGGCCCATCACGGTGCAGAAGAAGCAGCAGGACACAGGACACAGCCCCTTCCTCAGCCACATCCCCCTCGGTTTTCATAGTGTGTTGACCAAAAGCCCAGATATTCTCTCTGTCCTGGTGGGCTCCTCCCCAGCTGGTGAGGACACATAACCACGTTCCGATGCGGCTTCTCAGGCACCAGTGATTTCGCACCGAAATACACCTAAACCACTACACCTGGGACTTCTCCACTCCCCTCTTCATCCATGGCACCGCCGAGGGCAAGAGAAGAAGAGAAGAGCAGGGTCCTGTCACCGTTACCTGCGGCCAGAGAGATTGGCAGCCAACATCCCGGTCCCTCCTCTGCAGGGCAGGACAACGAGCTCCAGGGTCCAGGTGGCCCCGGTGGTGGCGGCAGCAGCAGCTTCCCAAAGGTCTAAACCACAGGAGAGCTCCAAGAATCCTCCCCCGCCCAGAAACTCGCCGCCTTCTGATGTGCGTTCTATTGAAGAGTCAATGTTCAACCCTGCGTCCGGGCAGACCCCAAGGACCTGACTTTAAACAAAAACCCCTTGTTGTTTGGTTGGTTGGTTGGTTGTTTTTGTTTTTTTTTAATCAAGAAAAGGTATTTAATATTAAATAGAACATTTATTGCCTTGTCATTATTTTCCTGTAGCCAGATGTCCTAGCACTGAAGGGAAGGAGGTCTCCTCCCATCAACCTGCTGTATCCAAAGTTTTGTATAAAGCCGTAGAGGTCGATTTGGGTTTTATTTTATATTCAGAAAATTTCTCTTTTTATAAGCATTATTTATTATACAATGTATATACCTGAGTTAACTAAGATGATTATATATTATATAAATATATATATTTGGAGAAAACTATATTTCAATTGCATTTCCCTTTTTTTTTGTGGTACGGGATTAAAGAGAAGGTTAAAAAAAACCACCCCAAAACTGGGCCATTTCCCAGCCCGAGTGGTTTCTCCTCTGACGGTCCCCGAAGTCCTGGGGAATGACTCCGAGGGGGAGTGGTGGTTTGTCCCCTGTCCCCCCCCTGCTCCTTCCACACCTCCCACCAGACCAGGTGGCTCCAAGCCCCCTCCAACCTGGCCTTGAACCCCTCCAGGGATGGGGCAGCCACAGCTTCTCGGGGCAACCTGGGCCAGGCTCTCACCACCCTCATCCCAAAGTTCTTCCCCACAGCTCAGCTCCATCTCCCCTCTTGCAGGTTCAAACCCTTCCCTCTCCTCCCAGGGCTCCCCTCCCTCATCCAGAGTCCCTCCCCAGCTCTCCTGGAGCCCCTGCAGGGACTGGAAGGGGCTCTAAGGTCTCCCTGGAGCCTTCTCTTCTCCAGGCTGAACCCCTCAACTCTCTCAGCCTGTCCTCACAGCAGAGGGGCTCCAGCCCTCCCACCATCTCCGTGGCCTCCTCTGGCCCCGCTCCAACAGCTCCATGTCCTTCTGCTGTTGGTGGCCCCAGACCTGGAGACAGCACTGCAGGGTGTGGACCTTCTCACACCCCCTCAACACCCCCACGTCCTTCTCCTCAGGGCTGCTCTCCATTCTCCCCTCCCCTCGATACTCCGGTTCTTCTGCAAAAGACACCCTGAACTCCAACAGCTCCATGTCCTTTCTCTGTTGAGGACCCCAGAGCTGGACACAGTGCTCCAGGTGGGGCCTCAAAGTAGATCCCATTACACGTCAAGAATTGTGGTTGCCCCAAAGCACTTGTGTAAAAGTACATGAGGGTCCAGAGCTGGGTGAAGAGCTGGTGGCACCGATGGAGACACTCAGTGTCCACCTGTGTGTTACAGCACAGCCTGAGCTCCCCTCAGCTCCCCTCTCCTGGAGATCAGCTGAAGTTTGGGATTGTGGAGCTCCACTCAGGTGCTGAGACTCCATCTGCTGGGAGCAGAGTCTGTGTAGGTCTTTGATATTCTTGGTTTCTCTTCTGTAGTTGCTGCCGTGACGTGGTGCCCGTTGGGAGACGTGGAAATACTGTCTCAGAAGAACCAATCCCACCTTCCTGCCCGTCCCCAGCTCACACCCTGACTGGTGCCCCAGTTCCATACCACACCCCACATTGCCCAGTGTCCCTCTGCCAGAGCCACCTCCTGCTGGGTGGCAGCGGGGACACCCTCAAAGCCACCCGTTGTCACCCAACAACTGAGAATTCCGGCCTCAGGGAGCGTTTTGAGCTTAAGGGCTTTGGGTGAAGGTGTCCCTGCATCTGCCCATCATCCCGAGCCTTCCTCCACCACATTCCTTCCCCCAAAAAACCCCTCCCAGCTCTTGGAAATAGCCGTGTCCTCCACTGACAACTCAGTTTCAGAGAAGGTTCAGGAAAAAGCAGCACGAGGGTGAGGGAGGGGATGGAGAATTCGGCCTGGACTGTTCGAAGCAACGCAGTTCTCACCACAAAGATGCTCTCGCCCACCTCGGAGCAGAGGTGGTGGGAAGGTGCTGCCTGGAGTCATTCTCTTCTGCCACCTGCAGGAAACGTCTGAGGGAGAGGTTGGAAGAGGCTGGAATGGGTGGGATGTCCCCAGTTTGCCCCACTTTTCCACCAGGGCCTTCATCAAGTGTGACACTCCCAACTCTCACACACTCTGGGGCTTGCCCAGCGCTGCAAGGTCCAGAAAGATCTAGGATGAGCTGAACCAGGGGCTCTTCTCGGTCAACTCCCAGTGGCCAAGCCCTTCGTGCAGGGGACACATTCAACCCATCCACATTCAGGTACCAACCGAGCGTCCCTCTGGCCACCAGCAGCCTGGGAAGAGCTTGGCTGTCCCCGTGCCACAGACAAGACACACAGGGCTCCCAGGGCTTCACAAGTAGTTGTGCTTTTTATTGAATCCACCGAATGTGCAATTAAACCAGATATTTATTCATCACTATTTATTCTGGACAAAGACACAATAAGGTTTACACCATTTACTCTGAAATATAAGTTAAGGGGCGCCGCTGGCGCTGGGACCAGCAGAGGGAAAGGGAGGAAGGAAGGGAGGGAGGAACAAATAAACCCAGGAGATCCTACACAAAATGGGGGGGAATATTCACCATTGGGCCTCGCAACGTCATCACAACACAAGAGCACTGCCAAGGGAAGAGCCACCAGCGGGGAGTGACTGGGACACCCCGCCTGCCGCGCAGCAGGCGCTAAGGACCACGGCACCTTCTCCTCCGGGACCGGGGAAGGGGAAGCACCCTCGTTCCCTGGGAACGCCGCGCCGGGCAGGAGCGTGTCTGGTCAAGCTCGGGAAGCTCCACTGACTAAGATCTCAGAAATGGCTTTGATTTCGTGCCCCACCAAACTGAGGTATGTTCCATGGCCCTTATGAGACGCCTGGAGCCGAAGGGGCGGAGGGGAGGAACCTCGTGCAGCCACCACCCAGGGCAGCCACCGCCGCCGGGTGGCTCCGGGGGAAGGACCACGTAGTGAAGTCCGATACATTCCTTTATTTCAGTGCAAAAACCAACAGCAATGCACGCCTGGTGCATCCACAGAGCTTGGCTTCCCCTCTCCCCCCTAAGGAGGATGAATTTCAACCTTTGGTAAACGTGGCAGAGAAGCAGGACACAGCGGGACACAGCGGGGCGGGGGAAGGACGGAGCCGCAGGCGTCACCAGAACCACCATCGAGTCAACAACGGGCTTTGACGCCTTCAACACTGGATGTGGAAGTTCCCCCTGCTCTGATCAACGTCATTCCTTGCCTTCATCCAGTCCCTAACACCACCAGCAGGGCCCTCTCCTCCAGGCCATGGGGGCAAAGGGCAGCAGGGACCGAGGGTCCAGGCGGTTCCGGAGCCGCGTCGTCGCGGGCGCCGTCCGTAGGGATCAAGGAGAAGCCGGGCCCAGCGTTGGGGTGAGGCGTGGGATGACACGGGAAGCACTCGGCAGTGGGGGGACTCGAACACACCTTCACCCCAGACCACCAGGTTTTACTGGAAAGGGGGGGGATTCCTCTCCCACCGCAGCCCCCGGGCACCACGTGAGCGTTGGCTTCAAAACACGCAGGACATTTCTCCCCCCCCAGCCCACCCCCCATGCTGGAAAAACCCCAAAGGAGAAGGCAGCCTGGCCTGCACGGAGACAGAAGCACGGTGTTCGGGGAGACACGTCCACACGACATCAGAGCATTGAGGAGGAGGAATAAAGATACTGTATTGCACTAAACATGCAGATTCCACGGGGGTGGGTGGGTTCCTGGGAAAGGGGGGGAGCGTTGCGCTTTGTCCGGTGCGTTGAAGGCAAGAAGAGGAAGGATCCCAGGGTACGATCTCCAGGTTGGTCGCTTTTCCAGCTGTTGATCTCACACTTGGTCCAGCTTCAGTCTAGGGTTGGAACTCTTGCAAAAGAAGCCAGATGCGTGAGGAAAGCATGCACACACGTATGACAGCACCCAGCACCCAGCGGCACCGGGACAGACCCCGCTGTCAGCTCCCCCTGCCCGGGCACCACGTGTTAGAAAGTCACTTTCCAGGAGGTGCCACCAGCAGGCCTGGGCTCAACTACTCCCTGGGCCACCTACAGGGGACAGAGTAGGAGATCCTTCTCTCAGAGGGGAGAAAAACAGGAAGGTTCCAGGTTTTAGATGAAGAGCTGGATTTTAACTCTAGCAGGATCTCTTCAGACTTACTTGAGCTCAAGGAAGCCCACCTGTGGCCCAACATCTCACTTAGGTTTTAAAGCCACGGGAAAATTAAGTGAAGCAGAGGATTCAGGCATGTGGGTCCCTCAAAAGGTCTTCAGGAGCTCCCCCCTCCCCAAACTGGCCCAGAGCTGGAGGGGGAGCTGATCCCACAGAGCGAGGGGACCACCTCGAGGTCAGACACCCCACACTGCCCTTTCTCCTCAGATTGATGCCAGTTCCTGAGCAGAAGGGAATTTTAAGCAATGCCTTGAAATCCAAGGTACTTACGTTCCTTCTTCTCTCAGGAGAGCCAAGAACTTTTTCACCCGATACTCAGGATCCATCTAAACACCAAACAAAAGAGAGCTCCATTATGATCCCACAATGGTCCCAGCAGCCCAACTGGAAGATGAGGCCATGGAGATAACCAGAGCTGGGTCTGTTGTTGCTGTGCCCATCATTGGCCTGGCCAGAGGACACCCTGCCTGGCCAGGGGACACCCTGCCTGGCCAGGGGACACCCTGCCCAGCCAGAAGTTCTACAGCAAAGCACTGCACCAGGAGAAAAAGCTCATTAGCAGAAGCTTAACAAGCTCATGTAGCTCCAGGATGAGCCAGACTGGGAACACACCAGTGTTTCTACCAGGTGCTCCTGTTTTCATGGTGATCTGCACGCTGGCTTCATCCCACACTCCACTCCTGCCCTGCCTCCAGAGCTGGGGCAGCAAATTAAAGTCAGGATTGGAAGGGACTGAAGGTGTCCTGGATGTTCTTCTGTCCTCCTTAACCCCCGCAGCTCCAGCAGAGGAGGAGCTGCACGTGGTGGGCTGGCACCGAAAGGGAAACCTGAATCACAGCTCATGGCCCCCAGAACCTGCACCAGGGTTGAAGAAAAGGCCAAAATACATTTGATGTTTGACCACGAGTAGGAAAGCCACATCTGAGAGGGATCCCGGGCCATCTGAGATAAGGCACATGGCATTTTTGTAGATAACGGGCAGTAAAGATGCCTACTTCTGGAAGGACTTCTTTAGAGGAGTCACTCAAGCAGCAGCCCAGCAAGTCCTCAGATTTGACTTCTCATCTATGGTCCAAACTCACAGACAGATTCTCCAAGAGAAAGCTAGAAAATTGGGCAAATGAACTGCCAAGAAGTGGGCCTTGCTGACAACAGTCCAAAACCCAAGCTTCACCCATCCCTGCTGGAGCTGGAAGGTCTGGTCCCCATCAAATGCTGATGTTGAAGAGGGTGGTGAGATGTCCACAATCATCTAGACACATGCTTCCTGAAGGTGTGAATTGGATTAGAAGACGTCCTGAGGTCCTCTCCAAGAAGAATGGGCCTGTGATTCTAAGACCTCAAGCATGCTGCAGAGCAGTGGAAGGCAGTGTGATGGTGTGAGGAGAAGCAACTCACTGCCAAGTACCTGCACCCCCACAGACCCGCTGCTGAGGGCCAGGGGCAAACCCCCACGAGCACAGCAAGAGCTTCTGGGCACACTAAACTAAACACTCCCAACTCCCTCCATGGCTCCTCATCAGATTGATTCTCCAGGCCCTTCCCCAGCTCCGTGTCCCTCCTCTGCACTCGCTCCAGCCCCTCCAGATCTCTCTTGGGTTGAGGTGCCCAGAACTGGACACCAGACTCAAGGGGTGGCCTCCCCAGTGCTGAGCACAGGGGGACAATCCCCTCCCTACTGCTGCTGGTCACACCAGTTCTCCTACAAGCCAGGATGCCCTTGGCCTTCTTGGCCACCTGGGCACACTGCTGGCTCATGGTCAGCCCCTTGTCACCCAGCACCCCCAGGTCCTTTTCTGCCAGGCAGCTCCAGCCACAGTGCCCCAAGCCTGTAGCCATCCATGGGGTTGGTGTGGCCCAAGTGCAGGACCTGGCACTTGGCCTCGTTGAAGGCCATGCCATTAACATTGGCCCATCCATCCAGTCTGTCCAGGTCCCTCTGTAGAGCATCCCTGCCCTCAA
>VZTM01014748.1:191496-202642 GCA_013400555.1 Jacana jacana
GCTACCAAGATGATGAAGGGAGTGGAGCATCTCCCAGAGGAGGAAAGGCTGAGGGAGCTGGGTCTCTTGAGCTTGGAGAAGAGGAGACTGAGGGGGGACCTCATGAATGTTGATAAATCTGTGAAGGGTGAGTGTCAGGAGGATGGAGCCAGGCTCTTCTCAGTGACACCCAGTGACAGGACAAGGGGCAATGGGTGGGAGCTGGAACAGAGGAGGTTCCAGTTAAATATGAGGAAAAACTTCTTCCTGGTGAGGGTGAGGGACCCCTGGCAGGGGCTGCCCAGGGAGGTGGTGGAGTCTCCTTCTCTGGAGACATCCCAACCCCGCCTGGAGGCGTTCCTGTGTGACCTGCTCTGGGTGTTCCTGCTCCAGCAGGGGGTTGGACTGGAGGAGCTTTCAAGGTCCCTTCCAATCCCTGAGATTCTGGGATTCTGTGACACTGGGTGTGTAAGGGATGACCCAAGGATGTGGCACTAAATACGAGCCTTTGGAGGTTAAAGAAGGCCGGGAATAGCAATAAACACGCTTTGGGGGAAATCAAGCTGCCAAAACCACGTGGGGTGACATGGTTCATACACCGGGAACCGAAGCCACCTGAGACCCCAGAGCAAGGCAGTGGTTCAGGAAAACATTGTGCTGTTGAGAGAGTGGCTCAGCAAGAGTCAGGTCTGAAACAAACCCAAAGTCCCCAGACAGCCCAAAAATATCTCCATGTTTGCTGATCCAAGAGAACCAGACTGGGGGACTGCAGAGAAAGGAACTAAGTGCACGTTTTTTGCAAAGCAGTAATTCACCACAGGATCTAATCAGCTCCATGTTGACAAATTTCAAGCAGCATTTGGAATTTGGAAGGGATTTTGCACGCAAATCTCCTTCTGAAAAGCCGTGGCCCAGCTCAAGAACAAAAAGGAACTGGTCTTGGGACTTCTCATTTGGAGGAATTCTGCTTTCCTGTAAAAACCAGTAGCCCGGTGAGGTGTCCCTGTGGGCTGCCTGGATCACTTCCCTGTATTTATAGCAGTTCAGCAGATGGAGTCACGGAGACACCTCAGACCTTCAGGAACAGAACTTCTTCATATTTAGCTGCCATATGCTGTTCCCTCAGCTCTTACACAATGACCTGACTCGAGTGCAGGAACAGAAGATGCTGTTGGTACCAACCACCCGTGAGCAGGAGCCCAGGGATTTATCAAGCATCGCTCTGGGCAGCAGCAGCCCTTCGCGTTCCACGTGTTCCATCTGTCAGAAATGGCACAAAGTCACGGTTCTGCCTGTCCTCTCCCAGCCTGACTGGTCCCAGCCCCAGCTACAGAAAGGATGGTCTGGTTAAAATAAATACCCACCCAAGACCAGCTCCCCAGTCTGCCCAGTCTAGGGCAGGGGGAAGCATCCCCACTGAAACATCCCAGCCACGGGGCCATCACAGAATCCCAGAATACTCTGGGGTTGGAAGGGACCTCTGGAGATCCTCCAGTCCAACCCCCTGCCACAGCAGGGGCACCCAGAGCAGGTCCCACAGGAACGTGTCCAGGCAGGGTTGGAATATCTCCAGAGAAGGAGACTCCCCCACCTCTCTGGGCAGCCTCTGCCAGGGCTCTGACACCCTCAAAGTCAACAAGTTCCTCCTCATGTTGAGATGGAACTTCCCATGTTCCAGTTTGTGCCAGTTCCCTCTTGTCCTGTCACTGGGCTCCACTGGAAAAAGCCTGGCCCCATCCTCCTGACACCCACCCTTGAAGTATTTCTGGGTGTTGATCAGCTCCCCCTTGGCCTTCTCTTCTCCAGACTGAACAGACCCAAGTCCCTCAGCCTTTCCTCAGCACAGAGATGCTCCAGCCCCTCATCATCTTGGTGGTCCTTTGCTGTGCCCTCTCCAGCAGTTCCCTGTCCTTCTGGAACTGGGGAGCCCAGAGCTGGTCCCAGTGCTCCAGCTGGGCCCTCCCCAGGGCAGAGCAGAGGGGCAGGATGACGTCCCTCAAGCCGCTGGCCACGCTCTTGATGCACCCAGGAAACAGCTCCTGACACCCTGAACAAATCTGGGGAGAGTGCTTCCACCCACACTGCGGACTCAGGACGGCCCATAATTTACACAGCTCTGAGTTCTGATAAGGAACCAATTCTTAAGGTCAAAGCAGCCAAAGGAAACGTCTCGTGTCAGAAGAAGGGATCCATTGTCACGGGGAAGCGAAATGGGCTGCAACGGAGCCAGGCGGCCCCCGAAGGCCTGCGCCCCTTAAATACATTTAACACACGTGAGCAATGACTTACTGACTTGCCTGGAGGCATGGAATGAAAAGCCAAGGAAGAAGAGGAAAAAGTAATCTAGATAAATGACTCCATTCCCCGAGGTGACATCCAGTCAGAGCACATCCTCGGCGCTCGGCAAGTTTTAACAGGGTCACGGGCAGCGAACGGAGGGAGACGCGACTGGCGCCCTGCTCAGCTACGTGCCTCTCAGCTTCTGCTCAGCCTCTCCTGGGAAGATCTAAGGAGGGTTCACTGGGCTGCACTGCACCCAGCTGAGGTTGCTGGCGAGCGTGTGGGAGGAGGGAAGGTGCTGGGGGTGGGTGTGAAGGGAGCAGGTTTAGGGCCCTGCGTCGCCAGTGCCAACCCGGGGCCGAGCAGGAGCCCGACGGGTGGCTCCGGGCACGGGGAGGGGAGAGCAGCCACATACTTCTACCGGCTGCAATCACTCTCTTTCAAGTGCTGCAGAGAGGAGAGGAGCTGAACAGCCTGACAGATTTATCTGCTGCGGGGAAAGAGCACCCACACCTGCACAGCCACCTCTGTCCTTAAAAAAACCCAAACCCCAATAAAAGATCCTGAGTGATTGCTGTCTGCGGTCGTAACGTGCTGGGTGCTGGGTGCTGGTGCTGGGTGCTGGGTGCTGGGTGCAGGGAAGGAATTTTCAGGAAAGGTGCAGTTAATCCCATCCCTCTTGTCGCCAGACACACTTCCCTGAAGAGCAGCTCGAACCAGCCCACAGGGGCTGAGGTTAAAGATCCCCCCAAGGGACCACGACCCGGCCTCTCCTCTCACCCGTAGCTCTTTTCTGAGTTAAACCCATTCAAAGTCCTCCCACCCCACGGCCAGAGTCTGCAGAGAAGTGGGGGAAGCCCTGAGCCCCCTTTCTCCTTCCCCTGGTCCTTCCTGGACCAGGGACGTTCTTACCTGTAACGACATTTCTATCAGCATCAGCAGCTTCTTGATCCCGATCCAGACCGGCTTCCCTTTGACGTTCTGGGCGATGGTGCTGCGTTCCTTGTCTTTGAAGTTACCCAGGAGCTGGGGGGGGGGGGTCAAAAAACCCAAAACCATTTCAAATTACTGAGAGGAGAGAGTCGGTTGGAATAAGGCTGCCTAACTCGGGAACGAGAAGGTCAGAAGCAGTTTCTAGCTTAGAAGCAGGCAAGGCAAAACACTGGGATTCTTTTATTCCATAATGGAATAGAATCATAGAGGTTGGAAGAGACCCTTGGGATCATCAAGTCCAACCATCAGCCCCATTCTACAAGTTCTCCCCTACACCAGATCCCTCAACACCACATCCAATCTACTCTGAAACACAGTCAGGGATGGGGACTCCACCNTCACCAGTGCTGAGCACAGGGGGACAATAATGGAATTCCGTATTCTTTTCATGGCATCCCTCATCTAAAAGTTATGGATTCTCTTTCAGGCTCCATCCCAGATCACAGTCCAGAAGGAACACGGGCATCCCGAGCCGCAGTAAGTCCTCAGAACTGCTGGAAGAGCATCCGTGTCCTTCAGGCTTCAGTGACTCCATCAGGGTGAGAACTCTGGGAGTTTGCACAAAGGATTTCCCTGTTGGGTTTATTTTAACAGCCCCCAACAGTCGCTGGAATTCCCACCCCGGCACAGAATAAGCGGCCATTAAGGGCACCAATTTCTAAAGAACCCATCATCTCCTCAGCACCAAACACCTTCCTTTGATGCTCTTCCAGTTACTGAGAGCTTGGAAGCCTCCAGGCACCGAAGTGCCCTGATTACACTCATTACCCACTTCCCTGCCCTCGGAATCTTTCAACCCACAACCTTCTCCCCTGGAATTACCGTTCTCTCGTTTTGCCTTCACTCATTGTATGAAAAGGTCACCCGGAGGAGCCTGAGAACTGCTCCCTTGTGACACGACGCTGAGTGGGACAGCGTTCCCAAACTGCAAAATCGCCCCTTTCCAGCACATGTGTCATCCTTGAGGTTTTCCTCACCTCCAAAGCCTCCATCAGCTGCTCCCCCGTGGCGATGTTGGGCACGTGGATGGTCGTGCTGAAGGCGTTGAGCATTTCCATCTCCTGCAGGACGTCTTTGCGACTGGTGGTTCCGATGATCAGGAGCTTGCGACCCTGCCCACACAAGGGGGTAAGCGTCAGGAGAGGAAACAGAAGGGAAGGAACCAAGTGTTGTGGAGCTTTGGGCTAGCGGTGACGGAGGAAGAGAACCTGCCACTTCAAATGAAGAGGATTCAACGCGTCGGTAACCGAAGCTGGCAGTGCCAGGAGCAGGATCAGACTCCAGCACTCAGGGCAATGCCACCAACAGGCTCCACAATTATGGTCCCACCATAGAAGAAGACCCACCCAACACTCACAGCCTTCCCACCTCTCCTGTCCTTCTACGTTCAACATTAAATAGCTGAATCCTCATTAAATTAAAAAGCATGAGCAGACCCCCCCACACTGCCAAAAGCTGAATTAGAGGTGACTTCTTGGGGGAAGAGCCCCTCTCTAGAAACCCCATGGGTGTGGGGAATCCTCTTCCACTCCACCCACAGTTCCAATGGTTCCAGAGCTCAGGCTTGAAGAGTTGCCATTGAGTTGCCCAGACTTCCCACTGCCCATGAGGTTGCACCAAAGGACAAGAGCACGTCTGGCCGCCTCCGAGCTCAAACCAAGCCCCAGTGAGGCCTGAATCTCAGCGTGGAGGGATGAAGGTGGAGCTGATGGAGGGAGCTGCTGGGGTTCCCAGCTGTGACCAGTCCCTGCTCCGGCTCTGCTCACACGGAGCCCACAGGCAGAGGGGACACAGGGCCGGCCAAGCATCCTCCTCCTCCTCCATGGAGAGGTTCAGCTCGGAGACACAGCCAAGTTCTTTCTTTCAGCTATTTTCAGGCATAAAACAAACTCAAACCTAAAGAGCAGCCGGAACCCATTTCGCAAGCGCTTTGCACTCCTTCATCAAGGGATGAAAACCTCCTCAGACTCAAGACATCTCTGAAGCGACGATGATGCACCCTCCCAGCATCCCTCTGGTTTTCCCCGAGCTGCTGTGTCACCCCGGGGTCCTGCTTGGGGTGACAGACAGTGAGAGCACCGGGGATGGCAACCGACTCACTTCGGGTTCATTTCTAGCCTGAGAGGGCCCACGGACACGATGCCCAAGGGGTTGGGACCAGAGCACCTCTGGGTCCTGGGGGAAACACTCAACCTCCTGTGGGTCAGTCCCTGCCCACGAGTGTGTCAGGGCCACACTCACCCTCCCATGGGTCAATATCCTGAGGGATCTGGTGTAGGGGAGAGCTTTGTAGAGTGGGGCTGATGGTTGGACTCCATGATCCCAGGGGTCTCTTCCAACCTGACTGATTCTATGATGATTCTATGAGTGTGTCAGGACCACACTCACCCTCCCATGGGTCAGTCACTGCCCTGGGGTGTGTCAGGGCCACCCTCCCATGGGTTAAATCACTGCCCACAACTCCAGAGGCACAACCTCTGCTGAGGGGGAATCCTCAGAAACCCACTGGGCAACAGAGTGGGGAAAAGCAGCCCATTCCTGCTGGTGACAGGGATGCCAGGTTCAAACCCATAGTGGGAGTAGAGAATGCTTCATTCCTAGAGGGAACTCGCCTGCTGGTGGCACACAGCAGGCAGAAGAAGGTCTGAGGGTGTAAAAGCACCTGCAGGCAGCCCCCAGAAGGGCACACGGTGTCCACAGGAGGCAAAAATACAACTAGCCCTTCCCAGATGAAGCCTGAGCGATGCTCAGCAACCCAAAAGCTTTGTACCAACCAGAGGACAAATTTTCCCTGGTCTCTGTCTTGAGAAGGGGCTGGTAAAACAGGTTAAACACGGGCTCAGGAGCTGCGTGAAGCGAGTCTCCCCCCAAGGACACTGGAACCATCACCTCCCTTGAGTTGCACGAGCCACAGACACCTCTGAGGTTTGCTCTGGAGCCCCCGACCAAGGAGAAGGTTTCCACCTCGGAAAGAGACACTTGGGGTAAGAGCAGAGGCAACTGGGTAAATGTTAAACCCTTCTGAAGGTGGAGGCAGGGATTAGCACTGGACCTCGGGGGGGAGATTTCATCCCGAGTCCCATTTGCTCTGCTGTCACGGTCACCAACACTCAACGCTCTGCCCTCAGGGAGGTTTCGCTCCGGTCATAAATAACACCGACCCAGCAGATATTATATATGCCATAAGTCAGTAAAAAGGTCTAATCTTAGAAGGATTTCTGCTGCCATAGTCAAAAGCCTGTAACAAGTCCCCCAGCCGCTCTTCAGCACCTTCACGCCGTGTCCCGTCACACGGGGAAGGTGTCAGGGGACAAAGGAAGCCAAAGACAGACCCTGGAAGAGAATGGAGGCCACCAAAACACACACCAGCCCCTCCTGCAGGTAGAGACCCCCACTACACTACACCTCCTCAGAATACAGCAATTCTTTCAAAACCAGTGTTTATTACTGTATGTAACTCAAAACCCCGAACAGCTTGGGAAAGGGATCATCCTCATATGAGTTTTCCATGAAATATGGATGTTCTAGCAGGGAAAACCACTCAAGTGCAGCCAGCAGGGCAGTACCTGTTCCCTAAACCCAGCTGACCTGGGCAGAGACCCAGCTGTAGAGACCTTCTGGCTCTCTCCAACTCCCTGAAAGGAGGGTGCAGCCAGGAGGGGTCGGTCTCTTCTCCCAAGGAACAGGCCATGGGACAAGAGGAAACGGCCTCCAGTTGTGCCAGGGGAGGTTCAGGTTGGAGATGAGGAGAAATGTTTAGAGGGAAAGGGTTGTGAAGCCTTGGGATGGGCTGCCCAGGGCAGGGGTGGAGGCACCATCCCTGGAGGGATCCAAAAGCCGGGCTGACACAGGGCTGAGGGACACGGGTTTGATCAGAATTGGGTTGATGGTTGGACCCATTGATCTGAAAGGTCCCTTCCAACCCAGACAATTCTGATTCCAACAGAGATCCTGGCACAGCAGATAAAACACCAATCAAGGGAATGGCAACTTGCAGACTAATTGCTTGAAGGGTGTGACGTGAGCAACCTCTACATCCCTGAACTCCAAGCTTGACTGTAAGAAAAAATGAAGTCTAGTGGAGTCTCCTTCTCTGGAGACATTGAAACCCTGCTTGGACATGTTCCTGTCCAACCTGCTCTGGGTGACCCTGCTCTGGATCATCTCCAGAGGTCCCCTGCAGCTCCTGCCAGTCATTCTGGGACTGTCATCAGAGGTGGAAAGGTCTCACCAAGAAAGTGAGAAAAAGGAGAAAGCTTCTCCAACTTCTGAGGTCCGTGTGTGATCTCATCCTCTGTGTTTCCTTCTCCACTAACACAGCTCCAAGGACATGTCCCTGCTCCCAGAGAGATGCCCACACTCCAGGGAGTTGTTTCTCAAAATGCAAAGAAACCCAAACTGCTGACAGCCACTGTGAGGGTGAGAGCATCCCAAACCTGCTGTAAACCAGGGCAGTGGGACCGGTTACTGGACCCCACAAAAATGACTAAAAGCCTAATACCATTTAGAAAAGCCACTGGAATGGATCACCCACTGTGGAAGTTCTGCACCAACACCCGCTCAGGGAGAAGCCTTGCACAAAAAGCAACCAGCAGACTGGGCTTCAAACAGCTCCAAGAGAGGTCCATCAAATCAGAAATGGGGCAGAGGAGATGAGGGGGGAAACTGCTGCTTCTCAAAATATAAGAAAACCCCAGGGAGCACGACGTGAAGTCATCCAGCAGCAGTTTTAAGTGGAAAGGATGATTGTTCTCACCACAGAGTCCAGATGAACTCAAACTCTACATTAATGGGAGAGGCTTCAACCAGGCCAAGTGCCAGGTCCTGCCCTTGGGCCACCCCAACCCCATGGATGGCTACAGGCTTGGGGCAGTGTGGCTGGAGCTGCCTGGCAGAAAAGGACCTGGGGGTGCTGGGTGACAAGGGGCTGACCATGAGCCAGCAGTGTGCCCAGGTGGCCAAGAAGGCCAAGGGCATCCTGGCTTGTAGGAGAACTGGTGTGACCAGCAGCAGTAGGGAGGGGATTGTCCCCCTGTGCTCAGCACTGGGGAGGCCACCCCTTGAGTCTGGTGTCCAGTTCTGGGCACCTCAACCCAAGAGAGATCTGGAGGGGCTGGAGCGAGTGCAGAGGAGGGACACGGAGCTGGGGAAGGGCCTGGAGAATCAATCTGATGAGGAGCCATTGAGGGAGCTGGGACTGCTGAGTGTGAGGAAGAGGAGGCTGAGGGGAGACCTCATCCCTCTCTACAACTGCTTGGAAGGACATGGTAGAGAGGTTGGTGCTGGTGTCTTCTCACGGGCAATCAGCGCTAGAAGGAGAGGGAATGGCTTCAAGCTGCAGCAGGGTAGGGTTAGGCTGGCCATGAGGGAAGAATTCTTCCTGGAAAGAGTGGTCAGAGCCTGGACTGGGCTGCCCAGGGAGAGTCCCCACCCCTGACTGTGTTTGAGATGTTTGAGCTGTGGTGTTGGGGGCTGTGGTGTAGGGGAGACCTTTGTAGAGTGGGGCTGATGGTGGAACTCCATGATCTCAAGGGTCTCTTCCAACCCGAATGATTCTAGGATTCTAATAGAAAACTGCCCAGCAAATAGGACTTTCGCCTTTCAACAGTGTAAGATGTTTGGTGTTGGACTCGTTACTGGGCAGTTTCACTTCCAGTTCAGTTCCTCCAGCACCAGAGATCAGACACAGACACCTCCCTTCGGTCTGGGTTCAGCCTGCCCATTTTTAGGCAAAGAAAGAGCCCAGTTGGGAGCCCAAGATCCCTCTGGACTGATGGGGGACGCCCTGTAGGGGCATGTCGTCGCGCTGCCTCCTAGAAGTGAGACATCCCTGGATTTCCCCTTTCTGCTGCTGGGATTTTATCTGAACAAAGGACACAATCTTGGGGACAGCTATAGGATTCAGGTATCACAGGAGGAAGTGGTTTGAAACCACTCCATTTTCAAGCATTAGGAGATCGGTTCTTCTGAGACAGTATTTCCACATCTCCCAACGGGCACCACGTCACGGCAGCAACTACCGAAGAGAAACCAGGAATATCAAAGACCTACACAGACTCTGCTCCCAGCAGATGGAGTCTCAGCACCTGAGTGGAGCTCCACAATCCCAAACTTCAGCTGATCTCCAGGAGAGGGGAGCTGAGGGGAGCTCAGGCTGTGCTGTAACACACAGGTGGACACTGAGTGTCTCCATCGGTGCCACCAGCTCTTCACCCAGCTCTGGACCCTCATGTACTTTTACACAAGTGCTTTGGGGCAACCACAAATCTTCACGGGTAACGGGATCTACTTGGAGGCCCCACCTGGAGCACTGTGTCCAGCTCTGGGGTCCTCAACACAGAAAGGACATGGAGCTGTTGGAGTTCAGGGTGTCTTTTGCAGAAGAACTGGAGTATTGAGGGGAGGGGAGAATGGAGAGCAGCCCTGAGGAGAAGGACGTGGGGGTGTTGAGGGGGTGTGAGAAGGTCCACACCCTGCAGTGCTGTCTCCAGGTCTGGGGCCACCAACAGCAGAAGGACATGGAGCTGTTGGAGCGGGGCCAGAGGAGGCCACGGAGATGGTGGGAGGGCTGGAGCCCCTCTGCTGTGAGGACAGGCTGAGAGAGTTGAGGGGTTCAGCCTGGAGAAGAGAAGGCTCCAGGGAGACCCTGGAGCCCCTTCCAGTATCTGAAGAGGCTCCAGGAGAGCTGGGGAGGGTCTCTTTGTTGGGGAGTGCAGTGACAGGACAAGGGGGAACAGCTTTAAATTGGAAGAGGGGAGATGGAGCTGAGCTGTGGGGAAGAACTTCTCTGGGGTGAGGGTGGGGAGAGCCTGGCCCAGGTTGCCCCGAGAAGCTGTGGCTGCCCCATCCCTGGAGGGGTTCAAGGCCAGGTTGGAGGGGGCTTGGAGCCACCTGGGCTGGTGGGAGGTGTCCCTGCCCAGGGCAGGGGGGTTGGAACTCAATGATCTTTAAGGTCCCTTCCAACCCAAACCATTCTGTGATTCCATGACACGTATGAGCTTGCTGAGGCTCTGCCAAAGTCACTCCTGTAGACGCAGTCCTGTCTGCAGCTCAGATACCCCTTCTCCATCCCAGGACTTGGTCTCCAGACGCCTTTCATAAAGGGGCAAGAGCCCCCAGTGTCCTGGCGAGTTGAGGGGCAGGTCAGGGCACCCCTGGGGGCAGTGGAGGAGGGTCCCATCCCGCATGTCCCGGCTCGGGGCCGGGCTTTCTCCCCCTGAGCCGATTGTGAGCCTTTGATGGGAAGCAGCAGGGAAGCACGTGTGAAACCTCCGTGGGGCTGGTGAGTTGTTGTCCCCACGCCCTGTGTGCCCCTGCATGTAGATGAAGCAGCTTCGCCTTTCGGAGCTGCTGCCGCTCGGTTCTCAGAGAAGCCCTTTTTCTGCCGCCCGGCTCCCTGCTGCGACAGCCCTTTTCACTCTTTCTATCCATTTTCCCAACCCACCCCCCAGCCCCCTTCTCCCCACACAACACAGGGAAACTCGACTGAAATAAAGACCCAGGAGAACGTGGTTCATTTTCTTCTCCTCGATCCGTTTTAGAAAAGCTTTTTGAATTGGTTGAAAAAAGAACGAGGTGCTAAAGAAAACGTCCTGTTTCGCAGCCTCCTTGAACCCCTGGTAAAGGACAGCGCAGGGGGCAGGCCCAGGAGCTTAGAGCAAACCCCGAGACGTTTCTACTCAAACTTGTTTCCTCCCAAAACTTCCACAAAATCCAGAAGAAGCCAGAAAGCCCAGAAAAACCAGAAGCTTCGAGTATGTGCCCTTCCTGCACCCTGGCAGGACGACACTACTCCTCTTAGTAGGACTTTAGTAGTGCTGGTTTGACCTTGTGGAGGGAGGGGAGAGGAAGGGGGAAGGGGAAGGGGAAGGGGGAGGAGAGGAGAGGAGAGGAG
>VZTM01014749.1:7531-64038 GCA_013400555.1 Jacana jacana
TTGGGATCTTTTTTTCTTTTTGTACCTTTTAACATACTACCTTGGCAAACTTTTCACTTTTATGTACATTTTAATACGTAGCACATGGAGACTCTGGAGCTGTTAACCAGACTGAACGGTGAAGTGAACAGCAAGGGTGCAGTTAAGACAGTTAAGACAGCTATGCAGTCAGGCACCAACCCTGAGAATCTTTACAACAATGCTGGGGGTAGAGGGTTAGGTCCATATAATCCCAAACCAAGTATATAAATATAAGCAATGTCATTATCTAATTCAAAGTTTCAGAATAAAAAAAAAATGCTAGGTACAAATAAAACCTAATAGTCAGTAAAAAACATTTTACCTGTGACCATTGAAAGCTGATGACTCAAGTATCTAATCTGCTGTGCGCTCTTTTCTAGCTTTTCATTAAGTTCTTCCAGTTGTCTCTCTCTTGCTTTATTTAGAACTTGAAGTTGAAGAATCTGCATATTTTCTGAAGGATCTGCCAAATTTCAGAATAGCATGTAGACAAGTCAGCACAGCCAACTAACCAAGGAAGTCGTCACCATAAATAATTCCTGCCCCAAGATACTGCTTTTATACAGTGCCAAATTCACTGGTGGTCCACAAAATTGCATCATTTTTTAATCCATGTTTGATTCATATCACCTGGATTGCTTTGGCAGTGATGGCTGAAGACTTGTAGAAACAAGCTACCAGTGCAACTCAACCTAAGAGAAAGCCCAGATAAATGTTTACGTGTTGTGGATTCACAGCACATAAACCTTTGTGGCAGCTATAAATTTTCCAAGATGTCTAACAAGCAAAGTAGTTCTGTCGTTTGAATTGTACTTAACAGGAAAGCCCTATGTGGTATCAAGCAAAGTATGTTTCCTAAGGTATAGCAAGTCATTATTTTCCAATATTACAAACAAGATAAAACGCCAGCAAGAATTGACATCAAGCCATCAGAAATAACTTTGTTCAGTCTTATCAGTTAAAGCTACATTTTTAGTAGCCTAAAATGCAAATACCCTGATCAAATAGCTGATTTCTACATAAAACCAGGGAAAAAAAATAAATAGGGGTATCCAGTGTAAACTTAGAGCAAACTACAAGAACACATACATCAATATGCTTTTAGTTGTCCTTGTACTAAAAATCTACTGAAATCAACACATTTTCTGTTGCCGATTTCCAATGGACTTTTCAAAGAATTTTATTTCAAGCCTAAACAACAAACACTTACTTTCATCATTGCCCAAGAATTCATGTTGCAAATCTTCAAACACTTCATTTCTTTTAGCTCCTTCTTGGATTACTGGAATTTGTTGATGAATGCCATTTTGGTATGGTTTATAAGTCACTTTGTAAGATTCTGGTGATTGGCCACTGACAACATCAGATGCAACAAACTGCTGTTTTGACAATATATATAAAAGAGGAAATAAATTAGAACTACAGCTGTAGTCTTGCTTGATGAAAATATTTTCCCTTTTACAGGCTGACATTAAGAAGAGATCTAGTAGCTCCTCATTTTGAGACTCCAATCCAGCACACCATTTAAACATGATAGGAATTTTCATGAAAGCTTCCACTTTAAGAGTGGTAAAGTGTCAGCTTCATTACAGTAAGCACACACTTCACTGAATCACATTCATTCTACCCAATGGAATTGTACCAAGCCAACAAGAGCAAGAAAAGAATATTAATAAAATAAACATGCACATATGAAAACCCAATTATTTAACATTTCACTGTTTTAAATAAACTACAGAAGCTTCCCATCACTGTTCAAACTGACAATAACAGACTGAAAGCATGTACATCTATTACAACCAATAGTTAAAAACCTGTGAAAATTTTCCAAAACAGACTGAAAAATGCATCAGCTTCTGAAATACCTTAAGATTTTCCTTTGGAACATCTGGAAAGTTTATTGCTTTACTTTGCTGATTGTTAAATTCTGGTTTACAGCCATTTGTATACGGCCTGAAGTTTTCAGGAAGATGATACACATTGTTCTGCTGGTAACAACTTGGAGCATTAAACTCATCTCTATCAAGATACACGTCATCAAGATCCTCTTGACTACTCTGGCCACAGTAATTTCCTTTAACATCATATATACGTTTATTGTCTTCATTGTCATGTAAGCCATTCCAATTCTTTCCAAGTTTTTCAATGTGATCATTTTGCTGGTCACGCATGAATTGTTCAGGGCACAGGTTTTGTCCTTGTTCATAATCCTATGAATGGATAGCAGGTTTAGAATTGCTCTCTCAAAACTCCAGTTTCCCCTCCACCCCTTTTTCTGGTGTTACTAGACCTCTAGCTGGAAATAACTCAAATGAATAGCAATACATGTCACCTATGTGAAAAGTATACCTAATGAATTTAAATAATATTTAGCATGTCGTTATGAATAAGCAGTTCCTAATAATTGCAACTCATAAAAGCTTACATTTTGAGGCTCACTTATCAATGGATGATCATTCCATCTTCCATCATGCTTCCCAGGCTCATGTGACCTGAAGAAAGACAAGCAGCTTAGCTATGTACTTAGAGCTTCAGGAAAAAAGAAAACAATCTCTTCATTAAATTAAGTGGCACTTAGTTTGTTTCTCATAGAACACAAAGCATACTTGCAAACTGCACTGCAGCTCCCCTTTTGCTTGGATTGCTTTTACATGCCTCATTGGCTGAGATTTTGTTATATTCTCAAAAGCACATCATAAGTAATAAAAAAAACAGCAAAATGCCTTACTGCTCTTCAGTCTCGTGAATGCTACAGTCTGAATAGCTGGAGAGCTGGTCTCCACTGTCCTCCAGCATATCATGGGGAAGGTCGGTCAGTAGTTGTTGCAACTGAAACAGAACGAACAACATTCATTCTATGTTTTTCAGAAGACTGCATCCAAGTTCAGTCCAAAGAGGCAGAGACAGGCAAAATAGGCCACTTGCACTAAAAAACAAAAATTTTTTTCTTCCTCTGTTGAAAAGTTCACAACACGGAATTCAAAGATTTACAATGCAGAAGACTTATAGACTAGAGTACTAACCTAATGATTTTTCAGGTAAACTCTTAAGAAAAGAGCTGCACCAAAAAGTGATAAGGGAAACACCATCAGATAGATGTGTCCCAGATCAGATTATTTTTCAAGAATAACTTTCTACTTAATCATGCTAAGGTTTCCCCTCCCTATACCAAAAGCAAGAGAACATTCAAAACATGCTCTTTTCTGAGGAGACTGGATCAAAATCCAGATACGAACATGCCAGACAGTGTTACTAGGTAAAAGAAGTCATCACTGCAATAATTAGTAATATTAGTATCTGTGTTTTCAGATTAAAAAGTCATCAACTGCACACACAGAAAAATATCACTTCTAATTCAAGAAATATAGTTGTGCCACCAAAAAACCCCAACAAAACCAGAAAATCCCACCATCAAAACACTCCTGAACTTACTTGTCAATGATTCCCTTATAGAACATACCTCTCCTTCCAATTTGCAGAGTGGCTTTCATATAGGGCTACCTATAGATCTAAGTTACACTCCCTTTTTATTAGGTGACGAGAACTACACAATATATTCAGAGTTATACCTACAGTTTCTGAATCCTAACCCTGTTTTTCTGTCAACTCTCAAATCATGTGTTAATACCATGTTAACTCAGTGCCCCACACTGAGTATTTTAGCAGCTTTTCTTTGTTAAAAACAAAACAAAACCAACCAACCAAAAACCAAAATACCCCCAAAACCGAAACAACCCTAAACAAAGACTACCATCTACAAAAAGTTTACCTTAAAGATATCATGTTTCCTCAGATGCTATTTTAGATGCTCTTTAAGACCAAAGAATAGGCAAGAAGTTATGGGCAACGTTTCTAAATCTCTACAGAACAACAGAGCACCAAAAATTTGTTCCTGGAAATTCACTAGTGGCATGAAGAAGTTGCCCTATCATCAGGGCACATTCTAGGTTTATTAGATCTCAGTTTCAGGAAGCGGGAAAGGAAAGGCAGCACCATTCACTAAAAATCCTCTTGCCTTTGCTCTACTTGGAACCAAGGACACACTTTCAAGTGAGAGCTGTTGCTTTCCAAGTATTTGTAGTAAGTGGAAAAAGCTGTCAAGAAATACAAAATGTAGGTGAAACCAGCCTCTTGCATCTGATCTACTGCACAGGCTATGAGGAACAGTCTTCCAACCACTCCACTTTAAGGCTCTTAAGATGGAGCATCTCAGCATCCCTACTTTTTGTGCCACTCTTGCGAAGCAGTCTGTCTGCACTGTTTTGCTCATAATAGAGACAGCACAAAACTTTTCTTTTTTTTAAAACACTTAAAAGAAAAATGGGAAGAAGATAGACACACAGGCCTTCAGATTAAATAATTTGTTCTTTTTCACCTCTTGTTCTCTCGCATAATCCTCTGGGTCATAGTCTTCATCTTCATGTTGAGTTTGCAGAGCTCCGCTGTCAAAGTCAAGGGACATTGTTTTCTACTAATGATTTTGAATACCCAGGAAAACCTATTGCAACACAAGAAAACAACACAGGAGTAAAAGTGTGGGGAGGAGCTGAAAAGTAGCACCCTAACTACCTGAATTAAGTAGACAAACATACACAAAACATCTTTTTAGAACAGACATTGCACGTTATCTATATCATTCACTTGAGATTTGTTTCTCAGTGTATCCAGTGCTACTAATTTCTAAGACTTTATCGTTTAAACCAGATTATTTGGGCTTTTCATAGGCTAACATTATGAAATCAAAGTTCACTTACAATCAGGCATTATTTCTTCAAGTTCTAACACTGTATGTTATATACATACTGTGATATATGTTGATAGTTATGTCATCTTATAATCTTGTTTCATTTATTTCTGGACAATAACTATATTTTGTACTGAATACTGAATGCTTGCCACTTTCTTGCACATTTGGATAATCGCTTTGATAGGAAACATGTCATGGAAATAGAAGTATCAAGTCAGTTCCAGATGAAGAGACTTAGACTCCTAAGGACTTGTCTACACGAAGCAGCGAGTTCACAGTAAACTACAGTGAGAGTGCTAGCCCACATGAGGTTGATGAAGATACTCCTGACAGTTAGTTATGACCCAGAAATGACTGATTAAGGTTTTACAGAACAGAACGTTCCTTGGTGCAGCACATTATGTTTTTGCTTGCACTTCTCAAGAGCATTATTCCAAGTTAAAAGATACAATGTGTTATTTACTTCCTCGTGATAAAGAGGACCTGATCCTCAAGGACACTCTCTGATACAGGCAGCAAGAGTCCTAATGACACAAGTACCTGCCTCTGTGCAACCGTCAAACACGAGGGCCCGCAGCGAGACCATCTCCAAACGCCTCCCACAGTTCAGCCATCTTCTCCCAAGCCCTCAAGGGCCCTACACGGCCACCCGCCCTCCCTACCTACACCGCCCCCTCCTTTTTTCTTAAAGCACTCCGCAGTCGCACCACCTAAGGCAACCGCACGAAAAGATATAGCACCAGATCATGTCCTCTAAGAGCCGCCATCGATCACGGTGCTGCGGGAAAGCGGGGGAGCTCCTCAGGCGCCGCCTCAGCCCCCTCACAACGATCGAGGAAACACCCCCTGCCGGGGCCTCCTTGCCCGGCTTCACTCGAGCCCCTAGGAGGCAGAGAGCACGACCCCAAGCACCGAGACTCACCTGAGGCGCAGTTGACCCGCCTGCCTTCCCCGGCCACAACAAAGACGCGCTCTTCCGCATGACAACCGAACCACTGAGCCCGCCGCTTTGATTGACAGCCGCGAGCACCAACCGCCGCCCGCGGCATCCTCCTGCTACGCAGGAAGGACGGTGGGAGGGCGGGACACACTCGCCCCGTCTCAGCCGTACTCGACTGCGCTGCGAACCCGCCCCCACTGACTGTTTGAAAGCCGGCGCGCGTAGCAGCGGGAATAGGCCTGGCTAGTTGATTGGTTAAGCAGCCGACCAATAGCTGTGGACGCCTGACGGAGGGGCGTGGCCTCACTGTGACGTCGCGGGCGCGCGCATCGGGCTTTTGCGCGCGGGTGGCCACCTCGCCGCGAAACTAGGCGGTTGCCTGGCAATGCGCGGTGGTGCTGTCGTGAGGTGCGCCCGCGTGAGGCCCCCACCCGGCGGGGCGACGTCATGGGATGAGGGCTGCGTCTCACGGCAGCGCCATGATGGAAGGCGGATGGCACGAGCATCTCCTTTTGTAGAGCTGCTACCTAGTTGGGGGCGCTTCCTGCCCTGCTCCTCACAGTGGAGCCACCCCTGAGAGAGCTGCCTGTTTCTGCACTCACACTGTGGCGGGGTCTGACAGCATCCATAGTGCATGCAGGGATCTTGGAACTAGGTGATCTTGTAGGTCCCTTCCAACCTAAACCATACTATGATAGAGAATCATAGAATCCTTTCGTTTGGAAGAGACCCTTGGGATCATCGAGTCCAACCATCTGCCCTACTCTACAAGTTCTCCCCTACACCATAGCCCTCAACACCACATCCAGTCTACTCTTAAACACAGTCAGGAATGGTGGCTCCACCACTTCCCTGGGCAGCCCATTCCAGTGACTGACCGCTCTTTCTGTAAAGAATTTCTTCCTAATGTCAAGCCTAAACCCACCCTGCTGCAGCTTGCAGCCATTCCCTCTAGTTCTGCCGCTAATTGCCCACGAGAAGAGACTAGCACAACCTCTCTACAATGTCCTTTCAAGCAGTTGCAGAGTGATGAGGTCTCCCCTCAGCCTCCTCTTCCTCAAACTAAACAGTCCCAGCTCCTTCAATCGTTCCTCGTAAGATTTATTCTCAAGGCCTTTCACCAGTTTTGTTGCCCGCCTCTGTACCTGCTCCAGCACCTTGATATCTCTCTTGTGCTGAGGTGCCCAGAACTAGACACCAGACTCAAGGTGCGGCCTCACTAGTGCTGAGTACAGGGGGACAATCACCTCCCTACTTCTGCCGGTCATGCTATTTTTTATGCAAGCCAGGATGCCATTGGCCTTCTTGGCCACCTGGGCACACTGCTGGCTCATATTTAGCTGCTTGTTAACCAACACCCCCAGGTCCTTTTCTGCCAGGCAGCTCTCCAGCCACACTGCCCCAAGCCTGTAGCGCTGCATAGGGTATATGGGCATATGATTCTATGACTTTGACTTTGCCCAGTGAGGCAAAGTCTCCTTTGCCCATGGGAGCAGCCAGGCTGCACACAGGCAGCCTCCCCGTGGCAGCCTGCCTCAGGGGCCCAGTGCTCAGGGAGCCGCTTTGCTTCAAGCTTTCATCTGCTTAAAAAATTAAAAGTGTCTCTGAGCAAAGAAAATGCTTCCACAGAATTGCTCGGTTTTCGAACAATGAATGTTCAGAGATGAGGAAGATATGTAATAGCTCCATCTGGTGACACTGGCCCTCAGCTGTGGCAATGCTGCTGGTCTGCCCCAGCAGCAGAAAATGGAAGCTGTAGTAGGAGGGGTGTGTTTGGGTCAATTGTTATACTGTTTTTATTGACAGAAGCACACATTGATGTGTTTGAATGAAATTTATAGGAACTTTGAAAAAGAACGAATGTGCTATGCCTTGCAAATGTGACTTTATAGGCAAAATTAGCTGTTTTGTCCCCAGAAGTTTTTACTAGCCATGAAAACAGAGATGAACCAATTCTCAGCTTTTTCACAGACATGAAACCACTTTTAAAAAAAAAGTCTAAATTTACCTGGCAATTCATATTAACTTTCTCAAGAAAGGTATTTTGGAAAACTTTCCAAAATTCAGATATTTTTTTCTTTTTTAGCATAGTTACTTCTAAGATTTCCACACAGGGGCCGATAGTGTACATTACATATGATGGTTGGTCCACAGAGCCTAAAAGCTAATAACTAAGTGAAGGCACATAAAGGCTAGAAACCAAAAACCAAGTTCCTAGTTCCAGCTCCAGAAGAATGAATATAATTTATTTTAGGAAAATGTCTGTAGTGCACGTAAGTGTTATGTGGAATTAACTGGATTCTTTACTTTATCACATCAAGAGATTTTGAGGTACTTGTTCATTGCACTAGCACCCAATTATCACCCTTTCCTTCCTTTTTACCTTCACAGTTTTGCTTCAGACAAAATATGAAGGAGGAACAAAAACAAAGATTCTGGCCTTACTTCTGTTTGTGATATTCAGAGAAGGAGATTTAGACTATGTCATACTGTGATCCCAATATCACACACTGGCTCTGGATGTTTCTGTGCATTGGTAAAATGAAAACTAGGGAAGTGAAGAGTCCCTAAATCAGCATCTTGACTGGCAAAGTCATACAACTTTGATCTTATGCTGTCACAACTCCAAACACTATTATTTATTCTAGTCCTGAGTAGCTTTGATTTGTACTAAAAATAGAGATGGAGTTCTGCACATTTGCATTCTATGAGCTGTCGTAAATCTCTGCTTTGATGCAAACATCTAAACCACCCAATGCACGTCTGCCTCTCCCCTTGACATGCCACAGAAGTAGCTATTTTTGCTTCACTGTTTGCTAAATAAAATAACAACAAGCACATTGTGAAGTTCAGGAAGATGTGAGAATAGAAAGAATACTATGCAGGAATTTAACCTCCAGTTACAGCTTCTTGCCAACTATCCTTGCAGTGGCACAAAGCTTGAGAATGAAGTCTTGCTGGGAGCCTTCTTCGGAGGTGAAAACCTTGCACAGAACAGGCGTAAGCTTGAGCTTCTAGTCTGAAGGCTTGAGGTATCAATAATGCCAGGCTATTTGCAAGGAAATAAATGCTAATGTTTCAAAGCTTGAGTATTTTAATCATCTTATTATCAAGGAATGAAATATATTTTATGCCTTTTAACCAAGGATAAGAATAAAGATGTTTTGTAGTCAGCTCCAAGTGTGGTTCTTTACATCATATTTTCCCCTCCAAGAATGCTTATGTCTTCAATAATTTTATTTGTATGTGACCTCTCTTGTTTTCTAGAGGAAAGAGTTCTTACTATAGTGTCCCATTTCACATGAACGCAGGCAAAAGAACAGAATGTTTTTTGTTTTTTTTTTATAGCCGAGTCTTCCAGCAATTACTGAACTCCACAACAATTGTCTGCCTTATGGAACCGAGCTGGTGGGCTGGGAGACAGAGAGAATGCTCCCACTCATGCCAGAAGGCATTGCTTATCTTAAAGGCACAATTTTCTCAGGCCATCACCTGGACTACCAGTTCATTCCCCAACCCCCCCCCTGCCTTCTCCCAGTTACTTATTAAATCACTGTTTCTTCAACAGGAAGCCCAAGATACTATGGTTCACTCTGCATATAGGATTGTTTGTATTTATTGTGGCAAAACAATTCATAGGTTTCCCTTAAAAGATCTTTTTTCCATGTTTAGGAACAAATGGAATCTGTGTGAAGAACAGGAAAACTGTATCTTGTGTTGGAAAGAACACTGAATAAGGGCACATGCAAAAGTGAAAGAGTCTTTTAAATAGTTTTCTCTCAAAACGTGTGATTAGTTTCCTTCAGCTTCTCTAGCTTGTAAACAACTATGTAATCAATGAAAATATATTAGCCTACACATAAAAAGAGACGTCTCCAGTATTAATTGCTAATAATAGTAAAATCATATGCAAGACAAAAATATTAAGATCTAGCATGCTTGTCCTTTACCAAGTTCTATTCCAAAATTATCTTACATATCTTAATTTCAACTTTGTAAATGTTGCATAATCTCAAATCTTTGAGTATTCAGGAAGTGATAAAAAATGATTAAGAAACCGGACAACCTTTCTGAATTGTGAATGCTATTAATTTCCAACATTACTTGCCATTAAAGTGCTGTTACAGCATAATGAAATTGTTAGTGCCTATTGAAAGCAGATGGCATTTTAGTAATATTCAAATTGTATTTGTTTTGGCAAATAGTTAAAAGCTTAGACGTGTTTGTTTATCCACCCCAAACTAATTCAGTATAAATAATATTGGTTTCTAATATTCTATGCTAAAAGGCACATACTAATGTTCCAGCAGTTCGTTCAAGTGAGCTTTTGCATGTAGAGGTTTAATTGTGCTTTTAAATAGTTACTGATTCAGTATGACCTTGAAAGTGACATTTGTGCATGTCTAAAATACCTTCTCACAAATGAATCTCACACTCTGAAGGTGTAATTTTGTTAAGATTACATATATCTATATAACTATGCTTGCTGATCTCTACAGATCTACATAGATATACACATATACATATATTCATACATACACACACAAAAGGGTATCTTCTGAACAGCAGCAGAAAGTGCAGTCTGTATTTCTTTGAATTGTCTTCCTAATAGAAAGTTCTCAGTACAGTTTTCAGATATGAATTTTCTTGGGATTGTGAGATCCAAGGGATTATTTGTGATATTACATGTGTCCCACATTACTGTCTTTCCTTACAGGCTGCTTCAAGCTCACCTCACTTCCAGAAGAGATGATTGGCAAATTATTTTCCATGTGATACTGAATAAGGTGACCCACACTATCAAACACGTGGTCTTTGGTTCTCACCTGGTGAAAGAGACAAAAGAATATATTTATGGTTAGATCGTGCTTATAATGGTTGGATGTGAGACTAGCGGATTGGAGTCAAAAGGTGGTTAAATCAATGAGGCAGGATCACTAGGCTGTAGACAGTAATTGAGACCTATCCCTTGACCTATTGTTAGGTGACATAAAAGCAGGGGAACAAGTTAAAGAGCCTGTATGTAGAACTAGGCTGATTCTGCCCAGGGGAATGAATTAGACTCCTTTTTTTTTTTCTCCACAGAAGAGAAGTATTTTTCCCTAAATTCCCCTGAGGATTACTTTCCTGATTTACTCTCTCCTCTGAGAGTTGTCACTCAGGAGTGCTCTTCTAGCCCTGAGCAGAAGCAAGTAGAACTGAAGTGACAACAAGCCAACTTTACCTTTTCTATATCCAGAAGAAGATTTCTCTGTCTCTTCACCAAGGGCAAGAACTGCTTGACCAATCTGGTGGCCTTCTGTGAGTGACTACATCAGTAGACAAGGGAAGAGCTACAGATGTCATCTGTCTGGACTTCTGTAGGGCCTTTGACACAGTCCCCCACAGCATCCTTCTCTCTAAATTAGAGAGGTATGGATTTGATGTGGAAACTGTTCAGTGGATAAAAAATTGCTTGGATGGTCACATCCAAAGGGCAGTGGTCAACAGCTCACAATTTGGGTGGAGATTGGTGACAAGTGGTGTCCCTCAGGGATCCATACTGGGGCTGATGCTTTTTAATGTCTTCATCAATGACATGGGCAGTAGGATTGAGTGCAGCCTCCACAATTTTGCCAACACCACCAAGTTGAGTGGTATGGTTGACATGCCTGAAGGGCAGGATGCCATCCAGAGGGACCTGAACAGGCCCTGCTGAGGAGTGGGCCTATGTGAACCTCATGAAGTTCAACAAGGCCAAGTGCAGGGCCCTGGACCTGGGCTGGGGAAACCCCAGTATCAATACATGGTGGAAGATAAAGGAATTGAGAGCAGCCCTGAGGAGAAGGACCTGGGGGTACTGGTGGATGAAAAGCTGGACATGAACCAGTAATGTATGCTCCTGGCCCAGAAAGCCCACTGTATCCTGGACTGCATTAAAAGAATTGTGGCCAGCAGGTCAAGGGAGGTGATTCTATTCCACTTTGGTGAGATCCCATCTAGAGTACTGCATCCAGCTCTGAAGCCCTCAACATCAGAAAAATGCGGACCTGTTGGAGCAGGTCCAGGGGAGGGACCAGAGGAATGAAGCACCTCTCCTATGAGTACAGACTGAGAGTGTTGGGGTTGTTCATCCTGGAGAAGAGAAGGTTCGGGGGAGACCAAATTGTCACCTTTCAGTACTTAAAAGGGACTCATAAGAAGGATAGGGAGAAACTTCTTAGCAGGGTGACAGGACACGGGGCAACGGTTTTAAACTAAGAGAAGGTAGATTTAGGCTAGATATAAGGAAAAAAAATTGCTCTGAGGGTGGTGAAATACTTGGAACAGGTTGGCCAAAAAGGGGGTGGATGCCCCATCCTTGGGAACATTCAAGGTCAGATTGGATGAAGCTCCGAGCAATCTGATTTAGTTAAAGATGTTCCTGCTCATGGCAGTGGGACTGGACTAGGTGGCCTTTAAAGGTCCCTTCCAACCCAAACTATTCTGTGATTCAGAATTGTATTACTAATCAAATCCATTATTTAGTGTTAGGGTTATTTTTCTAGCAATATAATAATGACTCAAAGGATTCATTAAGTATATACGCTAATTACAATACAAACAATCTTTAAGTACCTCACTTATATTTCCACGGTACTTTGGTGCTTATAAATTCTTAAATTAAACTTTCAAACCTACTGAAATTACTGGCTAAATTTAAATTAACCTGGAGGAAATCAGATCAGTTCCACTTCCTGGAATGCACCCATACATTTTGACTGAAATATCTGAGCAGCTCTGAAATTTCAATAGATGAACTGTTCATACCTTGCCCTCAGGATCCACCAAGAGCAGGTGCTTTGCTTGCCCTCCCTGAAGTCCACTAAGGACATACTGACCAGGTGATGTTGTGCTCTCTCGCACCAGAAAATCCCCATCGTTGACTAAGAGGCTCTCTGCTGCTTTCCTGTTTAATTTACCATGGTAACAGTCTTCATTCTTTAGCTGTTGCTTTATTTGTGGCAGAACACCGAGACCAGCTGTGTTGCTTGTGGCACTCTGCTGAACAGCTTCCGGTAACTCTAAAATGAAATGAAAGGGAGCGTATTGGACACTTCACTGAGGCCTTCATCCTAAAAGGATGCAAGACAGTATTTTTTTATAGCTTTTAAAACATTCAAGTGCTTCAGTCTTGAAGCTGCGATCAAGCCAACCTTACAGACTGTAATAATATGCACATTAGGTAATTAATATGCATACATAATAGTGCATTAGGTAAAATTATCACATCATCTCCTCCCATACCTTAGATGGGAAAGCCTTGGGTCGCTAGGCAACAGGGACTGGAAACAGGAATTTTTCTGATGCTCTGCTGTTTTAGGTTTGTATTTCTTTGGTTGTATTAAAAAGTCAAATCATTCCTGTAAAAACNTCTGAAGAGATTGTCACGGATCATTGGGAGAGTTGTGCTGAGTGGCTTCAGCTATGTGCAGGAATGTAAGACAACATGGCCAATGTAGCCAGAAGGGAAGGGCTACAGCATGATGCATCTGCTGTGAAAAAACGAACAATTACTGAATGTACTAACAAAACTGGGTGGTTTGGGATATAGCCAGTCAAACTGCAAATGATTCACAGGCAGGATTTTTCTAAGGAAAATAAGAGGATATCACTTCTTCAATGGAATTGTGCAATCTAAGGCTCCTCAGGATATGGCCAGTTCCTTTTGGAGCATAATACAGCCCCGGGTTGAAAATGCCTCAATGGTCACAGATTTATTTTACTGTAGTTCTGTCCAGTCCTTTGCCCACTTTCTTGTGTGGAGCCAACTCTGACAGAGAATACACTCAGTGGGAAACCATAAAAGGCAAAGCTAATAAAGTATTGTCAACAATGAGGAAAATCAGAAGCAACTATATAGTCACTTAATGGATATCCACCACTCTGGGTCTGTAAATCAAGACTTAATTTGACATATATTTAATAGATACTACTGATCAAACAGTTTGATTTAGAAATTATTGAATGAGATTCAATGGTTGCTTATGCAAGAGTCAAGAAAAGATGGTCATAATGAACCCGTTTTGACCTTGCACGCTACTGCCTGTGAAGCAAAGGCATCTGAGACTGCTTCCACCTCAGAGTGGTTGAGATCTGGAAGACAGAGGAGAACCCTCTTCCTTGAGGTACGGTGCAGTCCCAAGCTTTCATATCATCTTAAAGACATGCTTATTATTACCTGTGGGAAACGGGACACTATTTATTGTCATCAATCAGCTACAGAAGATGAAAGGTTATTTTGCTTGCTTACCATCGCTGCTTGTAATCTTTCATCCTCTTTGCCTTGAATTTAACAAGCAAGAAAAACAACCACAAAAGATTTCTTACCCCTTGTCTTTTCTACACTTCTTACGGGGAAACCAAATCTTTCTCTGTGCGCACAGCTACCAAGACTCCCTGTTTTCAAAGCTTAGAAAGACATGGTATTGCAATGAGAACCTACTGGCCTGACGCAGTGGGCTCCCGTGGGTTTGTGTTGGTGCTGTACCACGGGCTGTACAGACTGCGGACTGCAGGGTCTGCGTGTTGATGTAACATGGATCATCAAAAAGATCTGTTTTGTAGGCAGGCTTCAATAGCATGGCCTCTTTTTTTGTCTTCTGTGATCTGTCACCACAGTTACCTGCAATTAGTATATAGTATGCACAAATTTCCTTCTTTTTCTTTTAAACTCAAGTTAAAATAACTGTAAAAGCTGAAAGAGGAACATCGGCATTCTTACATATCCCTACATATCCCATATTCTTTAGAAGGAAAAGAAAAATTGTCAGATGAACTTGGTTGTCCTTGTGGCTAGAAGGTACCAGGTACACTATCCAAAATGAGTTAGAGTGAAGGTTTCAGAAGTGTTCCACACTGGTTCAGTTCTGCCTCAATCAATGGCAGCAGTAAGCCTCCCACTGATTGAAAATAAATTAATACATATAACTCTACAAAGATACAAGCCACATATGTTGTTTGTTGCAAAACCCTTTCCTTCCCCTCTGCACCACAAAAAAAACCTTGTGGCAAGTTGAACAATCCTGGTGGAGGAGGGAAGATGGAGGATGTTGGCGCTTTGTGGCTCTGCCTGGAGAGCCAAAGCCACATCTGTCAGGTTAGGATCCAAGCCTAGGAACAGGCTAACAGAAGATCCCCTGCAGGGTATGAAAATAATAGCACTTCAGCTAGCCAAATAGCACACATACTTTTGCTCTTTAGCAAACATTTTATTCATAGATCTATTCATCCATTCTTTTATTTGTTCACCCTCTCTTTGTAGAAACCATTTGATTCCCCTTTCCTTAAATCAGAAATAACATAAGAACCTGAATTACCCCCTGCAGACGGGGTAGTGGATCACTTTAGAGTGGTGCAGGGAGGAATTCAGAAAGGACCTCACTGGGCAGTGACAGGGATGAGCTGAGGAGGTGTGCTCAGGGCATCAGCTGTGGCAAAGGAAGGCCAGAGAGGGATGGAGACTGGTCCTGGGACCCCAGAGAGCAGGTTTTGCTAAAGGCAAATTGATCTTGGGCACAAAGGCTCCTGAGGCAGAGGAAGGACACAGTCACACTGAGCAGCCAGTGATTCTCGAATCGGGCTCTGTTGGAACAACCATCCAATGATGATGGTTTGGGTCTCATTGAGCATTTGTAGGGGGAAGGGATATTTTGAGAGGCTGATAAGCCACACAGTACCTTCCCTTTTCAAAGGGTATGAAAGGAAATAAAACAACAAAGCGTATGAAAGAGAATTAAAAAAGCCCAAAGAGCTACTGTACACTATTACGACAAGTAAAATGGCTAAGTCTGCCAGCAGATGTGAAGACGGATTAGTGGCCTTTAGAAAAGCTGTAAGGCTTTTTTTTTCTGCCCTTAATCTCAGGAAACAGAAACGACCGACTAAGTAGAACAGTTTTCACCACTGTATCAAAAGTCAAGGGGCAACTCTTCCAGGATGTCTGCCTCTGTCAATTCTGCATATGCATGAGAAGGAAAACAGTACGTACCCACAGTTTTGTTTTCTTCTGGACAATTTTCATATATATTGATGAATGTCGGGCTGCCTGTCTATAGAAAAATTGTAAAAAACAGTCACGTAAACTAGACCCTTAGCAACCTCAGGTAGCTTTAAAACATCCATGCACCAGTTAATTGGAATACAGGTAATGAAACATATCTTCTTCACCAAAAAATTCCTATCTCCTCAATATTACATGCTGATACTCTTCTCGCATGGAGAGCTGTGAATGAAAGCTCAGGATATAGTCGAACACTTTTTAGAGAACTGTTGGGGAGGTGAAGACAGCAGCAGAGATGTGGAGCATGGTTGATGTTAGCAAGGCAAAAAAGGATAGAGAAGTAACCCAGGAGCTCACAGGAACCTGAGAGCGTTTCCCACCAGACATAAATAACACTTGGGAACAGCAATTTTTTAGACAGCACCAACTGGATTCCAGCAGGCACGTCTGCCTGTGCTGCCTTCAAGCAAAACTGTGGTGTTGGCTTCCCTGAGTGGAGAAGTGCTGGTGTTTCTAAGAACTCACACGGCAGGCTTCGAAGTCTGTGCTGAGTCTGAACTCAGCTGGTTTTATTCCCTGACTGAAGGGGTTTTATCCTCCACTCTTCCAAACAAAACCCACAGATATGTGCATCTTTTGCTGCTGTGGACGATTTAACAGAGCCTCTTGAAACAGTCCAAGGGGAATTAATGTTGTATGTACATTGCAATCAGTGTTGTATGTATAGTTTGTAGAGCAAGATGGACAGGATGAAATATTTATCAGACCACAGAAATAGGAGCCAGGAGGTTCCAAATTTTGCAGATGTTCTCTCAGACAAGCCATTTAAAAATGTGTCTATTTTCTCCTCACAGTTAATGAGTGAACAAGGGAATGTTACTTGGCCTCCTAAAAGTACTCTAAGGACAAACCAGTTAATATTCAGAAAGTGCTTTGGGATTCAATTATGTACTAAGCATCATTAAATCTAGCCTAAAAACGCCTTTCCCAGGATAATCAGGACCTGGTTCTGATGTTAATGCCATGCTTTACACCACAGTAACACTTTATTATTCACTCCCATAATAGGCAGCAAAGGGTTATCCCAGATGATGTACTTACCACGCAATACTGCTTTCTGCACTGTATAAAACAGTTAGCCCTTTGGTCTGTTTGCACTTTCATTCGCATGTCCAACACCCCACCGGTGGGAGGCTCTTTCCCTGGAATTTCATTGTAATACTCATGATCCTTTCTCTCCTGTGAACTCCCAGCTGATCCATTAGCATTTGCTGCCTCACTGAAAAAATATGGTGAAAAAAAAAAAAAAAAGAAGAGAAGCAACTGATGTGATCAACTGCTTTCTAGTGTAGGCAAACATCCCCAGTGTTTGCACATTGCACAACACGCAGATTAGCCATATGGAGGCTGTAATGGGCTTTGGCCTGAACTTTCAGAGATGTTTATTTTTCCAGTTATGTTTTCCTGAATTAAAAATGGAATCATCATAGTTTGGAGGCCAGGGAGGTACAGTCATTTTCTTAGCACCAGTCAGCCCAGATCCTTTTTATTTGACTTGAAAATTTAAGAGCCACCTACTGAAACCTTAAAAGAAGAGTGCCTTGCATCATTCATTAAGGTGTCCAAAATGTACAACATAAAGCTAATTCCCCTGGCTTTTTGTCTCAGCTGTCAGTGGGGAAAGAGGGAGGGGTGTGATTTACAAAAGAAAATTAAAACCTCATGGCATCTAGTTGGGCAAGCCTGCAGCTGTTTCAGAAAGTCAAATATTGCTACCAAAAAAAAAAAAAAAAAGTAGTTCTCATGAGTGGAATGTATTCTGATTTTAATAACCATAGTCAATAACTGTTTCAGTTTGAAGAAAACACTGACTGACGCGAAGGAGAGCACCCAAGGTTTTTCTTGAGCTAAATCAGAATGATGATAGTTTAAATGATACACTGCCAAGTATCTAGGTGCTTCCTGTACTGTCTCCGGTCCCAAAATAAAAAGCTCATCTCAAACCTTACCTCTCTGTTTAACAAGAATATAATTGGATAAAAGGCCTCAAGCAGGAAAAAGATAAAGTTCAAGTAGTTGATTATGTGATATGCAGTGCAAGTATTTGATTATGTGATTCATAGTAGTTTGCAGGCAAGTGACTCATTCACCCAGTAATATCTCACTTCCCTGCCGGAGGACCATTCTCCCAGGGTGGCTGCGGGTGAGGCTCAGGGAGGGAATCTAATTAGCTCCTTCCATTTCTCTGTGCTCTGATTTACTTGTGGTGTAACCTAGCACAGCTTCATAGGAAAGGCTCTTCCTCTGGTTATTGCCCCCAGGGAAAACAGACCAATATTAGCAGTGGAATGGCAAGAACCACTGTATACAATGAAATAAATATAAATCGGAGCTGAGGCTGCTGTTGTGTCATAAAAACAGTTCTGTTGCATTGCATCAGGCACTGCACCGGTGACACCGCCTGCACAGCTACTCCCGGGACTCGGGACGCAGTTAAGCAGCATTACAGCTTTCCCTACTCCTGGGAGAGAGCAAACAATCAAATTTGGCATTACAGTACAGGGAAGACAGAGGAAAATAGGCATGGATAGCCTGCAAGGAGAGACATAAATTAGAGCATGAATTGGCCGTCCAGTGCAATGGAAAAGGGTAACTGAAATGAGGAACTGCAGTCCAGAAATGAACACAGGCCCTATATTTTGAGCAATTTGCAGAAGACAGGGCTTCCTACTTTAAAATGCCAAGTGGTAGCTACGTTTATTTCAGTGCACAAAGCTGATGTACGTCACGCCAGGTGGAATCTGAGGCTGCTGCCAGGAAAGGTGAATTACAATGGCCTTTTTCCTCACCACACACTTTCCACAGCTGCAGCTTAAAGCTGGAACGGGTCAGGGCTGAGCACAGAGCGTGAGTGTGTGTGTGTGCATAAACACAGTATTTATAGAGCTGAACTTACTTAAGCAGAGTAACTTGGAGATTTATTCAACTTACTTGCATGACTTAAGACAAATCTCTTTTAGCTAAGGAACAATACAGCTAGATTCTGTGTTATGCACCTCTACAAATGTCACAGAAATCAGTGGAGTTTACTGGAATAAGCTAATTTTAGTCTATTATACCCTGTACTAACAGCATATATCACAATTAGCATATGTCCAGAAAGCATATCCAAAGTATCATATTTATGGTTCACTCTTTGAAGTGCGTTGCTTTCCTGAGAAGTAATAAAGAGAAGGAAACCACCATTTAAGTGACGGAGAATGTACTGACCTTTCATTAGTGGTAACCAGGCTAGATGGGTTCTTCAGGTACTGTTTAAACCGGAGCTCAAAAGCTTGCCCTATGGTGTTTATCACCTCCTGCGCCATCCCATTGGCACATTCCAGTATGTGGCATGCTGCAAAGAGACACCTTACTTTAATTCAGTAAATGCACTTTACACCAGAAAATAGAGACACAATCTATATTGCTTCCAGCAGAAAAGCTGGGTATGAAATTATGCATCTAGATCACTTTAGGACATTATACAGCCTGAGATTTTTTTTATGTGTTAAGGAAATTGCTTTAGGAATTTTTTAATCATAGAATCAACTTATTCCTCAATAAAAGAAATTCTCCATTTATGCTTCCTGCACGGGGTGCTCCGGTACCTCCTTTTCTTTCCCTGCCCAGCAGTAAGTAGGAGGAGAGGAAAGACCCAGCCCTGCCAGTGTGCAGTTTTCATGTGAAACAGCATGAAAACACAAGTCTGAGTGGCTCTGACAGCCTTGGGCAGGGCTGCCTCAGGGCAAGACCACACTCCTACCACCAGTCACCCTCTGGAAACTCACACCAGTGCCAAGCGCCCTGTGTCCAGGCCCGACTCTCCCCTCTAGAGAGCCACCAGGTTACAGCACTCAGGGATGGTGCTGGGCCAGCTGCCAGCCCTGCCTGCAGTGGCAGGAGTTCTCACATCCCAGCATCAGTACAGGACTTACCGGTGAACTAGCAGGGTGCCCTAAATTAGTCAAAGTAGTGGTGATGGAGCTACAGAGAGGCAACAGGCCAGATTCTAAGGCTCTATCCCAGCTTCTCCAGAGAGCATCCTGATCTTCTGAGCCATCCACAGCCCCTTAAGAGCAAGCTCTTCTATGAGCTGCCACTACCAACCTCATAGCCATCAGCAGTGTTGCTCTAAGAGGCTCTTTGACAGGAATGAAACAGCCACAGGCCAGTCTGTCTTGTACTGCAGGCAAATAATCAGAGTGATGGAAAGGACTTTTACCCCCTGGGTTAGTCTCCAGAGGGGTGGTGGTCTTCTAGAGCTGAGTATATACCCCACCCTGCCTTCCAGCAACATATCCAGAAGGCTGTGTTAAATGAAGAGTCACATTCACTGCCCTTCCCTCATCTGGAAGTTGTCCCAGAGCAGCGCAGCTGCCCACCTTGCCAAGCTCTGCCCAGGCAAGGCCAGCTTGGAAAAGCTCCTGCCCCTGCAGCGCCATGTGCAGCTTTAGTCTGACCTGCAGATACTTACTTTGTTGTACAAAGAATATGACATTTGAAGCCACAGCCTATGTACCATCACCCAGATCCATACAGGGAAGCCAAAAATCATACAGAATATTGAGCTTTCTTATTTTAAAACTCAAGCAATTCCTTGGTACAAATAAAGCAATCATATAAACACGTGTAACAATCTGAAAATTGTTCCCATACCTCTCTGATTAACAGGATCTTTTGCTACATATGCAACGTAGTCTGTTGTATCCTGTAGGAAAGGAGACAACAAATGTCTTTAAAATTGTAAGAATGAACAACTCTACCACCATAGCAAAGCAACTGAGTATAGAGAGACCTATTTAGCTTTACCAAGCATGCTTCTTTCAGGGTAAACAACTGGAGGTACTAGGAAGGCGAGCTGAGGAAAAAAATCAGTGACACGCTGGTAGCCTGCGACACAGTATTTGTCCTGAAATCTTCTTGTAATAAATGCACCAGACCATTTGGCATTTTTTGGGTCTTCAATAAATTGTGTTTTCAATTCCAAACTCTGCAACAGGAGTAGAAACACAACTAGTGCCCCATCAGCAGGCAATGCTGCTCTTTTCCACTGCTCCCATGGAGCCCAAAGCCTATTCTGTGTAACGCCTCAGGGCTGTGGGCTGCCAGTCACCGCTGTTTGCTGGGAATGTCCTTATCAGTACCAGTGGAAGATAAAACAGTGCTAATATAATGGAACAGACAAGCAAGAATATTCCCAGTTTGTTGCATGATGATTGAGTTTTCAAGGCATCTTAGAGAAAAGTTGATCTTTAAAATATTGCATAATAATTGGTATCTGATCTCAATTGCTGATCTTAGGCTGGCTACGATCAGGTTAAATTACTCTGGATCTCAAGGCTGTTGCTAAGATCAGGCAACCTCAGTATAATCAGTTGTCTGTTTCAGATTCTCTTTCCAGCCAACACTGAAGTAATCCTCAATTTTTTTAGTCAAACTGAAAAGGGAACTGGGATAGAAAAATTAACATTTCTAGTCATACTGCAAAAGCAAATAGTCACTTGATAATTCAGTGTTATAGTAAAAATGGTGAGGTAATGAATAACATTCTTTTAATTATTAAAGATGCATTTTGTTATTTTGGATCTTTAAGGCGGGATGGGGAAAATGCAATTCGCAGCTTAAAGGCATGGCTCTCTTGAGGGAAGATGCAATCAGCTGGCAGGAAACAAGGCCCCCATTTGCAATATGCACAAGAACCATCATTTAATAATTCACAATGAACAACAGGAGAGGCAGGTCTTAGGGCCAGCAGAACTTGCCCTAGATATTTTTTTTTAAATCTCTAAAGTTAATACCAATAAAAGAAAGCAAGCTAAATATTTCTTACACATTTAGTGAACTCAGTTTTGTTCCTTTTCCTTCCAGGTTTTTCTTAAAGTTCATAAATATTTTAGGATATGCTTTTAAAATAAACTAGCTCTAGAGAAAAACTAGAAACTAAAATAACTGGAGCAGTACCTGCTATTTTTATACCTTTGTGATGTTTATGTACATACATGGATGACTTTGCTTTAAAATAAAGCCAAAATATGCTTTATTCTCAAACAGAATATTGCTACTTCTTAACACTGAACTGTGCTTAGACCCTGAACACAGGGGCAGGTGAAGAGACATAGCCTGTGGAAACTATCACCCATTTAAATGTAATGGGGGGGGACGTTGGAAAATTACATAAACAAGCTGCCAAAATTGCCCCTTATGTGAAGGGCCACTAGATTTATAATTACCTCCACTAAGCAAGACTTCCATTATACATATTCTCCCAGTAAGAAAAGCGCTACCAGCTGCGCCACCAAACCCATTTCCTGCAGCACATGTGTGCAAGCATGTCTCCTGGGGATCCTTGCCACTAAGCACTGACCAAACCCAGCCCTGTATACCTTGTGAGATCTGATGGGGTCACTGTACAAGACCAATGCAGGATAATAACATTAAAGAATCTAAAAAAGGTAAACAAGCCCTGGACAGTTACTCATCCAACCTGCTTAGCAGAGGTCTGAAAACATAGCCCTGAATTTTCAAAACTGGAAATGCTACAGAAAGACAAATTAGACAGCCAGCATCTAGCACACGGTACATACTTCAAAACCAAGTCAGTTTAAATACATATTTAAATTGTTTAACTATCAAGAAAACGTGAATTTGGATACAAAGCACTGTGATGCTTAGTTGTGGGAACATAAGACAAGATGGGCGAGAAGAACTGTAAACACACTCGAGTGACTTGCATGCGAGGTGCTGGAAAACATATATATCATAGTAATTCGTGTTTTGTTTTGTGTGTTCAACAAGTAGAACATCTGCACTTAGATGGCATAGGCTTGGGATGGACTCAGGGGCACTTTATCAAACATGCCTGAGATTCTTGCCCTACTCTTGAAGAGATCAAAGCACAGCAGAAAACTCTGCCTGCCAGAATCCTTCAAACTTAGGCCAAAACAGCAAGTTTGAGTGTTCTCCCTCTCACTCCCTTGCTAACAGGGACTCTTGCTAATAAGGACTCTCTTGCTCCACAGTGCCTGCATCCCTTGCTTGCCTGCCTTTGCCTGGGTGCTGCTTCAGCTGCTTCCCTGATCCATGAGGTATTGAGATTAAATTTGTGCTTTGTCTTCGATCTGTGGTTTTGTGGTTGTTCCCACGTCCTGCCTGCATCAGCTCACACAGTGCACCAGCGCTTGGAGCTACCTGGAAATCTGTATCAGGAAAGGTCTGCAAAGCCCAAGGACAGTATTGTACAGTGAAGAACAGTATAAGAACAGTACAGGCAGTCAAAGGTGAAATTTGAACTTAGACTCTCAAAATGCCCTAATCATTACATGGGATCTTCAGGGATGTAGTACTTTGGCAGCAGGGCTGACAGCCCACGGCCTGCACATGGGCTCCCTCCCCACCTCCTAGCCCAGCTCCATAAAGCTCGTGCTCTCAAGCAGCTTGGGCTGCATTGCTCTGAGCACTGCAGAGCAGCTGGGCTCCTCACATCCGCCATATGGCCATCCAGAGAAGATCAGTCAGCCACACAGGGCTGGTTCTCAGTTATTTTCCCTTGCCTGCTCCTAAATCCAAAGAGGCAGATATGTCATTTTCCAGTCAAAGCTGAATCTGTCTTCCACCCCAGTGTTATCAAGCACATGACCCAGAGCCTTTGCTTTTTCCTTTACTAACACAGGAACAGGGAGACATTTAACAAAATTGAAAGGCAGAAAATTAAAAACTGATTAAAAGAAAAAATACTGGTTTTCTATCACATGGAGTGTGAAATTCAGAACGCTGGCAGAGCTGGGCTTGCTTAAATTCAAAGAGGGAATTGGGCATGTTTATGGATAAAAAATACCCAGCTTACAATTATTGCATTGCAGTAAAGCACTTGGAAGAGGACAGAAAACCTCTTGCTTGAAAACATCAATGACTTCATGCCTACAGTTCTAGGAGAAAAACCCGTATGTGCAGGAAGAATGTGTTTATGCCACATCTGTCTCATAGGAGCTGTTAGACTCAAATTTTCTCTAAAAATTTAGAGGTTCCAGTGCTGACCATTTTTGTGACAGGTATTGGATTACAGGGACATCAGAACTGATGCAATTCTTATGATCATGTGTTCTTATTTGCAGATCCCCAAGTCTGAGGGCTTTTGAATGAACCTCCTGCCCACAAGGAGACAACAGGAAAGTTAACTTATACATATTTATCACAGGTCCACTTAGTCTCTATTGCACATCTCTTTCCAGTCTCAGTTCCTCAGTTTTCTTGTATTATTGGTCATGATCCAGAAGCCCAGCATACTCTGTTAGTGCTTGTGGATAGGAAGAGATGAAGGTACTTTTATTATCATAATAATTTCATTATACCTGCAGAAGTGTATCTTATAGATCAATACTTACTGGGTCACCTCCAGAAGCAAATGAGATGGACTGCATGTGATGGTTGGCAATAATCTGAAAAGCATGACAAACTAGTTAAACATGTTCATGTGCCACACATTTAGAAAACAGCAGAGCATGTATCTTCATAGAGCAAGCAATTAAGTTCATTACAACCCAGTCCATTAATACATGAACAAATCATTTGTGAAGGAAGAAGACAAAAAAAGTAATATTTTGGAGACTACCCATTCATGTTTAGTAATGTCTACATCCCTGAGTAACCTTCCTTAATAAGTTTTCAGAACGAATTCAACCACCAACTTCTAACCTGGTCAGTATGAAGCTAAATGTGACTTTGAAAGGGGAATAACTGGAGACATTGGATTACAAAGTCTTGAGAAGTTAATTCATTTTAGTTTACTTAAATGTATGGCATATACAATGGTAGCATTTTTATGAACAAGCCCCACCAATACTCTGGTTATATTCTCTCTCAGCACCAGTACCAAACTGTTACCTGGTAGAGATTTCACTAGCCATATCAACCATCCACTATTCATTGTTTCAAACACTATTTCATTTCTGGAGACAAGATGTTCTTTATTATAAAAATCAAGTGCAATAGATTATGCAAGTGGGAACACAATGAAACATGGTGGCAGTGCAGGAATAGAATAAATGACTTTTCCCATTAGCAAAGGTCTAGTAATGAAAGACCTAGACAGGATTTCAAGACAGCCCCCTGCACACCTGCACGTGCAGTGACAGGGTAGGGTACATCAGTGTGTTTGGAGGATCTGCCCAGCTGGCTTTTAGTCTGTTACAAACAGGAACAGGTTAAAAGGACCATACTTTACCTGCCAACCCCCAGAGCTTCACCTGGTATATGGAAGCCCTTTGCTGCTGTAGCTGAAAGGATGGGAAAACTGTTGCCATAGACTCTTCCTAGTACAGGAATTCAAGGGACAGGAGACCTCTGTGCTCCGGTGAAATCCCAAGAGTTGCCTGACACTCAGCACAGCATCAGCTCCTCAGAGCTAGAGAACCAAAACTATCTCCATGGTGTTCCCCTGCTCCACCTTGGAGTGAAACCCACCATTGGCCCCCAGCCAGACCATGCCAGGAGCCGAAGCCAACAGCTGCCAGAAATTAGGTAGGCAGCATGAAGCTCCTCATCATACCTGCCATGAAGGGAGCACACTTCAGTTCCAGGACAGATCCAGGCTCTCAGGAACACATCTTGATGGAGCTCAGAGACTTTGCATAGTGTAACTGATTATACACATCTATTACCCAGCTGTAAAATACCTTTGAATGACATCAAAGCCAAGTTCTGACTTGGTATTTATATCAATTATTTTTTTCTCCCTAGGACTTGTGAGGAACTCTAGTCAGGACTACCGCCTTGTTTATCAGGCACTGTAGAAGCAGAGACACACAGAGAAACAGTTTGCCAAGTGTTTAAGGATCCCTTCCCATGGAAGACAGCTTCATAAACCAAAAGGGCACATGCTGCATGTCCAATTCCTCCACAGTGCTCTCATTTTTAAATTCAGGGGCATCATGTAATTCAGCTTTACCAAGCCTGAATAAGACGACTAAAAGGTGCTGCTTTCCCTTCGAAGTCCAGCCTTTCCTTCAGAAGCCATGAAATGAGGAGAATACAGTAGCATGAAGAAAAGGACACTGATTTATATGTATCCTACCTGCTGTGTAGCAATATTAATCAAAGTCAGGCTGCTTGTTGAAATGGTCAGCTTTATATTCACGCCAGAAAACTGAAGGTTACTTTTGCCAAGTACAGAAGACAGAAACTTCACTGGAGGCTTTGAACAAAGAAACAAAAGCAAGAGGCTGTTAGCCGAGTCTGTCAGGGGTAGAAATGTATCAGAGTTGAGTAGATTTTATGATATCTTATTGAGGATTTCAATGGAGCAAGGATAATGGCTTGATCAAATGCAAATAGAACTTCTGACAAATATCAGCTTTATGTATACTATTGCAAGCATGGTTTTTATGTCAACAACGGGAAAAAAGTTTCAAAGCAAAATCCCAATTAGCTAAATGTTATAGCTGGCTCAGTCATTCAGAACATGTAATTTTCCTGCTGAACTCTGCTTTGCTTCCTAGGGATGAAGTGTTTCTGAGTAAATCAAGACATTCTGTTATACATTCATTTTTCAGGAGCATGTTCATTCCTCCCGAGCCCCGCAGTTAGAGAAGGAAACCAGTAACTTCCACTGGACACAACCCAACAGCAGCCACTGATGTTGCCCCTCGCTGCATCCCAGTTGTTAAATAAATTGCTGACCCATTAAACACTGCAATTTTAGTTGTGTTTAATTTTTTTAAACATAAATAACAACGAGGTTAACCCTCCAGTGAACAAACTCCCTATTGCTACTAAAAAGGCCTCCTTCATTTTCCCAGCCACAAGCTAAAGCCTGTAAGCACTGAGCACTGCAAAGGCTGAGTAGGAGCAGGAACTTTGGGCAAAGCATTAATCCTGAAGAAAATAAGGTATGGCGCAGCCTTGTCCCCAAACTGAGCGGGCTAAACACCCTGCTACAGCACTCTGTCATGTTGTACCGAGTTCAGGTGGATTAACACGCACTAACTCCAGCCTGTTAGGGAATCGCATATCCAGCTTATCAAAAGTACACATAGAGAATTAACGGTTCAGCTAAAATAGCATTTACCTTCCGCTTTTTTATAGCTCCATTTGTACCCGATACAGCTTCACACAATCGGCTTATTGCTTCCCTGCAAATAGAAAAACACAGCACAAACTGGTGGATCGTTTCACGTGCATCATCTGTAACAGAGCCGGCTACCCTGTGATTTATTGTTATCATCCCTCTTATAAATGCTTAAATCTTCTGGAAGGTCTTTCACAGTTGTTTTTCTTTCTTCTTTCCTCCCACTGTTGAAAAAAAACCCTCAACCTATTTCACAAAACACAATGATTCAGCAGCCTACTCTGGGTTGATTCTTTTTCTTTGTAAAAACCCTTCAGTCTCACCTAATGAAACTGCATTTTTTACAAAAACAACATCAACTAACCACAAAAAACCTCAACCTCATGCCTTTAAATCCTTTTTCTCAGTACAGTTGATAGATCTCAGGCTTGGCAGGGTAAGGATCCTCCCTACCTCGCAGCTGGGGCATGCTGAGGGAACCCAGCTCGATGTCTTGATTGCCTTTCTGATGTTTGGGGTTTCTCTCTTCTAAATGAACAGTCAAGGCAGAATAAGGAGGTGTGATCAGCTTCTCCTGTTCTTTTTCAAGTCTCAGTTCATATTTTCCATCCCTAGCTGGTGTTTTGCAAACTATGTCCTTTCCAACAACCCACTATTCTCTACAGGCACCTCTCAGTTAGGGGAGCAGAAGAGGAAGGTATAAAGCGCTCACAGTGTCTATTATTCTATATCACAGACAGCTATATTACACATTTAATATAATATAGTGGCACACAGTGCCTATTCCTCACACTGGAACAAAGAAAATTCTGATATATGCTCCAGCAGGTGACTGGTTTGGACTTATATTGGAGCACTTGACTGGCCTGATCAAGGTTAGCACAGACACTAGAAAAAACCCTCTTGTGGTTAGTCACAGGCTTTCTCTGATTGATACTTACTGAAGTCAATGAGAAAAAGGTGACCTTCTGGGCTGGGATGTGCTCAGCAGGTTTCCTTAACTTTGCCTGGCCATCCCAGTCTGAGCTGCAGCCCCCAACGTTCCCAGCTGCTGGGGTGAGCTGGGCTGCTGAGATGAGATGTGCTGCCAGCCCCTATCACCTCACAGGGGTGATTTTATTTTGAGGCTGTAGCCTCAGCAGACTTGGGCTTTCAAGGGTTGGGCTTCTGGTTCTTAAGGGGAAGAGAATTAGTTTGTTTAATTATTTATGCTGCTGCATTATTATCCAAAGAGCTAATTAGGAAATGAGTTAGGAAAGTTTGTTTTCAGATCCTGGCGTGTATGTTGGAGGAACATGCCAGTGGACTTCGAAATGACTCAGAAAGTTTTGGTTCAGAAAGGCTAAAAAACACTAGGGGACCATGCACCGGCAAGGGGCTCCAGCCAGCTACATTCCACAAAGCAGAGGTGCCCTTAGGGCACCATCCCTAAGGATGGTGGTCCCCCCAGAACCCTGTGTCATGCCCAGGGAGCAGATCAGACCACAGGTAAAGCCAGGACAGCAATAGTGAACAGCAGCATCACTGCTGCTCTCTGCTCAGTGCCCCATGGATGCTGACAGGCTATGAGCTTAAAGCACTGAAGAACAGTGATGCTACATTGAGTATTCCTGCCAAAGAACATCCTGAGAAATTCAACCTGGAAACTCTCAAATGAATGGAGACCTCACCCAGGACAAAATAATAAAATTTAATTAATAAGTTGTGTGAGAACAGCAGGGAAGAGGAAGAGCATCAAGGGCCACACAACAGGGGTCAGAAATGCAGCCTTTTAAAGATTGCCCTTTTTTAAGCCTTTTAAAGCACTTCCCCCAGCACAACTGAAAATATGCTTTTGAAGCAATTTCCTGATAACCTTCTTGCTTAGCTCCTGTTTTATTTGGGTGTTACTAAGAGAAAGGCCAAAACTTAAAAAAAAAAAAAAAAAAGGCATCCTGCAGGATGATCTTGCAGATTCCAATAATCAGCTTGGAAAATGAGAGCTCATCTTCTCATTCAATATTAAAGGAAATTAAAATCAGAGCCAAGACATTAAGGCTACTGGGAGCCTTCAAGTCTAGCACTACCTAGAAAGAAAACCAGATACAGAACAAATTGGAAAAACAGGGAAGTCATCTATTTTGGTAACAAACGAGTTCACGCATCCCATGGGAGTAATGATTTATAGGCAAAGCTGGAAACAATGGACCCTGCTGTTGTACAAGCCAGTATGGCCACTGCCCGCTTCAGCATGCTCTGAAGCACTTGTTCAGCAAATGGGAACTAAAAGTAGGCAAATCATTTCTACTTAATAGTTTCTATTACCCCTCTTTAGTAGGGGAAATCATCTTCTCAGAGACATTTCTTGCTGCGTATCTCTGGGTGGTTTTCCAGATGATCTAACAAAACCTTCTCTAATATTATTCCTGGCTTGCATAAAAAATAGTGTGACCAGCAGAAGTAGGGAGGTGATTGTCCCCCTGTACTCAGCACTGGTGAGGCCACACCTTGAGTATTGTGTCCAGTTCTGGGCACCTCAACACAAAAGAGATATCAAGGTGCTGGAGCGAGTACAGAGGAGGGCAACAAAGCTGGTGAGAGGCCTGGAGAACAAGGCTTATGAGGATCGATTGAGGGAGTTGGGGTTGTTTAGTTTGAGGAAGAGGAGGCTGAGGGGAGACCTCATCACTCTCTACAACTGCTTGAAAGGGCACTGTAGAGAGATTGGTGCTGGTCTCTTCTCACGGGCAATGAGCGACAGGACAAGAGGGAATGGCTGCAAGCTGCAGCAGGGTAGGGTTAGGCTGGACATTAGGAAAAAATTTTTCACAGAGAGAGTGGTCAGTCAGTGGAATGGGCTGCCCAGGGAGGTGGTGGAGCCACCATCCCTGACTGTGTTTAAGAGCAGATTAGATGTGGTGTTGAGGGATCTAGTATAGGGGAGAACTTGTAAAGTAGGGCTGATGGTTGGACTTGATGATCCCAGGGGTCTCTTCCAACCTAAATGATTCTATGATTCTATGATTAGTTCAAAGATGTGAAAAGCAGCCATTTGGTAACACTTTGCTGGTACAACTGGAACACTTCTAACCTTCAGTCTTTTCCATGGGGCAAGCAGAAAATAAATTCTGGTTATGTCCATGATAACCTGAAATAGGATTTACTATATCTGTGCATTCTTCCTGGAAATCTGCTAGTAATTCATTCTTACAGCCACTCATTTTCAAGCACTTTCTTGGGGAAGTCTCTGCTTTTAGATCTGCTGGATGGCATATACCTGTGCATAGGTTGTATAGTAAATCAGCTTGAATCTGGATGAATGTGCAAACTTATGGGTTCTGGCATTTGCTTGTCCGTTTGGTATCTTCTAAATCTGAGGCTGCAGGAAATGTGGCCTTGTTATTCTAGTCATATTGCTGCTTTTTTTTCTCTCCTTCTTGTCATTCATCCAAAAGCAAACCCCAAAACAAACTTTGCATTTGTTTTTTCGTTCTTTTAAATCACCCTGAATGAGCTAACTGCACTTGTGTACTCTTCTGCAGCTCTTCTCAGCCCTGGGAGCCACAGAATGAAACAGGGAGAGCTGTGAGAAATTTAAATTGTTCTTGTAGTTTAAGGAACATAAAATCTTGCTCCTCGACTCCTCAGGCATCTTCTGTCATTTGAAGTGGCATCATTGACTGTCAGTCCTGCAGTGCCCACACAATTATATAATCTGGTCATTGTTTCATTGACACAGTTTTCACTTTCCATAGTGAATGGAAGAGATTTGGGTTAGCTCTTCTTGCCAACCTGAAAAATATTACTCTAAGCACTTTGGTCCCCTGGGCTGTCACCAGCAGCAGACCTACCGCAGAGCCAGACGTCCTGCTCATGGCCCCAGCAGACTCCCACCCACTGCAGGGGGAGTTTACCAGGGGTTATTCTGCTGGGCACCAACTTAGTGAGGATCAAGGCTGGCACAGTTCTCTGGGGGCAGTTCTGTGTGATCCAAGAGGAAGGACAGGGAATGGGAAGCAGGACCATTCCTATCTGACTGGGACATGGAGGCTCCTGCTGTAGGCAGCTCCTCAGTACCTGGGCTGAGACACACTGAACTGGGAGGGTGCCACAGTCCCCACATGGCTGAGTGCTTGGGGAGCCGGCAGCTCCAGGAATGTTTGCTCGCTCCCTCAGAATCCCAGTGCAGCCCCACAACCCTGCAGGGCACTTCTCTCTCTGCCCACTGGGTTAGCAGCCAGCCACCCAGACAGGCTGCAGCCACTCAGCAAGGGCTCATCAAGTACTGGGGCAGGTGGGTGTGACAAGGACAGCCCCATTTTTGGCATCCATAAGCTCTTAGCTCAGCTCAGCTATACAGTCTACAGGTTTTCTCCATGTCTGCAACTCTGGAGCGAAACCCATGGCAGATGTTCCTCCGAGAGCATGCAGGAGAGCGGCACACTGGCAGTAACAGTGAGCTGCTTTGTTTATTGTTCCCTCAAATGAGAGTAAAAGACGAGAGATGGGCTGATGTAAGCGAGTAAGCATGCTGTTGAAGATTTGCTTTTAAGCATCTAGAGCCCTGCCTACACTATCTAACAGAAAGGGATTGTGCGTCTCAACAAAGTTGAAATTAATCTTCCAAACAAAGTCAGCCTTTTTTCCCCAGCCCTCCCCAGCAGCTCATTTCAGATGCCCTTCGCTGCCTGACCAATTTAAAGTTTGCAAGTTAATGCCCCATTCTGGGATACAGAATCCCTTTTCCCACAAATGCCCAAATCTAATGACTAATAATCAGCTTGATTTAACAGAAGTGGGAGACATAGAAGAGGAAAAGAGCTGAAGGGCTGGACGAGGGAAGTGCACGTCAAGGTCCAGCAAAGGCAGGACCTGCCACAGCACGGGGGCAACAACTCAAACACATCAGGTACTGAGAACAGCAAGCAGTGTATTTATGGGTGACCATTCAAAAAAATGCAAAGCCCCTCAAGCAGAGGAACTCATTACACTCATTGCTATTTCTTGGTGTTACTCTTGTCATCTACAGGAATCTTGGGAGCACAAATTTCTGCAAAATGGGAGGGATGTCCTAAGAACAGATGAATGGGGTCACAGGCAAGCGTGGCAGAGACCTCGAAGCGAAAACTGCTGCAGCCAAATCTCTTCTGCCAGCCTCCTCACCACTCAGCTGCCAAGGGTGTAGAGCATTTCAGTGCCTGGCCCTTCCCTTGCTACGCTGCTGCCATTCAGCATCTCTGCACCTCACGGGCATTCATAGCACTGGAGAAGCTGTGGTCTGCCCTCCCCAAACCTATGCCTGCTAAGTGACTCTGAAAATGAAGTCCAGCTAGAAAGTAGAAAATAAATCCTCCATACTCACCACTTTTGACTCCTCAAAGCACTTTGGCAAACACAAATTTGTTGATCTTTCCAACATTCAGGTGAGGTAGGTAAATAATACCTTTAATTTTAGAGATCAAGAGACTATATGCAAATACACATATAGCGAGACAGAGAGCAGGCATAATTAGAGACCTTTTCTACAACACTTTAAAACAGAAGATGCCTCTTTGTTTAGTGAAATGCCATCAGAGTAAAAAAAATTTTACCCCCAGTACAAGTAACAGAGATGATTAAAATGGGATCTTTTCCAATAACTCTTTGGTTGGTGCATTGTGTGTGCTGTCTCTAAACTTACTCCCCTGGGAGAACAATAGGGGAATAATCAATGTTATCTTTGCTCCAGTCAGCTTGTAATCGATCGAACTTTAAAGTTTGCATGCATGAGCTCAGCACTTCAGCATTTGGTTTGCAAACAGTTTAAGTTTTGAATTTCTTGTGCACAGAGGAGCCCATTGAGGTCAGCAGTGGGATTTTTTTTTAGGTGATAGAAATATTTCCATTGTTAAGTTTTCACATAGCTCTGGCTAACAAAACCTTACTATCTGGGTCAAATTTAAGTTGGCAAGCTCTTGTCCCACAGTAATTCATTATTTTCCACAGAAACCATTCAAAGCTCTGTTTTCTAAACGTAGCAGCAGACATTCACTGCATCTTGCAAACGGGAGATAACCTGGCTCTCTGGCCGAGGCTGCTGAAGAATATAGTGGCTTGGTCTGAACATGGATTGCTTTGGGCTAAGCATTCTGCATGGCTCTTTCTGATCAGTGAACAACTAGGCTGAGGGAAGTGTATTTGTATCTGAGGCACTTCTTCATATCCACGTGCAGGAACTGGGTGAGTGCTTATGCTGATTGTAAATGTCAACAACCACTGATTATGAATATAAAGCAAATCGGGCAGCTTTCAAGTGCGGCATATAGGCATTTAAGGACTCAAGTTTTTCAGATTCTTCCTTTTTAGTTGATAAGTCTGGGAGCCCCAATAGGTAAAAATGTAACACTTATCTCTTCATGTTCCTTTCCTTTCCCCAGGATTTTTTTGATACAAACACTTGAGGAAGCAAATGAGCATCTGTAAATCATCCACCAGCAGGAAGGAAGAGCTAGGCAGGCACAAGAAGCCTCAGCCACACTCCTGGCATCCTCAGCATGAACCATGCAGGAAAATAGCTGAGGGGAGGAAGGAAGAGGTCTAATGCTGGGCCAAAATACTCTGCACCCNCTGGGATGCCGGGCAGCTGCTGGGGCTGCCCAGCAGAATGAGATTCCTGGCTGCTGTTCTGTGAACACATCCCAGCAGCACACAGCGCTCTGAGCTGGAACAAGGATGCTTTTTTTGAAAAATCAAACGCTCCTGCACTGACAATAATAAATATAAAAATAAAACTGGGCTTTTCTGTTCCTGACAGGACATCTCAACCCCACAGGTGTGTATATGAATGATCTACATCCAGCAACTGGCAGTAATCTGCAACAGAAGTTGCAAACTTCTGAAAAGACCACAAAATATTTCATGTTTAAACCACATTCAGTAGTATCTGAGAGCAAAATATTAATCTTTTTCTGATTTGCAGCCTGGAGACTTAGGCCTACAGTACAGTGGAAAGGGCTGTATTTCAACAAGTTTTCCTTGTGACGCTGCTTCCAGCTGAGCCTGGCCTTGGTGCAGATGTGGTCAAACAATGTCATATATCTGAAAAAAATTCATTAGACGACCTTGCTAGATTGAGGGACTCATCAGTCTGCACCTGGCAGGAAGCAGCACAGCAGAGAGGCCAGCGAGCATCCAGGCTCACCACCTTGGCCACCTGCAGCCTCAGCAGCCCCAGTGGATCAAACCGGTGCCCTGGGGGAGCTGTGCTGGTGGTGCTGAGCGCTAACACAGGCTGGCTGCTGCCCAGACCTGGCTAACTGGGATGTCTGCACCGTGCTGCGACTGCAGGGGGAGGCTCTCTGTGTCCGGAACAAAAACTGGGAGAGAAATTAAGGTCTGTGGCTGAAACAGTTCATTTTCCAATTCAAATAGGCTATTGTAATGATCAAATAATTCAAATCATCGCTTGGGAATAAACTAAACAAAACATGCAAACTCCTATTCAAAATGTCTTAGAGCCTGGCATGCACCCTTGGCTTTATGCAGAAATTAGCACTCTGGCTGTTCATTCTTGGGCTGAATTTCAGCTTCATACCACCTACCTGGTGACTTGTGTTCGTGTGCCGAAGTCCAGGGACCTCATCGACTGCAGCACTTCAATACAGCCCATGTACTAAGGGAAAGAGAGAGACAGAGGGACAGGAGACCTGTGTTAATATCCAGCACACAGGTAAGAGGAGGATCACAATAGGGAAAAATTGTGATTTCAGCACAGTAAGTATATGCAGAACCACAGTCTAAATGGAAAAATCAAATCAGCCATCCTAATGCTGCTTCCTAAATACATTTTGTTTTATTGAAAAGTGTAGAGAAGAGCAATAAAAAAACCAGTGGCTTCAACAACATAGCACACACAAAAAAAGGGTAAAGTATTCTGGGGACACAAAATCCAATGATTCCTATTTTCCAGTTCTGCTTACTCTCACTGATTAGCCTGTGGCACTGAGCTGGAAGGAAATGATGAACATTGGAGGGAAACTGCCCGGGAGCAGAGGGGCTCTAGAAGCCTTATGGGACTAATGTGCACAGAGCCTCCATGCAGAAGAGCTGAATGTCCCTTCAGAGCAGCAGGAGGCATTACTAGGCATGAGGAAAACCACTGGCTCCATGCTGCTGTGTTTCTGATGACAAATAACCTCTGCAGAAGATGAAGGAGGTAGAGCTGCAATTCCAGATCATAGCAACAGCTCTTAAGAGCCTGCACTATAAACTGACCTGCTTTAAAATAGAGGCTGACTCCCACACTTCTGTTGTATGGGGCAGAGCTGGGGGCTTTTTCTATACTTGCTTGGGATTTGCATAGGGGTAATTTTCAGAAACATCAAGACTGTCATGGCGCGTCAGTCCTTTGATGTTATGTACAAATCTATGGAACTTTTTCATCTCAATGAAGTGTGCTCGGCTAACTCTGAGTTTACCTCCCCAAAACACATCTTACTAATTCTTTCAGCATTTCTGTTGATATCCATCTCTCAGCTGTTGAAGTGCTCCAACATTTCCATTTTATAAGGCTGGCATAGGTCTGGGTCTCTCAGTTTGCATCCCCTCTTCCACAATGAATTCTCCTGGAGGGAAAAGGGCTTTCAGGAGCATCCTGCAGTGCTCACACAGCAGGTCTGTGGTGACAGCCTGTCTGCACAGACCTCTCTGCAGAAAGCCAAAGCCTCTGGGATACAGCAGACAGCCTGGCAATCCCAGGCAGGGGCATGCACGCTCTGTCCTCTTGTTCTGAATGGATCGAGGAAGCATTCTCTGTCCAGAGGAAGGTATTGTATTTATATCCTCTTCACTTTGCCTGTGAATCAGTTTTAATGCTGGGCCATTCAGAGGAGGTTGAATTTAGGTATCTGATTCAGATCTTTTGGAGATGAATGTGTGTGTTAAAAAGAGTGTGTGCAGTATGTGTGTAGTCAAGCAGGGATTCCACAACAATTGTATTATCCCTATTTTGGTTTCTTTCCAGATAGCAATGTAACCCTTGGGAGAACTCCAGAATTAGGTCAGAGCCCTGGAAGGACATCAATAAGAATCTGAAGGGCTAGCAGAACTGCTTCCCTAATGAACATTTAATGACTTTGTAAAGGACTCTGAGAGCTATCTTACTTGTTAAAGATATTCCTGCTTAATGCAAACAAAACAAATGTGGAAAATATGTCCAGAGCCTCAGCTTGTAGCACAGTGCAGACCTCTGATCGTACAGTGTAAGGTCAAGCATCCTGTGAACTGAGTGGCTGCTCCTCCATCCTTGAGAAAAGAAAGATTTAGAGGAGTAGGTGAGTCATATGCTGATAAGTGAGTCCCCATTGCATCCTGAACAGATGCGTGGGAAGCTACTCTAAGCAAAGATGAAAAATCAATATTAGGTTTTTGCATAAGTGACCCTGAGTGAAGCTGAACTTATCAATGATTCACAAAAGACCTTTTTTTTTCTTTCTTTAAAAGCCTGAGCAGGGAAGTGCATTAACATGGCACCTCACTGCATCCCTCATTTATTTCAGCTGCCATTGGTTATCTAAACCAGCAATCATGGCTGAACCTTCACATCTCATTAGGAGGGTGCAGAGAACCAGCAGAGCCCTGGGCTGGGGGACGCTGCAGGACTGGGGCTGAGGAAGTCAGGGTCACAGAGCTGGGGAGAAGCCCATGGAGCACATAAAAAGACAATGGGATACCAGAAGCCTATTCAAGAAAACAAAAGACATTCTCTGGGGAAGAAAAAAAAAAATAACAAATAAACAAGAAAAAGATTAACCCCTTCATAGCTGAATATAACAAGCAGTATGACCAGTGCACAAGAGAAAGGGGAAGGCAGAAGACGAAGGCAATGCCTGTCTCAAAGACTTCTCCTGCACCCAGATTCCAGTTCAGGTTCCCCATCCTTTATACCCCAAACCCCAGCTCCCACAAAAGGCTGGGGGCTCGTCTGAGGATGCAGGGTTGAGGCCAGCTCCTGCTTTCCTGCTGTGGAGAGGGTGAAGCTGAAGCACCAGCAGGGCAGCAGCCACGGGTGCCATTCTGCAGCACCTTGGAGAGGCAGCCACAGCATCATGCAAGCCTTGCCCCAGCATGGCCATGGTGTGCCACGACCCACCTGCCCTGCAAGGAACCCAAGCTATCCGTTAGCTGGTTTTGGAACATGGCCATAGTGGTGTCGAGGGTTCAAAGGTGGTAACCAAGGAACAGGGTTCATCTTCCAAAGCTCTGTGAAGAGGAGCATGGCTCAACCTCACTGAGCTGCTAAGGGGAAGCTGGGGGAAACGACACAGGCACAAGGGTGCTGTAACCAGCCTAGGGCAACAAGGACAGAAATAACTGCAGAATTCAACTACCTACAGAAAAATGAAATACCAGTACTGAAACAAGCCAAGCACTAAAGCTTTGACATCACCAATAAAAGCAGATGCTGAACACACTGATCTGTTGGCAGCAGGGGGAGAGGGAGAGGGCTCACTGGCTCCTGCTGGAAAGCAAATGGCTCCTCTAACAGTGATAGAAACAAAACTGTTCCCTGTCTCCCTATAAAGGGCTGGGGGGAGCGTCAGCACTGAGGGAGCTTCATCTCTCAGGCTTAGAATCCTGAGGGTGATTTGGGGCTGGTTGTCATTTCCCCACATCGCTAGGATGGCAGGGAGGTAGAGGTAGAGATGGGCTGTTCCTGAAGATGCACACATCTTTTCTCATCTGTTTACAAGAGATGATGGAGAGTGACTGCAAACAGGATGAGGGACTGTGTGGGAGGAGATGTGAAGGCGCTAGGCAGGGCCTGTGTGAATAAGCTTTTCAGGCACCCTCTAATCTAGACACACGTCTCATTTCATTCCCTGCCATAACGCAGTTAGTGGCTCTAGCTCCAGTGTGAATGACAGCCAGTGATTCACCCGCAGGAATGATATGGGGAGCAGCACACAGAGCTCCTAATTAAACAACACAGCTGCAGCCTTGCGATTTTACCTATTAGTTAAGAGGCATTAATTCAAGCATAATGCCAAGTGCAGCTCCTCCAGACCTCACGGCCGACTAACACTGAATCCAAGGGACAGGATTTGCACGCAGAGCAGCCAGGTAACATGCTGCTGTGAAACAGCCTCTGTCCAAACATCTGTGAGACTATGTTCAAATCCCCTACAAACACAACACAGCTGCCTGGGCAGTGCTGGGTGCACATGAGCACAGCGGGGAGCTGACTCCCATGCAAGCATTCCTTTTCCCAGCCCTGCTTTAGCAAGGTGCTTTCAAAGTGAGGGCAAACCCATTTCTGAGCTTCCCACCTCCCTCCTTCCTTGCAGTCAAGGGCTCCCTGGGGATGGGGGGCATAGCTCTCTGCCACACAGGGCAGGCGGCTGCAGAGCAAGGGGAGAGTTTCACTTTGATTTGCTTGAGTAACTCCCCTCCAGCTTGCGATGGATCTGACAGGAAGGGAGACTGGGCAAAAGCAAGCAGCAGCCTCTGGCACACAGCAGGGCAATGGCACCAGAGTTATAGGGATACAGGCCTTTGCCTTTTACACTAAGGAAAAACTACTTTTGCCTGTAACAGCACTGCCTTCTCTGCGTCTGGCTGCCAGGCTCGGGGACACACTCTCGGGTGTTGCAACCCCTGATTTGAGATGCCCCCTGCTTTCACCCTGGCAGGATGGTGATGCACTGGCCTCCTTTCAGTTTGTAACTTTTCATATATATATGTATATATATACACACACACGGGTACACACATGTGTGTGTATATATATATATATATCTACATGCATTTGCTTTTCTTTTTAGTTTTGTGCTGAAAAGCCACTTTCTGCAGCACTGTACTCAGGCCAGGGCTCTGACAGAATTGGTTCAAACTGCCCTGTCCCCAGGCTCCCAGCTGTGACAAAGCAAATGGCCTAAAAATGTGCCCAGCAGAGCAAGCACCTCCCCAGCACTCTACAGGCCCAAACCCCCAGCTCCTGATTCACAGATGCGGCTCTGAAGCCGTGACTCACTGGAGCCCATCTCCTTCCTGCGAGAGCCCCGGCTGTGCCTACACGTGGAGTTATTTATTTATGGTGGGTAATGCAGGGTGCTGAGGCCAGAGCAGCGTCCTGGCTGCAATGTCAAGGTGGTACATGCCAGGGAAGTGGCTGCAGCTGAAATACTGCCATTATTTCCCTGCTCTGAACACAGGAGGTGTCCTGGCAGCTTCTGGGGACCAGGCAAAGCCTGCCCTGAACCCCACTTCCACACAGAGCCAAAGAGCAGGTTCCCCAGCCTGAGCTATCACAGTCTCCCTGGACAAAAGCAGGACTGCACAGCGGACAGGTCCCCATGTGCACTCTCTCAGGACATGCTTCACATCATTCTAAACTCCTCCATTAGCAGCAGTCAAGCTCCCTTTACTCTAGTGACTAGCAACTGATTAAATATATATATATGTGTCCCAATCTGTCCAAGCTCCTATTAATATATTAATATTTGGGCTCTTTGCTATTTGCATGACCATCTCAGGGGAACAGAGGCCGTTATGGGTCTCAGCTTCCTCACCAGAGCCCAGGTGACACCCAGCCATGACACAGGTGCCCTGTCACTGCTAGCCATGCACAGCCACAGCTGCCTCTCACAGAGGTGCAATAAACCCAGCATTACTTCTTCTTAAACCAACATCAGAAAGAAAATGTCTGCCTCACTCCAGTCCACAGGGGACAGCTTCTGCCCTAAGGCATTTCATTACTTCACTCCATTATTGCCTTTCTAAAATAACTGTGGATCCTCTCCACGGAAGTGCCAAATCCTCTTCAGACTCCAATTAAGCTTTTATGGATGAAGATTTCTGGCAGCAGCAATCCCGGTAACATAGATCTGACTTTCCTTCTAAAATGATCTTTGGGGAGATCCCAGCAATCCCTAGCAGGGTGTGAGAAGCTGCATGGGGACAGTGGGCGTCTTTGAAAGCCAAAGGAAGAAGAGCCAGGACCAGGATGAGAGGGAAAGGTCTAGGGAAAGGACTGGGCAAAGAACTGGGAGCAGCTCCTGCAGCTGCCCGGCCCCTCAGCCCGGCTTTGCGTGCAGACAAGACCATCCCTCAACACCATGCTTCCTCTGCACTGCAGCCCTGAGCCCCTGGCTGCTTCTCAGCCCAGCTACTGCTTCATCACCACCTCCCCAAGTAGCCTCATGGTCCCCAGGGAAACAAGCTCCTTGCCCATGCTCCGATGCTGAGGCACCAAAACCCCACGGCTGCTTATTTACTGACCTGATTGTTATTAAAGTGGCTGGTTGAAAAAAAACCCAAGAGTTTGGCCAGGACACATTTTGCTCCACATCAGCAGCACTCTTGCATCTCTTCTGGGGCTGGCTCCTACAGGTCTGCTGTGGTGAGAGTAACAGGAGTGGGGAGATGCAGGGAAACAGTGTTTCCTCACTGCGCTGGGCGGCTCCTGCCAGCAACCTCCCTCTTCAGAGAGATTCCCCATGAAATAGGGTGACTTCCAGAAAGACCAGCAGAAAACCATACTGGAAATATAACCTGGGGAGCAGCAAGAAGGGACAAGCCCTTCACCTCTTTACATGACTTTCCCATCAAGTCCTTTTTTTCCACTTGCTCTTCTGTCTTTCTTGCTCATGTGCTCCCCAGTGGGTGACACCTCAGCGCCTCTGCTCTCAGCCATAACAGAAACGCAGGAAATTCCCCCTGCACTTCATCCTCTCCTCCCCATGCCAGAAATTTAATTAGTTAAGTGTGCCTCTGGCATTAGCATTTCAGTATTTGAGTTTCTGTAGGTACCTGAAGCCTCTGTAGGTACTTCAAAGTACCTACAGAGTACACTGCTGCTCCTCAGGTGAATGTCCTGAGTCCTGAGGCCTCCTGCGGCTCCACTCACAGTGGCTGGTGCTGTGCTGGATCACCATCACCTTTCAGCCAATGTCCCATCAAACCAGCCATGCCACCACTGCTTGATGCCAGGCAGGCATCTTATTCCTGCTAGGGGAAAGGTGAACACAGCTATCTCCCCATGTTGTCTTCCCTCTGATCTGCCTGCTCTCCTGATACATTTGGAAAGGGATTGATTTATTTTTCTTGGCCCTGCACATTTCTCAAGACTTTCCTGCTTGTGAATCATCACATGGGAGACACAAATTTTGCATGGCTTATGGCTTTTTTACTCCTTCTGGCACATTTTGATACCTCCTGTACACCAAACTGAGAGCTTACATATACACACTCACCCTTAGCACCCTGCCTGCAGCCCACTTGGAGGAATAGATTCTGATTAATAACCCCTCATACAGGCTCCTCCTGCGGTCCCCCTTGCATGACAGGGATATGCACAAGGGTTGCAAGAACTACATGAGTCCTTGGCCAGCCCGGTCATTACATGAGTATTTCTGAAGCAGGCTTAAACTGCTTTCTCTGCCATTTCCCCATGGTCTGCACTGGCTCCCTCCTTGCAAGCAATGGGCAGTTTTAGCCAGGGAATGCTTTTGATAGATGAAGCGTAAGCACTAAAATGTGCAGGGTCAGAGGTTCAGAATGGAGACACGGAAGCAAGAGTTAGCATATGGTAAGCTCTGTCCACAGAAATATGAAGTCCAGAGAGGAAAAGAAAATTAGAAAGCTCCCAAAATGTGGCAGTGTTGGAGATGGTGAAAGCACTGACGTCAGGAGGCATAGTCTCCTCTTGGCCACTGATGGCTAATTAGAATACACCAACCCCAGTCTACAACATGAAAAATACCCAGGAAGGCTATTTCAGGGTGTCTTCTGAAGAAACAGGCAGTGTTTTCTGTATATCACCATTACCGAGAAAATCAGACACAGCCCAATAGCATCCAGCAAGGAGGGTGGCTTTTTGCATCCTGCCTGCTCACCACCCGGGGCAGAGGATCTCTGCACAGCACCAGTGACCCCAGCAGCTTTACCACACTCTCTGTGACAAATACGTCAGTGGCATGAGCTGGTGTGCACACAGTGCCTGGGAGCTGCTCTGCAAGGGATGGGAACCCATTTTTGTGGGCCTCCTTTTGCCTCCAACATGCATTTCAGGTCAGAGCAACCCCTATTAGAATTGCAGCTGAGCTGCACTCCTCAGAGAGTCTAAAGATAGTCTTTCGGAAATGGATGTTGTGTTACCTCTGGGAGCAGCTGTGGTCCTTTTAACTTCCTCAGTTCACCACCACAGCCCTATGTATGCCAGGAGACAGGAAATACACAGGAAGTCAGTGGTCTGGGGCTCTGGCTCCAGGAGTGGGAACACAGAGGTTACCCTGCAGCCACCTGCACGGTTTGCTTTGTCAGAGAATGGAAACCCTGTGAGAAGTACTCACCCGCACACCATAGGTTGTTCCCGGCTCCCCCACACTTTCACTGCTCTGTGTGAGGCTCCTGTCCTGCCTGCCCACAGAAGCAGCCTCCTCAGCTCCCCGCACGGCACAGTCACCACCTGGCTTTGGGGTTAGGGGCAGCTTGTCCAGGTCAGGCTGTGGATAAGATGCCGAGAGGCAGCTGATCTCGGGTGAGGTTGGGCTGCTCGGGATGGTAACGCACTCCGTGAGTTTAATTCTTGGCACCTCTTTTGTTCCCAGACAGAAGCTTTTCAGCCCTGGAAGATTTGATGGGTTGGCGAGTTTAATGTTAGCCATCCGGGGGATCAGTGTGCACAGGGTGGTGCAGGTGTCCTGTGGCCCCAAGGAGACATCTTCCGTCAGTAAATTAGGTGTTGAAGAATGGGAAGAGGAAGAAGAACCTTTGATGTTTAAAGACGTATTTTGTGTACCTTCATCTAGGGATGTTATCGAATCATTCCTGAATCGGCTGTACTTAGCCCTGTGCAGCATTCCTGGGTGTCTGAATAACCCTACATACAGGACGTGTCCACTGAGGCTCTGCTGGCTGCGTTCTCTCATAGCCTTGGCAGTTCTGTAACTGGATACTCTTGCATAAATTGGCTCTTGTTGATAAAGGATACGGAAATCAAGCAAGTCAAACGATTTTAAAAACAGAAACCTATTGGATATTTTTGCTGACTCCCTCTAGAGTGGCTTATTTTCCTCAATGGACAAGGCTTAAAACCACATGGACATCTGGTGTTTTGTAAGTGGCGATGAAAGCAGCATACAGGAATGGAATCAGTGGCACAGCAGTTTAAGACAAGAGCTGCTATCCAAACCTGCCTCAAGCCAGGCACTAAATCCCACCTAGCTCTGAAGACTCAGTTGTAGCATCGTTAACCGCCGAGTCCTGGCTGCAGCGAAAGCTCAAGCACATTCCCCACAAATCAGAGCAAGAGAGCTACAAGCTACAACGCATTTGCAGACCGGCCTGAACCCCATAAGGTGCCCAGCTCTCTGCATTTCCATCGTCGGCTGCCCCAGAGGCGAAGAGCATCTCTGCGCGGTGACGCTCCCGTCAGGCACAAACCCAGGATTGTAAGAAAAATACAGCAGAGCGCCGGCAGCTCTCGGCGTCAGTCTCGGTAATTCTTGCCGGAAAGTCCTTCAGCACCGTAATCCAGAAAAGAAACGCGTATTCCTGCGCCTCCGGCGCTGTTTCCCGCAGAGCCGCGGGGCAGCCGCTCCGCAGNGGGCGGTGCCCCAAACCCCCCAAAGCCCCTTTTTGCGGTAGAGTCCGGCCCTTTCTCCTCCTGCTCCGCCTCGGGCACCGGCAGACGCGAGGGCTGGGGTTCAGGTAGGGCTGCCGTGCCCCCGGGGCTGCCCACCCGGCACCGGGGGAAGAACAGGCCTCGTCCCAGCGGCCTCCCCGCCACTCGGCCTCGGTGGGGAAAGCCCTTCTTTTCCCTGTATGTACGTCCAGCAGCGAGAGAAGAGCAGCCGGGTTTATTTTACTGACTGAAAACGGCTGGGCCCTTGATGGGAGTTACCTCCCATCTGGTCAGTTTGGGGTTTCGACGCCTCGGGCAGCACGGTGGGAAGAGAAATGCAGCATCACGGAAGGCAGGCCAGGAGGCCTCGGTTCTCTCCATCAGCTGAGGTCTTTCTTCTAACTATGTTTTCCATATTGAGGTCACCTTCCTTGTGCTCTCACAGCGATCCTGGGCTCATTCTCTGCTCATGGCCAGGTGGTGGATGAGGAGAGGCCATAATCATGGGCAGAACTCAACACCGCCATTGCAGTTTTCTTCTCTTGTATGAAAACTGCCCTTAATCCTAAAAGATGCAATAGCTGCTACAATAAAGTAGGGAAAACCCCCAGACCAGACTCCACTAGTGAAATACAGCTCAAAGAGGAAGCGGCTGCTTTTGAATCAACCCTTTTTGGGGAGGATGGCTCAGGCTACTCAGAAAATCAAACCCAAAGGCAAAACCTGGACCAGCCGCCAGTTACAGAGAGTGACTAATTTCTCATGAAGCTTTAATGATGGCTTTGAGCACAAAGGGATAGAAAATGTTCAGAAGTGGTTAGCAGCACTATTGATTGTATATGAAGCACATAAACTCTCTTAGCATGAACATTTTTCTTAACTCTTTCATTTCATCAACAACAGGAAAAAACCACCAGGATGAAGAGGCCACAGTGCCCTCAGTGGCAAGGATAAGGGACTAGAGTGAGCTGTGCTTACTATAGAGGGGACAATGAGGACCAGTGTTCAGGGAGATATGGTTCCTGTCTTGGGGGACCTCCCAGATTTCCCTTTTTACTGCCATGAAAAACATGCAACCACACAAACCAAATTCCCTCTTCTTGTGAGATAGCCTTACCATCCTTCCCACCTTTTCTCTGAGCATCTAGCAAGGGTCTTCCTGCCTTACAGCAGCCTCATAGTGTAGATGATAGAATTAGGAAAGCATGGTGTGGTGGCCAGGATGCTCCCCCATGCCTTCACTCAGGTAGAGACTAGTTCATAGAATCATAGAACAGAATTGGAATAATTTTGGTTGGAAGAGACCTTTAAGATCATCAAGGCCAACCTTTAACCTAGCACTGACAAGTTACTGCTAAACCATGTTCCTCAGCACTACACATACAAGTCTTCTAAATACCTCCAGGGATGGCGACTCAACCACTTCCCTGGGAAGCCTGTTCCAATGATTGACAACCCTTTCAGTGAAGAAATATTTCCCAATATCCAATCTAAAACTCCCCTGGTGCAACTTAAGTCCATGTCTTGTCCTGTTCCCTGTTATTTGGTAGAAGAGACTGACCCCCCCACCTTGCTACAACCTCCTTTCAGGTAGTTGCTAAGAGAGTGATGAGGTCTCCCCATATCCTACTTTTTCCAGGCTGAACAATCCCAGTTCCCTCAGCCACCCCCCATAAGACTTGTGCTCTAGACCCCCCCCATCCAGCTTCATTGCCCTTCTGTGGACATGCTCCAGCACCTCAATGTCTGTCTCGTAGTGAGGAGCCCAAAACTGAACACAGTACTTCAGGTGGCCTCACCAATGCCAAGTACAGAGGTACAAGGCTATGGGCTGCCTCTGGTTAATGCTGGTCCTCATCTGAGGCCTTCTGTCAGCTACTTCTTCCTCAAGGGGCAAGTTGAGCCTTCCTTACCTGTGTGAGTGAGAAAATGGGCAGGCAGGGTCCCTGCTGGTCTTGCAGTTCCCCCTGTGTCCTACTGTACCTAGCAGAGCTAGCAGGTGAAAAGGATTAACTGGACTGGCTTAAAACCTGTGTGGTGAAAGGGGACATTCTCAAGAAAAAGGAACAATAATGCAACAGCCTGCCCTTTGCTAGTCCCCCAAGAGCTGTGGCTGGAGCCCAGCATGCCACCAGCACCTGCTGCCCCATGGCCAAAGCATTGTTGGCCTCCCTGGGTGGCTGGAGGACTAAAGAGGGTTTTTCGAGAGAGAGGGGGAGGCCAGTACATTAACCAGCACTTCTCGGCTCACAGGCACCAGTGAGCGCGATTACGGTGTGGGAGGTGAAGAATAGCTGGTGTTTTACAGCAAGTTCCAGAGAAAAATGCAATTGTGACAAGCTCTGTTTTGAGCAGTGATCAAGAAATACAAGCTCGAGAGCGGAACCCAGCAAAGAGCGGCATTGTCCGAGGAATAGTAGCCATAGCAGGGAGGGGGAGGAGAGAAAAAGAAAGAAAAATGCCATGCCTTTGTAAATTAAAAAGCTTTTTTCTCAAGGCTAAAAACAAGATTTCTGTTTAAGATACTGGGAAATCAGCCTTTAACTAGCACAGAGAACAAAGCCCCTTTAAGCACTGGTGAAACTGAGCCTACAGTCTTGTAGGCAGCCTAAAAGGAGCCTGTGTTTCTCGAGTTCCAAGTGGCTCACAGTGTTCAGGGCCAGGGGAGCTGCCCCAGCACTCTGCTCACCCACCCACCACTCCCCCACACAGCCCAGGGGAAACACAGGAAAAGGGCATTTTGCTCCTTGCTTGGCAGCTAGCATGGGACAGCGTGTGCTACCAACAGCCTGTGCCATGCCTCCATGCCTGGGTTCTCAGGCTACAGGGGAATGCCCTTCTGGGGCACAGTTATGAGCTGAAATGCCCCTTGGTCGCTATATTACCAGCCCCATCACACTGAAACCTTGTCACACCCTGTTTCCAGCCCCAAACATGCTGCATGAAAAACTGATGTGAGCAGTCGCATACTGTCACAGGAGACAGGAGCTGTGGCAGGTGTTACTACACTGGGGGAGAGCACCATGACTCAGGAGCAAGCAGCTATCCAGCTACAGCCACTTCTACTACCTCTCTAAAAGAGCTGCAGAGGAGGGGAGCTTGCAACAGCTACAATTCCAGCATCGCCACAGGGAGTCTTTGCAGCAGGAAGGAGTGGTGCCAGCCCAGAGCCCCAGAACACCCTTGGGAGTGACACCATTTCGGAATTGGGGCTGCTTTAGCAGGCAGTTAGCACCATCATGCCACCCTCCCCTTGCAGCACAGTAACCAGGGGGAAGGCAGATGCCAGGACACAGGCACATGGTATCAGTAGTGACAGGAGAGCTCAAGGCAAATTGGGAACCAATGTAGAAGAAAGCTGGCATCTCAGCAGTCTCACACCAGGAGGGGGTGTGGGCAGTGCAGGGACCAAAGCTGTCACCCACCCATGGAGTACCCCTGAAATGCAGTTGCACTCTTGCAGGAGCCTGGAGGAAGCTGTTACATGCTTCTTGCAACCATCATGACAGAGCTCAGCCTTTATGTTAGAACATGGTGTAAACGGGGGATGATTTTTCCAGCTGTATAAATAGCAACAGCAGAGCTAATTCATGCTAAGGTGCACTGAGCTGATCTGCCTTTCTTCCTCCCTGACACGCCTGGCTGACTCTGGCAGAGACCAGCAAAGTATTACAGAACAGCAGGAAAACCCCTGATCAGAAATGTGGTGGCAGGTACTCCTGGGAAGCCCTGGAGCATGCTTATTTGCACTAGCAAAAGTCCTGCACAGCCACTGCTTCATTTAAATTAAGAGAGAATTATTTTTCTACCTGTTGAATCCCTCTCACTGTTTTATCTCTCATGGATACCTTTCCCATGTTCTGAATGAGTTAAAACCAGGCATGTCTGGCAACTACAGCCTACTTCCTACTCCCGAGGAGAGTTTGCAGGGGGCTGAAGACACAAAGCTGAAAGCTGATGGATTTGAGGAGGACAGAGGCACAGCTGCTACCATGTCCCTGGACACAGAAGTCAGAGATGAGCCTGTCACTGCTTTTCTTCTGTTTTTCTTTTCTGAAGGATCCAACAGCGCTAATCCCAGAAAGCGCTAGGGTGCTTTACGGACAAGTTCCAATTTTGCTTCTTGGGCACCACGCTGTGTTTTACTCAGCTCAGCTGAACCATTCACCAGAGCTGCTTTGTTCAAAACTGCAGCTAGAAGACAGAAGAACGGTGCTGGGATAAGACAACAGAAAGCAGGGCTGATCCTCCCAGATGAAGAGTGCATCCTTGCAGTTGAGCAACATGAGTGGAAGGACCCAGCATTAGGTGCACCAGGGCTTAGCTGGATGCGCTTTGTTCCTGTCCTTTTCACCTCCTCTTTGCCTGGTGGCACCACCACCTCCCTCTTCAAAGACTGATAGGCTTTGCCTTTTCTGCCAGACAGCCTGACAACACAGGGGAAGAGCAATGAGCTAGAGACTCCTGTGCAAGGAGCCGAAATTCAGAGCCTGAAGGTTGCTCAACAGTCAGCACAATGCCAATCCTCACAGCTCAGAGTGAAAGCAGTCATCAAAGATAAACCCCGCCTGCCCCAGGCTATCCACAGGGCTTGGCAAGGAGGCAAGAGCTGAACACTGAGAGCAAGTGTGGGGCATCTGTGCCACAGCTGTCCCTTCTGCCAGGGGGATGATGCCAGCCTCTGCAGGCTTGACAAGGACAAGGGCATACCAAACACATGGTCAGAGCTACTGCAAGCCATCAGAGAACAAAATACCGTGCTCACCACCGCTTTCTGGAAGGAGATCTGCATCCCAAGAGCCCAAAGATACATTCAGTAGCACTCACTAGCGTGCCTCAGCACTGCTTGCAAGGAGGACAAAGTGACCACAAGCAAAAACCAGCAGTCTCTGATGTCTGTCCCATGAAGTGCTGAAAGCAATGGCAGATCAAGCATCTAGTGCCTGGGTCTGGCTGCGAGCACAGCCCCGTAGCAGGAGGGCTTCAAAGACAAATTTCAGCCTAAAGTAGCCTAAAGCCTCATCTCTGCAGAATTACCCACCACATGAAACAAGTGACAGCAATAGCACCACAAAACTACAGTCAGCTGGAAAGGAAGGTGGAAGCAGTCATGTTTTAATGGAATCACAGGGCTTGGTATCCACGTGGTAGCAAGCAGGGAACATTCTCTCCTGCAATTCAGCTTGAAGCTGTATTTTGGTAGGGCAATTCATGAGCACGTATTGAAAAAAAAAACCAAATCCAGGAACACTGTTGAACTCCCAGTGGCTCCTCAGTTGTGCAGAGGAGCTCAAAGGAAACACTGAAGGACATACACTCACCCAGGAGCTCCTGCTTTCATCCTTGGATGATTGCCTTTAACTTGGTTGCAAGTAAATAAGAAACTCTGACATGAAGACATTTCTGATTGCTTCATTTGTGTTAATTTGCTCTCTTCCTCTACAGTCAACAAACCTCCCTAAGGAAGGCTTTGCAAGAGCTTCTTCTAGTTCTTACACTCCCCAGCTTTTTTTTGCTAAACATCCTCAAGGGAGTTGATGGCAGCAGGGACATTCACCTTCTCAACTTCAGCTGGAAAATCCCCAAGAGTTTGAAAACTACTTGAAAGTGTACCCTTCCTTTGCTTGAAATGCATTATAGAGAGTCTAATACTCTAAGTAACTTACATTTAGGGTTTTTTCCTGAAAGATGACACTCCACAGGAGAGCTACTGCAGTCATTTTGGAGAACGTACAACCTCCCCCTCCCGCCCCGTGAACAGCACGTTTAGAGTGATGACATTCATTGTTGCTTTTACAACTCTGAAAGAAATGAAGAACCTACTATATAGGCAAAAAGCCTCATAGAAGCATAAAGTTGTTTCAGATTTCATGTGGACACACATTAGCTTTCCCACAGACTGAATGGCAGCCTCCAGGGGAATCCAAGCACAACCAGAGCAGTACAGGTGACTGCAGGGAACATGGTTTACTCTATGCCCCTTTTCTCATTTCCCTTTATATATAAGGGGCAAGTCTATTATCAGTGTCACACGATTACTGAATTCCTCTTTGCTCATTCAGGTACTATCCTTGGAAAACAACTCTGCGAGAAGGAGCCAGGCCGTTAAGACAGTGTCCAGATGGACACCCACACACATCCGCCTCACCAGAGCGCGCTTGCCAAGTGTCAGTGGAAAACTCCAATTTAAGGGCTCGAGCCAGTGGGGACCAGGGGCTGGGAGCTGTCGCCAAGAAGTACATTCCAGATTCAGTTTCCCTCCCTTTTTGTTCTGTTTGCTAACAAAAAAGACCCCAAAAGGTAAACAGGCTTTGGTCGCATCATCTCCTTTAGGGTTTGGTGTGGGGCTTTTTTTTTTTTTAAAAAAGCCACAACCAAACAAAAACAACCCAACACAGAACAACCCTGTTCAACGTTGCTTAACCCATTTAAAAAAACCTCCTGATTTTCTACACAATGATCCTCAAACCATCTTAGAGCAAATAGAAAGCAGTTTTGTCACATATGTAGCGCCATGTGACTGGCTGGGGTCTTTCCATGTTATTACGGCTGTGCAGATCCATGACCTCCCAGCCCCGTGGGTACAGACCTGGTACCTGCGAGCCCCAGTTGCTCTCGGGGCTCGGGCAGGGCTGGTGCTGCTTGTGGGAACCAACTGCACCAACGGCAGGAGCAGTTGCTTCTCCTGTGCTGGTTCTTCAGTGTGCACAGCAGCGCCAACCACCAACTGCCACCCATGGTGTTATTTAAAAAAAAAAAATCTCAGCAGAGGCAACAAACTTTCCTCGGGGGAACTACAGACCGGTTAGCGTTTAAGTGGTGAAGAAATGGAGAAGAAAGTCCAGTTTTTAAGGCTTTGGGGTAATTAATTTTCTTGTCACTTCCGTAACACAAGTCACACAGTGCCAGAAGTTTTTTTGTGCTTTCCAAAATTTGTACCAGGTTGAGAAGACGCAGGCAGATGCAAGGAGTAATTGTAACACCTATAAAGCAAGGTTTCTAGCAGAAGCACTTTCAGCAGAAGACAACTGCAGTAGCGGAACTGAACCATGAAGTTAAGGCACATAAATAGAAAATTCAAAATTACAGGATGAAGCTGTATCCTTTTCAAATTGCTACAAATATTCTCACATGTGGGAGTTGCAAAACCAGTTAATGACACTGTTACTAGAGCCACGGAAGCGTGAGCAGTTACCAGTGAGTCACTGGAGAACAGGGGACAATATGTTGAGAACTTCGTGTTATTTTTCTTAGCTGACTTCATGCACCAGTATAACAATAAAGGAAGGTGAACTTAAATTCCCATACGGTAGAAGCATGCAAAAAATCCTAGTTTTGGGAGGTACCTGTGGTTATTCTTTCTCATTTGGCTCTGAAGTAAATGATGCTATTTCCAACTTGGTATTCAGGACCTAGTTCAGTCCTGTGGTCCCTGAGGAAAGGTAGGTTTTTCTAGAGAGTATTTTTCTGGTCATCGTTGAGATGATACATGACAAAAATGCTCATCTAATTCTGCCTTTCTCTTCAGCCTCTCTGCTAGTGGCAGTCTAGATGACAGGAAGGGCTCAGCAACCTGTGCTGGTGGTGACCCTGGAGCTGGGGCCCAAGGTACCACCAGCCAGAGACCAGGAGCCACCACACACCTTCTCCACCCTTGGGCCAAGAATGCTGTGACACAGACCTTTTCCATCTCCCATAGAGCCAGGGCAGCAATTGCAAATAAACTTGGGATAAAATAGTTGTGAACAAACGTATCAATGTAATAAAGCCATAAATTTCTACAATCATTTTTATTAGTTATGGAAGATTCCCCACTAGTATTTACATAGTGCAAAAAAGCTGTTATTACTCCAAAAAGTACGGTAGACAGAACAATTATCCTTCATACAGCAAAAAAGAAATGGAACAAAACCCTTCATATTGTATTTCATAATGATTTTTCTACTGCTTTAACCTAGATGTTACTAGAGTTTTTAAGACATTAAACAGCTTTCCTTATTAGAATTTATTTAAAAGTAAAACATCTGAACTATTTATGAACATTTAGAAGGCCAACTGGGTTTCTACTTTCAGTGTTACCATTCATCGGTGTGGAAGTTCTGGGTTAGACACTCTCACCTCTTGTGTGTGGCAGGAGGGGCAGAACCCCCCGTTACTGGTTTCTATGGCTTCCTTCTGCTGCTATTTCTATCGTTAACAAATCCTCACGTCTAATTCTTAAATGGCTAACATTGAAATAAACTCAAGAGTCTCATGAGTTGGCACAACTTCACAGGAAATACTTAATGACAGTTTCAGCAAACAGCAGCTTTTCAAACAATACTTTTTTTTTTTTTTTAACATACGCATTTAAAGTAACAGTATTAAAATTTAAGCTTGTGTTAAAGAACCGTACAGAATCCCATTGTGTAAGCTCCCACCCACCCAGATGAGCATAAAGACCCCTCTTATCTTTACCAGAAGAACACCAACAAGTGCAGTACTGAACACTTTCTAGGAGGAGCTTTTAAAACACAGGTCAATACCCTGTGTTGCTGTCGCTGCTCAGCTCCAGTCCCACAGCAGCCTGCACACGGCTGAAGGATGAACAGCCCACCAGTACAAGCCCATGGAACTAATGCTCTTATATGTGGGTTCGCAGGATCGGGTCCTTAACCTCACTCAGACATTTTCACTTGGTCCAACTAACAACACAAGTTCTTCAAGGTTTGTTTTTTTTTCCCTTTACATATTTGTAATCCATATTTATTATTATTTTGAAAGAGATACTCAAAGTGTTTATATAAATAGGTTGTATACATAGCCGCCTCTATGGGTTTTAAAGATCCCTACCCCTACCACAGATACATTATTTTTGATTTTACCAGATAAATTAAGTGGTGAAATCATTTCTATAAAGAATGTCTTACGAAAAGTAGATCTGTTTTCCGAATAATCATTTTCACAACAAAAATATCTATACACCTATAACTACAGAAACATCTTTTCTTGGGGACAGTAACAACCTGTATAACAAACTGCAAACTTTTATACTGAAATAGAAATTCAGCTACTTTTAAAAAAAAAAAAACAAACAACCACAAACATGGTATTGTAAAACGTGTATGCTTTCCTTTTAAATTCAGGTGATAATAGAATCAAAGTTACCACAGTGAGATACTCTCCTCAAGTGCTCCAAGTGGCAAGGAACTTTCCTAATTTTAGAGGCAAATGGATCACTCCCAAAGGAATTGCAATTTCATCCTCACAGTTATTGCTCATTCCCTGCGAAGCAAAAAGGAAGCACTAAAACCAGTTTCCTTTACTCAGTTTCAGTTTGCTCCTCTAAGGGTGATCTGCCACATTTCAAAGAGACTAGTTCCTTATCTGCTGGCAAATTGAGAGATACTAGAAGTGCTATATCACCTTCAAGAACTCTATGAAACCTGTAGCAAAATTGCAGTTAAATAGCGGGCAGAATATTACAAGACTTCTATAAATGTCAGAAAACTTTAAAATGACAGTCCAAGTTCAGAAAAGACATATAAAAAGATGTGCCTTTGATGTTAATACTTCAAGATCAAAAGTTATTTGAATCACTGGCACTGAAAAAGCAAAAGGAAAAATTACAAACACCTTGTCTTTTGTTGTTGTTCTGGTGATGTTTTGCCCTCAGTGCATACACCGACCTCAGCTGCTGCAGAGACACGTGCTCACACATCCAAGGGCAACTTTTGCTTGTCAGCAGTTCAAACACCTATCATTTCCTAAAGCAGAAACTCTTTCCAAACATACAGATAGTAGAAATCTGCCATACGTACAGTATAAGGTTTAACATTCAGGAGGCATCATTCCTTAGTCTTTGTTTTTCTGTGAAATGCCTGTTCTAACATCTAGGAAGATTACGTGAAGGAACTAAATGTGACAGAACAGCCAGTTGTCCTAGCAGCTCTCTTTACTGCTTATCTACATAGCACTCGCTATGCCTATACCTACATTATTTACATAATACACAGTTTCTATTATTCTCATTAGCATCCAAAAACCCCAGGGGTAGACGATTTTCTAAACCTGGAGTCTTATTTTCCCAGTGCAACTTTAAACGCCAGCATCACTAGTACTGTAAGCATTGGTCCCATGTTGATAAGAGTGGACTAAAGACCTAAGCTCTCCATTGCTTGTGGTTTTCAGCCTACCCAGAGGAGATTTTTTAATGCATTTTGATACAATGATCAAGAAAAATGAAGTGGAATTAGAAGGAACATACATTTGCTATAAAAGCATCTTCCATGTGAGTTACTCTTTGGCGACTCCTGTAGTGAAGCTCCTGCTGCTGACAGTTTCAGTCCTTCCCTTGCCCACATAAGACAAAGATGGAAAACAGACTCCTTACATGCACGGTTTAGACACACTCCATTTTCTCTCTCAAATGAATTAGTCATCAGTTAATGGATTTTGTTTCAATATTCAGACAAATCCTCTAGCAACATGTATGTTTCAGGGAGGGCATATTTTTGTTTTACCCCTGAACTACTGAAATACCTTCCCACACTACAGGGCACTTCCCCCTTTCCTGGAATAACTACTTCCTTTTCTACTCTAGAGGTCAACTCCTAAGCTGCTACAACTCTGAGAACAGACAAAAAGGGGCCACATTTTGAGTAGGAACTGTTAAGTTACATCCTAAACGCAAGAGGAAGGTGGCCAGGATCCAAGCATGCAGAGGAACATGTAGATACATGAAGCCACCACATCATTCCCACTTGCTGTTCAAGGATTATCCTCACTTTGGATTTTTTTTGTGGTGTTATGTAGATTACAATATGCAAATCAGCATTCCTGAGGTAAATCACAAGAGAAAGAGGGAGTCATCAGTTTACTGAAAGCCCTGGATAGAGATGATGGTTAATGATTCACTCAGTGTGTTTGGCAGACAGCACCTGTCAAGAGCATGGGGAATTTTTGTCTTCTTTCCTGTTTTTTAATGCAGTATTTCCACCTTGTAAAACACCACCAAAAACGTTAATTGTATCCCTCTGGTTTAAATCCTTTCTGGAATCAAAGTTGTTATAGCTTATTGTAATCATCTCCACTACCAGCAGCTTTTTATAACAATGCATTTACCAACTAAGAAGCTGCAACTTTCTTCGTGTAGAATCACACAGATTTCTCTACTATTTGCTTTCCATTAGGACTGCAAATGGGGTTTTCTAGCTTTCTTTAAAGAGAACGTATTACTTTTACTTCTAGATGGAACTAGAAAATCAAGGCCAAATACAGTGACATGCCTGGCATAACACCAACATAAAGTGTTGGTAATTTGTCAGTCTTAACATCGGTTATCTGCTTGAAAATGAGCTAAATAGTCACATCTTAAGAATTTTGCTTTAAACTGGTCAGTTACAAGATGTTTCCTTTTACAAAAGATCAAATGAATACTTACTGACAAATTTTCCACTCAGTTTCTATTCTGGGAAATAGATACTGATTAAAAGCTAAGCTAGTTTTTAAATCAAACAAGTAACAGACAGCTACAAAAATATTATTGTGAATTAAATACACATCTTAAATGTTTAACAGTGCAAAATGTTGAGATGAAGCATACGAAATAATGGCTGGAACCTTTACAACAGTTAGTTTTAATGTGACTTCTAAAAAGTTCCTGAGTTCCTGCCTGGTTTTACGGCATGTAGATGGAATCTGTGTGTTCTTTATTCAAAGAACTGCAGATGGTGGGTTTATGTTGAGTGTTACTTGCATGCTTGTCGTTTGTCCATTCCTCGCCATCAGTGACTGGATCAGCCTGCTCAGAAGTCTCTATTTCTTCCTCTTCACTTTGTTCTGCATTGTCTTCTTCAGCACCACTAAGGGTCTTCCCAAGCTGAAGAGTCTCCATAGTTCTCTGGGTCTCTGAAACCCAAGATTCAATTCTGCTATTAAGCTGAACCTCTACAGAAATTGGTTCGTGGGCATAATCCTCATCATCTTCATCNTCCACAAAAAAATGTCTCCTGAAAGTCCCAGAATTGTTTAAATAGCAATAGGAGCTCATAATTTTAATAGTGTTCTACGCTTGCTAGAAAAATTTCAATTAGAAAAAGGGGGGTGAAGGGAAAGGGAGAGACAATAGGAAGAGCTGGGAATAACTTTGCGGGGTTTTACACTAGCCTAACCCAGACATTACACAGTTGAAACTCTGTTCACTTATTTCCTGTCCAAACTGTTGAAGCACCAAATTTAACAGTAAGTGTAGTCAGAGAGGTTACTCTCCAGTATAAATTAAGTACTGTGGCAATTTTCTACTTTAAAGTCAATTGCAAGGATTTAAAAAAACAAAACAAAAAAAAAAAAACCCACCCCATTTAGCAAATTAAAGAATTACCTAAAACCAAGACAGTATTATTTTTAATTCACTGTAAGACTCAAAAAAGAGAAGTCCTTTTGACTTCAAACAAGTACTCTTCCTTTTATCCTCCCTGTCATGTGGGCTTAAGCAACTGGATAAATAAATTTGCCTTTTGCTCACACTGTAATCATTCTTTACCATCTCAAGTTTCAAAGTCCTGTCTTCAGAGACCTCAATAATTTAGTTCCTTGTATCATTAGTTCTTCCTCAATCATACAATCACTTCTGTGTTTGTTATTAGTCTAATACCAGTTCAGTAAAACTGGAGAAGCCACCTCCACTGACATGGTAACTGTAACATTTCTGAGGATTAGAAATTAAACTCTTTATTTTCTATGTTTGGGGGGTGGAAGTGACTTGCAAAATTACCTGAATACCAGCCAATTTTTGTCTTGCTCCTGAAAGTTGTAGAATACTGTAAATTATGAAGAAATACTGTATTTTTAGCTATATATTCCAGTAAGCAGCATTTGGAAAATTCCAGCTTCTAGTTACATAAGTAAGTTCTACCACACTTACCATATTCTTTCTCGTTCACTTCAGATATGGGTTCAGAAATAACACTACAGAATGAGATAGCACTCGCTGCAGAGGGGTTACGAGAATGACCCATATGATGGGGTGCCTTCTTGACATTCTTCAAGGCTTCTTCTGCCTGTTCCTGTTCCATTGCAGCAACCATATCTCTGTAGGCTTTTCTGGCCTCT
>VZTM01014751.1:9694-50877 GCA_013400555.1 Jacana jacana
TTTTTTGGCTTTTGTTTTTTTGGCTTGAATCGCCATCCTGCCGTACACCGGAGCAACCAAGGGCAGCGGGGAGGACGCGAGAAGCCGCGTCGAGCCCGGGACGTTGATTTGAGCGGTGAACTGATGGAGAGATGGAGGGAGGGATCGATAGATGGGGAGATTGGTGGAGGGATAGATGGAAGGAGGACGGGGTGGATGGATAAATGGATGGATGGAGGGACGGACAGCGGTTTCTTCATCCGCTGGGTGCTCGAAGGGCCCAAATCCTTGCCCACGGCTGTAGGGCTACCGCACCGGGCAGGACTAACGAAAAGGGCACCAAACGGGCTGGGAAGCCGACGGGAGGGCGCGGGGCTCGGCTACCGGCGGGGCGACGGCTCGGGTGTCACGGAGCCGGCGGGGGCCCTGGGCAGCGGGCGACGGGTCCACCGGGCCGTTATGTTTGCAGGTGCAGCCGGGCGTGAAATTGCATGTAAAAAAAAAAAANGCCGGGCGTGAAAATGAATAAAAAAAAAAAAAAAGAAAAAAAATTTAAAAAACGCAAATGAGGCGGAGGCAGCTCCTCCGAGGCGGGGGAGCCGCTGGAGCGGGGCCGGGGAGGGAGAGCCTGTTCCCCCCCAACCCCGCCCGAAGTGGGCTTTTTCGCTTGCACACGCGTGTGTGCTAGTGTGCGGAGCAGCGTCCAGCAGAGGTGCTCCCGCAGCAGCGGTCACAGCCCACAGCCCAGCACGGCTGCTCACGCTCGGCTGGCACGCACGCAGCCAGGGCAGGGCTTCTTTTTTCCCCCTTTTCATTTTATTTCTCTTTTTTCTCTTTAATTTTCTTCTCTTTCTCTCTCTTCCTTTCCTTTTCACCCCTCATTTTCCCGGTTTCCTCCTTCTCTTTCTTTTCCATTCCTCTTTTTTCTTTTTTCCTCTTTTTCCTACTTTCCCCCCATTTCTTTTCCTTACTTTTCCTTGTTTCATCTCTTAACCTTTCTTTCCCCTCCCCCTCCCTCCCCCCTCCTTATTCTCCCTCATTCTTTCCCCTTTTTAAGGTTTTTCTTTCCCTCTTTTCCCTTTCTTTCTCTTTCCTCACTCTGGTACTAGCTCACCTCTTCTCACAATCCACCTCACTCCAATTCCTTCCTCTCCACTTCACCCTGACCATGAAGGGGGAACTATAGAGGGACCATTTCTCCAGGCAGGGCAGGAGAAAGTCACAAAGGCTGTGGGCACCCCTGCTGCCACGGAGATGGGCACCAAGGATCACAGCAGCAGGTCCTTCCTGCTGCCCTCCACCTGCCAGAGATTGTTAGTTTTTGTGGTTTTGTTGTTTGTTTTTTTTTTTTTTTTAATAAACCATGGGGGAGAAAAGCCCTCGACATAGCACTTGCTGCAGGCAGCAGGGGTTTCTGCAGCCAGATTGTTGCTGCTAGGACATCTATACCTGATCTATACCTGTCCAACTTCAGTGTGTCTGCCAGCGCCACCCATGTAAGGCCAGAACAAAATGCTCACCCCTGTCTGGGGAAGGAGTAGCTTTCTACAGGTTTTTGACTAATGTAAGCAGTAACAAGAATGAGCCTCATCCCTCCACAGCTGGAAAGCAGCTACCAAGTGCCAACAACAGAGAGGAGTATAAACATGTTGATTTTACTTCCCACCCTGGTACAGGAGGCATTGATATTGAAGGATTTTTGAGACCTTTAAATGCTTTGCTTGTCACCAAGGGCCTTCTGCTTGCAGCAAAGCAGTGGTGTGCTGCTTCGCTGGTTGCCTGCACTTGCACTCCCCTTCACTCTCCTTTATTTATTTCAGTAACGACACAAGGAATCAGTGTCAGAGGTAGCTGAAACAAACTTCTGGCTTCAGTGTGCTGCTGCTGTATATGCATCTCCTATTAAAGCCACAGATTCCCATCTCTGATTGCCTCTTTGTGTCTGTACTTGTGCATGATACCTGTGTCACGCTCCAGTAATTCCTGACAGGAATGGGGAGCAATGTTATCCTGGTCTGAAGGAAGCTCTTAATCTTTGCCAGGATAGATCCTTCTGGGTTTCAAGAAAGTGGAAACAAAATTGCAACAGCATCTTGAGAAACTTGAGGAGCAAATTAATTTGTGGAGCTTTTTGAGGGATGGACGTTGGTTCTATACTAAGAGTAGGTCAGGAAGGGTTTTGGAGAGGAAAATAAACTCTGACAGTCAAAACCACCCCCAAAGTGATGATTAAACCCCTCCCTATGCCAAAGCTTTTCTACAATGTCCCACCTTGGAGATTCCCATGCTTCCTTTGCACCACACAACTCACTGTATATGGTGAGGATATTTCTATCCCTAGTGTCCCATGGGAAGGGGTGGGTGTGTAGATGCATGAACCCATTTTCTTTGCCAGAGGTTTGCAGTGGTGTAGCTGCCTACTGCCCTGAAGAGAGCTGCGCATTACTCCTGACCTGATGGCCTGGGATATTGGAGGGTGCAAACCCAACAGCTCTGGGGCAGGGGGAGGCAGCAGGGTGGGGGACAGAAGGTGAGGCTTATTTCAAAAGGGGTTGCCAGGAATTTCTGTCACCCCTGGGTCCAATCTGAGACGTCATTAGCACATACTAATAAAATAGCTGCAGATGTTGAGCCTACAGCAGAGCATCCTGACAAAAACCTTGGTTTGGAAAGCAATCATCTTGCCCCTGCTTTTCTTTTAATTTCATCTCCTTCCTGCCCCCCTCCCCGCTCTGCCCCAGCCCAATCTCTCCCTTCCTATCTGGATTTTTAGGAGGAGAAAAAGGAAATGTCCTTTTGCAAAAATGACCTTGAGTAATGCTCACATCCACCTTCACAGCATGGGTGCTCGAGCCTGGAGATACGTAGAGAACCTCAAAGAAGTAAAATCAGTGTGAGGCAGGTGCTTCACTGCCTGTCAGCTGGAGTGGGGCTGCATAGTGCTTTCCCCTGGCAGGAAGATGCTAGGAGGAGGAATACATCAACCAGGGTGACAGGCTCTGCTGCTGCAGAAACAGGGCTGGGGTTTCCACAGAAATAAGAATCCCCCATGCCCAGGAGGGGGTTGTATTTGCTGAAGTGCCTCTTAACCTTTTCTATATCCTGTTACTAAAGGGAAAAAAACCACATGAGGAGTTCCTGCCTCTTTACCTGACCATAAAGAAAATAAAGAGGATGCTATTACCCAGCTCTCCAAGACATTGAGATCCATGAAACCAGATGAGCTTTATCATAACAAAAAGCCAAGCACCAGTCAGGTCCCGTGAGAGGGTGAGGGAAAGGAAGGGGTGTATGGAAGAAGTCACACAAACTGCAGCAACAGGACAGGGCACTTATTCCAGACTCTTAAGGCTCTGGGTTATAACATTACAGAGGCAGGTATATTAGCTGCTCTTAACATAGCAACTGCTGGTTTCACTGGGGATACTGAGGGTGCTTGAGGAAAACCTGTACTCATTGATGCATTTTTTGAAAATCAGGAGCGTTTTCTTTGTGCTACACCCCAGAAACACTACGCTGCTTTGTACATTTAGCCCAATTTAGCAGAGCTGATTCCCTAATTCCACCCCCCTCCCCGCCCGCCCTTCCTTCCTTCAACGGCAATACTCTTCCCTCAGACGAAACTGGAGCTATTTTGGGTCAGGAATGGCTCCTGCTGGTGCAAGGCATGGACAAGCCATGTTGGTGTGCAAGTGACCAATGTGATGGGATGCTATCTCCACTTGCAGGCAAGGCCATGGGGACTGAACAAGAGGTTTGGATCGTGTCAGCACTTGGGGTACAGCAGGGTTTGGGATGCAACAGGGCTTTGGGGTGTGGAAGGGTTTAGGATGCGTAAGACCTTGAGACACTGAAAATGCCCTGGAGTTTCAAGGACTCCTGTGAGGTGAAGGGGTCTGTCCCCGTTCTGTTGCTTTCCTTTTAATATGCTGCACCTTGTGAAGGGACCCACAAACAAGTCTGGGATCTGCTTGTGGTGCCTTTCACAGGGTGGAGCAGTGAGGATGCTCTGGGGTTCTGCTGCCCAGGAGCCATAGAGGGAGAAAAGATGGGCCTGTGCTAGGACAGGGAGCACAGAGAGAGCCGGCATATTTTCTCCAAGTTACTTATTAACCACTGTTCATTTGACAGGATCAATATTTCAAATGAGGGAGTAAACACTTAAGAAGCACCACTCTGCTTTGCTCTCTTTTCCTTTGCAAAATGATTTATTTTCTAAAATGCATCTGTCTGGAAAAGAGGCAGCGCCTGGAGCCCGGTGGCTTTTATCTGTGGGATATGCAAAGCACATTTATTTCGTCTTTTATCTCTCATATTGCATGTTGATCCCATACATATAGATTGATTTTGTTCAGGTAGATAATGAAAAGTCAAGTGGAAAATTTACACAAAGGCACTCAGGATCTCGACTTTCTATTGGTATATAAATTGGTTTATTACTTCATTCCCTTAAACAGGGACTTTCACGCTGGGGAACACTTTAAAATATATCATGTTTAAACACAAAACCATTTACCTTTCATGTGTTTTTTTTCCATCAGTAATTTCCTCGCCAGTTTTGTTAATTACCAAAGATATTTGTGTTTAAACAAGGGCTTGCTCCTTCTCAATCCCTCCAGCAATTCATCTTCCTCCTCTTGTTCCCGCTGCCCGAAAAGTCCTAACAGGAGATTTCTGAGCTGCTGCCATGCCCGCCACACCAACACGTTGAGCACCAGAGCTGACAATACCTCAGGAGCTTTTATTAATTCCTTATAAGCGGCTTTCATTTCACTACCCTTGCTCGGCATCAGGCGCGCCACCTCAGCAGTGAATAGAGCGCACTGTAAGTGAGAGCACAGCTTGGAATAAAAAAAACCCTACCAAAAAACCTAGAGGAAACATTATTAATAAACATCTTCTGGACATTTGGTGGCTGGTATAGGCTGCTCCAGCTTAAAGCAATTAATTCAGGATACTGACATAAACTCTCCAGCTCTTTGACAGCTTGGAGCTGAAATAAAAATGCTAGTTCTCCAGGGAAAAGGAGAGGATAGTTGGCTCTTTTCTGGACTGTTTGCTTATAGGCCCAGAGAGCAATCTTCCTCACAGAATGAAATGCAAGGACACAAACAATGTACCAGGGAGAGAATAGGAGATGGGAATGAACAGTTTGAACTATTTGCTCAGCAGAAGGGCAGCCACAATGCTCGGCCAATGGCTTTCCCATGCATCAACCCGGCTTCTTAGCCCCTTTTGTTGTTCAGCCTCTTCCTCTGGCCAGATAAGAGCACAGCTGCGGTCGGGCAGCTAAGTCAGGCCTTCTACTTATCCACCCAAATCTCAGGTTGCCTTTACTGTATTTCTCCCTGCGAAATGCCCTCCCCAGTGTATTCGATGCTGTATTTGCCCTCAGGGTCACTCACCCAATGCTTGGGGCAATTCATCCCTTGCAGCTTGCTTTTACTTCTTCAGGGATGGCTAGGAAACCCTTTTTGGGCACCTGCCATTGTCACTGCCTTCCCTTGTCCCCTGCCTGGGTCTCCCTTTTCCCATTGAGTCACACTGGGCTGCCTGTCTGGGAAACAAACTAAGGCAACAGCAGTGCACCCTGGCATGTGTGTGCCCGTGGCCATTCTTAAGCACATGCATGCAATCAACTTTCTTTTTCAGAGCAAGCAGTCCCAACTCCAGAAGATAAGGACATTGCCATCATGGGCTGGAGATGCAGAGGTGCAAAACACAGTATTTCATAGTTCTATAAGGCACAACTGGTCTCAATTGTTTTACCAGCATAAGCATGCATTGTCCTTGCAGTGCAGCAGTGCAGCTGCTTCCTGGGTATAAGCAATGGCAAATGTTGATGGCAATATCCTTGCAGGGTCTTGCTGCATTCAAGCAGTGTCTCCATTCTCCTTCTCTTCTTGCACCCAGTGTTCCTGAAGAACACACTCTCTCTTCTAATCCACCCAGGCCACCACTTGCTTTGCTTTAACAATGCCGCTGCTGATCAGGCAGGCAAATGCTGTAATTAAAAATAAATATGTAGCAAGGTCGGACAGTACAACACAGACTGGTCTTACTGAGCTCAGCACTGATGCTGATGGGGATGCTTTACTATTTTTACTCTTTGTCCTACTCCAGGCTGTTGGTTTTGGGAACTGGGCTGTGCTGTGCAGTTCTGTTGTAATAAGGTTTATTTAGCTTGAAAGGGTTTTACGAGGTGAAAAGGCAAAATGCTGAGGACTATAGAAAACGCCTGCCTGGCTGAGATCACATTCAGCATTTGTAGTCACAGAGCACACCTGCAGGAAACATTGAGTTTAAACACCGCTTCTGTCACAAAAATCTGAGAAACCAACAGGGATTCCCCTTCCCTCCCCGCCCCCCGCCCTCTTCTTCCCTGGTGGGTGGTCAGGAGAGCAGGCTGAAAGGCAGGAGGACTCCTATTGTCTCTGTGCTGCCTTAAGAGCTGACCCCATGTGTCCCTGAAGTCACTGAGCACCTGACTGTGCCCTGCTCCCCTGGATGCTGCAGCACCCTGATGAGCCCTGGCACTAATGGAATGAACTTGTTGCAAGCAAATGATAGCAGTCAGAGGTGTCTGGCCATGCAATCCCATGAGAAAAGAGTTTTTATGGCTTCACAGCAGCAGTATTTTTATGCCCAAGCGGTATCCTATCACCCCTCACAACTTTAATTGTATTTGTATTTCATAGAGCATCTCAAGTTGGAAGTGTCCCATAAGGATCCAGTCCAATTTTATTTCCATTTTGGAGGCAGACTGCTAGAAAATAAAAATTATGCTGGTGTTCATTTTAGAGTTCTCCACCATTTCACCAACAGCTCAAGCCTCATATGTTACATATACAGCTATGGAACAGCCCCCTAAAATAGGACATACCTGCCTGGACCAAGACCATCCCATCACCCAAAAGGGTGAGGAATAAACCCGGAGGATCAGTTGCAGCTGCATTACAAACAGCCAAAGCAGAGTAATCCCAGCAGCTCTCAGGCACTGCCTCTGCCCCTGCCAGACCACTGGCATCTTGCCCACCTTGGGGCATTAATCTACTGCTGGCCCAGACAGGTTAATTAATGAGACACTAAAGAGGCGGAATGACACTTCCCACCACTCACTTACAGTGCTAATTTCCAAACCACTCCGCCATAGACAAAGAGAAAGTGCAGTTAGTGCAGAGTAATTTGTGCTGTATTCTCGGCGAATGAATTTAGGGGAGCAAATATAGTTATGCAGAATTTAAATTAAAGTTGACACTAATGTAAATACAGCAATGCAACTGCATGTTTAAGAAATATGATGAGGCTACGGTTTTAATCAGGTCCTTTTAACTCAGGTGGCATTTTAAATCCTTGCCATTTAAATTGGATAAAATCCATAAGCTGGGAAAAGGAGCATCAGAGAGAAGGTCCATGGGCTTGGCTATGGAGCATAGACCAGCTCTGTCCCAGCTCCTTCCCAAGGGATGCTCTAGGTGCAGGAAGAGTATGTGGGCTCAAGAGACAGTTGTGCTGCAGCTTGAAGGAGAGATCCACTGCAGAGTAGTGACTAGAAATCCTGTGAGACCTCAGGAGACCTCCTCACCGGGAGAAGGGTGGGTGCTATAGCCCCATTGGAGATTGCCTGTCCAGCTCTGAAACTTGAGAGCTCTCTGACCCTCCTAAATCTGTTGCATTGACAACTCATGATAGCACAGGTGCTCCCCACTGATGTCCAGGTCATCCAAAATATGACATAAACCCAACAATTAAACCCCAGAGCATCCCTCACTGGAGCCAACACTACTTGTTCCTCCCTTGTGCCTGCACAGTACCAATTCTTGGGGGGAACTCTGTCAAAGCCTGCCAAATTTCCTCTGCTGCTTTTGAAGGCTCTGCTTCCAGTCTAAATCACAGACTTGGGGCTTTGGGGGTAAAAAAAAAACAAACAAAAAAAAACCAAAAAAAACAAAGAGGAAAGAGCAGAACCTGCCTCAACTACTTCAAAGCAGGGTGATCCTGAACAGGAGCATGGGTGCTCTGCAATAACAATAGGCATTAACTGTAACACAGCAGGAGCTACTTAACAGGATCTTTGTAACCTGGCAAGACCAAGAGTAATTTCTGTTACAGTTACTGGAACAATATATCTGGCAGTTGAATTCGCCTGTCTTTTTTTTTTTTCTTTTTTCCAAAGAGTATATAACGTCTCTGGCAGGAACACGCTGACAGCATGGCTCTGCTGCAGGTTTCTCTGCCATATGAGATAAGGTGCCTTGGCATAAGACACCATCTCCACCACCACCCAAGTGGTGCCAGGGCTTGCTTCCCTGCCAAACTGGGGCAGCCACATCCCAGCTGGCTGCTGGGCCCTGTCCCCCGTGGACCCCTCACCCAAAGCTGGGTACAGGCTTTGCCAAGCTGGGGCAGAACACACACTGCTTCTTTCCTTGGGTCACCTTGCTCCTGGAAGGCGTGTCCCTAGGGCAGTTCCTGCAAATGTGATGGGGAAAACCAGTGGGAGAAGCAAGCTGTGATGAAGAGGATGCACTAAATTATCATCAACTGTTCTTTGCATCAAGCCATCCCATGCATCCTCTTTGCAGGTGGTGCTGGGACAAGGCTAGAGCAAGGACATACTGCTTTGCCTCCACCCATTTCCTCCAAGAAGCATGGTTGGAATGAATGGTAGAGAAGACAAGGGAGAAAAGATCCTTGTCAGATTTTTTTTATTTATTTTTTTCCAGAGGTGTTGGTGTTAACCAAACCACAGATGTTTCATGCAGCAATTACATGAGGCAAGCTGGCTAGCCTAGAACACTGGCCAGTGATCTGTGTCCATACATGTGCAAGTAGTTCAGTTAAGGTTCATTCTCCTCTTCCCTGCTATAAATTAAAACTTATAGCTGCAACACAGCTGAGTCAAGTCACTGCTCCTCATCACCCAGCCCCTTGTACCCAGGGGCTGAGGGACTTCAGTACCAGCCATTTCAGAGGAGCCAAACAAATCCCCCCAACAAAATGCAAAAGAAGTCAAGTTTATGTCTATATTGAGGGGGTTCTGCTGCAATATAATAATAATAATGATAATAACAACAGTAGTAATAGTAATAACAACAGTAGCAACAACAATAATAACATTAAACTAACAACAACAACAATAATAATATAAAAATTAATAACATCAGCTAACTTTTGGGGTAAAAAAATCTTTTTCTTTGGATTTTTGGACAGCCCATATTCAATTACTGGCTGCCTCCAGGGATCTAGGGTACCTGAGCCAAATGCATTGCTGGGCTTGTGTGAAGTTTAGGCACGCTGGATCTGTCTGGAGGTGTAGGGGAGGTGCAGAGGAAATATCCGTGGAGTCAGAATGGGTCACCCATCTCCTCCATGCTTTACTGTGCAATGCAGGAAACATCCAGCACTGTGTGTTATTTGACTTGTGTTATCTGAGGAAAGTCCTGCCTGGCAGGGATGCCTCCAACAAGACACCTTTGGCTCCTGGCCCAGTCCTAGTCTCAGTCTCCAGAAATCTGCCTGCCTGCTGCCTCTGGCAGAGCCCACTGGCCTGGCCTGGCAAAGGTTTTCATATTCCTGTAGCTGTCCTAATCCTTCAGTGTGACTCAGCATTGTTAAGATGCCTTAAGAGAGTAATAAAAAGTGTTATAATGCCACTAATTATCCCTCCTAGACAGCCCTTCTGCCTTGCTATGGTAAAAAGAGATACTACAAGTGTTCAGCCTGGAGAAAAAACACTGAGAAGGATTCAAAGAAGCGGGAAAACTCCCCCAAAAAAGTGAGGAGGAAAACCTGGGGAGTGTCTCAGGTAGTGGGGCAATATGCTCCTGCTCTCTTGGGAAGGAAGAGAGGACGTGGGTGGAGGAATCTTACCCTGTGGTCATCCCCCAGCCTCTTGCCTATGCAGTTGCCTATGTCCACAAACCCCCCCTAAGGAGTTAATGAGCTTCCAGACAGCTATTGTCTTGACAAATCTGATTGAGACCAGCAAAGGAGTTCAAGGGTTAGAAGGGGAGGGACACACAGATAGGGAAACACCAGAAAACCTGTCTGGATGGAAATAAGAATAGATGGGGTTCTTACATAGGTGTGAGCTGCAGAGACCTTTGGAGTGATGATAAGTGATGTTGAAGAGCACCTGAGTGGCCCTGACACACCATTCTTTAGTGTTTTAATTTCTGGTGGGCAATGTGGGGAAGGAAGAAGCAGAGAAGTTGATAATGAAGAAGAGAAGTTGATGCAATCTGCCCTGATTTTGCTGTCCAAATCTCCCCAGGTAGAGCCAGCAAGCATTTTCCCTTGCAGATCTGCTAAGAAAATAAGAAAGAGGTTGCAAGGTGATTTTGTTTGCAATACCAATTTTGATGCCACATTTTTTCCCAGGTTTTAGGGAGAATTGTTTCTATGGGATGGGCCTGCAGGTAAAAGGCGCAGCAGCTACCAGGGGAGGATGAACAGCTGTTATCAAGAGGCTGGGGCAAGGTCCAAATTGCTCAACACATTTTGGGCACTCCTTGGACCTTGCCCAATGCATTTGGAAGGGGGAAGGCAAAGTGAAGGACAACCCGCTGCCACCCCCAAATTGCTTCTGCTGTGAAAGTTGGGGGGGCCCTGAGCCAGCAGACCCACCTCTGGTCAGCCACATTGTGTGGGTTGTTTTTTTACATCTTGAGACAATCAGGAATGTTTTCCATATGTGAGTGTAGTGCATTCAAAATCCTGAAACCACCTTCAACTCAGCAAGACCAACAAAGATAAGAAATAACGTTTAAGTTGGCTGAAATGAGCAACTGCATCTGCCGCACAATGCCCCGGCTGCCATTAGCTGTGACCGGGGAATGGCACTAGCAAAGTATGCTGGCAATGTTTAACAAACCATCCGTCTTTTACCTAGTCCTACTCAACAGAAACCTTTGTTTGAACCATGGGCCTATTCAGTCATGCTGCTGTCTGCTTATCGGACAGATTAATCTCCTAGGTATCACTATATTAATTTTAAAACCAGCCTTTATTATTCCAAGTCCTCCATTGGGGCGGCAGGAGAGCGAGGAGGCATTTCTGTCACTGACAGGTAAGCTGAGCTCCATGTTTTCCCACTGCCATCCTTGTTACATCTAGCCATGTTAGCAACTAAATGCGACATGGCAAGTCCTGATTTGCTCCTGCTTTGTGGATGCTCATATTCTCATCAGCTTTTTTTTTCTTGAGGAGGTGCATGTCCCGTTTCAGGTCCTGTGTCACCTCAGCATGATGGCTGGTGGCAAGGATGCTGCAGTGGGAGGATTTCTGCGCATCCCAGCTGGGTATCTCAAGAGGCAAGGGGATATGAGGCCAGCCCTGCTGCATGGAGGGTGTGGGGAGTGAGCTGGGTGAAGGTGGTGGGTGCGAAGGTGGCCTAAACAGGAGACCAGGCCCCGAATTCCTGGCGGAGTACTGTGCACACACACCTTATCTCGCCTGGCCATGTTTGCACAGCAGGGAGTCAGCTGCCCTGGTGGGAAGGAATGAGAGCCAGTACCAGCAGGAGTACCCCAGCTCCAGTGGCTTCCACCCCTGTCTGCCAAGGCAGGTCTCTAAGCAATTTTGTGTGCTGTTGTAGGCTTTTTAGCAAGATGTTGGGGTCTCCTGGTGCTTAACCGCCCTTGGTGGACCTGCTTTCTGTGATTTATCTCATTGCAAGTGTTACAGAAGGTCAGTCATAGCTCTGATGAGCTGTATCTCACGGCACTGAGATCCCCCCAAGCAGTAAGCATTGTGTAATTTCAGAACCAGTACCTGTTTTATATGCATTGCCCAGTTCTCATGACAGAGGGGTGGCAGGCCACAATCATCCCCTAGAGATGCCCCAGCGCTCTGCATCCTCTTTAAGCTGTGAAATATCCCTTCTGAAAGGGCTCTGCCATGAAAATGTTGATTCTACATGCAAAGACAACCAATGCCTGCCTGGGATTCCTGAAAAAGAGCCAAGACCAATGAGCTTTCTTCCCAGATTCAGTGGGATTAAGTTGAGGGGACGCACAGGATCTGGAGGCCCCAGCAGTATGATGGGAATCAGCTCAGGGTGCTGCAAGATGGAAGGGGCATGTGTGACACTCCCTGTTACTGAGGCCCCTTGAGTTCAACATAATACATCCCCTCCCAATGCAGAAATTTTAACCCTTTATTTGAGCAGAACAATTCCTGCAGCATGTCTGTGCCACTTATCCTCCCCTCTTTCTTAGTTGTAATGAGCACCAAGGGAAATATCCAGCTCCTTATTAATAACACAAGACAGCAAAGCAAATATGCCTGGCCCACTGACCAATTCAGATGTACCCGCTGGCCACTGATCTGAGCACATGTCTCCTGGCCTGCCTCACTATGGAGGCAAAGATTCTTTTCTTCCCCATTAATTGAGCTGGAGAGTGCCTAGGACTACCTGCACGTATGATGCATGTGTGGCCCAGCCACCCCTGCCCTCTTGAAGCAGCCCCTGTAATTGCATATTTACCCATCAGAGGCTCTCATTATCTCATTATCATGAGAGGTTAACTCACCAACTCTGGGTCATCGAGAAGGTCACTAACAGTGCTAGGAAGCGTTCAGATTCATTTGTTGGCTTAGCATCATTTTGCTGCAGGGGGACTGATCCTGGGGATGCTGTGGAAACATCCCTTCCCAAGGTGGGCAGGACATCCCTTGCCTGCCCTCGGCTTGCTCTGGCAGGCTGGATGCAGTGTACCAGGAATTTGCAATCAAGAGGGCAAGTTGAACACCCTTACATTGCTTCTCTTTGCACCCCAAATTCACATGTAATAGCTGTGCATTCACTGCAAGCAGCTGACCATTTGCAATTGGGCCCCCAGCTTCAGACTTTTCATTCCTTCAGTCAAAATGAATCCGCTAATAGGGGTGACACAGCTTTTCCATGCAACGTGCCATCACCAGGCAGTGGCTGCCCATTCTGCCTGCGGATTGCTGGACTGCTCCTCAGGTGTTTGCATTGCCTTCGGCTATTATCCACCCTCACAAGGAAATGCAGGGACTAATAAATAGCCCATCAGCACTGAGTGCAAGACTTAAGCTTGGAAAGAGCACCTAGAAAGACAAGGGTTTCCACCCTGCAACAGAAGAAGTGGCCCCCTTCCCTTTCCCCTGCCTAAGCTAACTCTTCTGCTATGTCAAATAACAGGCAGGCAGAAACCTTGCCTACACTGGCAAGGGACAGAGGCTTCCCTGTTTGGATTTGAGATGGGGATTTCTGTGGCTGAAAGTACCTTTGTTATTTTTCCAGGAAAGCTTCCTTTTTGGCTGGCTTCACCTCTGCATAGGATGCACATGGCAAATTGACTGCAGTGATGAAGAAGAAAAAAAAATTAAATAAGCAATTATGAGTGAGCTTTGGTTGCTAACTCAGACAGCACTTTCCTACATCTGTGTTAAAATATAAGTGATTTACCCTAGAAGTCCAATTGCAGCCTCAGGAGTTCATTAAGAGCGCCTCTTAGATTAGAGCTTTGTGGCTGGAGAGGACCATAATTAGTCAGCTGAACTCATTAATCACCTGGGCTACTAGAAAGCTGTGCTCTGCTTCCAGTGTGGGTATGCCTAGGAGCAGGTCCTGCCAACTGGTTACCATTTATCTTCTCCCCACCAGATTAAAGAGCCTTTTAGCACCCTGTATTTTCTCCTTGGGGGGCTGATCCTACACCACAGTCAACTCATTTCTCAATGTTTCTGAGCAGTTTAACAGCAAGCCCCTGTCCCTGCCTGCAACACACATTGGCTCCTTGTTTCAGCCTTGCGTTAACTTCCCGGCTCTCCTCTGCAGCATAGCTCAGCTCTTCATTCTCAGCCAGAAGATGTAACCAGCTTCAAGCTAAAGCCTACAGAAAGCAATGAAAAGTTTTGCTCTAGCTCTCTGAAAGCTTTAATGAAGAGAAGATCAAGCTGCAACACTTCAATAACTGAGCAAAGCGAGAGTTTAAAATCACACACTGAAGCCAGCTTTGGGCAGGAGAATGGGGGAAGGTACAGACTGGTCAGGCAGAGGTCCAGAGGCTCCTTCTCACCTCCATGCTGCTGGGATTTTGCAGAAGGTAGTGTAAACAGTGGTGCAGCCCTTCCAACTCTCCTCTTGGCCAACCCTGGTGAGTCCCACCCTGCAAAAATGGCCCAGGCATCTCACCAACCTGCGATGAAGCAGCAGCAGGTACCAGGGTGGTGACTCCAAGGTGTGGAAGATGTGACCGTGAGTAGCAGCAAATGCCATGTTCTAGTTTCATCCTCTGTAGTAGGACTTCCCATCCTATCCTCTATGGCATAGTGCCTGGGTGCTTCCTACAGCCTAACTTTAAAATCCTCAAGTTTACCTAACTATTTTTGAAAAGTTAAAAATAAAGGAGTAAATAAGCAGAAGTGACTAAAGGGACTAATCCTGACCTAGCTCTGTGCACAAGCTCAGAGAAAGTGCAGGAACTGTGGCTTTGAGTATGCTTACCTTCATTGGTGTTGCCAACAAGTCCTTAGCTGTGATGTGAGCTTGCAGGCATTTCTCAAGGACAGAAGAGCCCTCTAAGAGCTGGCCTCGGGGGTGGTTTTATTGCCTCTGAGGGATGCAAGTGGGCTCTTAACTGCAGAGGAATATTTTAAGTTGCATTCTTTGTTATAGCTGTTCTGCTAGACTCTTGTTGCAAAATAGCTGTACCTACCTGGACATTTCAAAAGGTGGAGATCAAAGCTGCCACTGGCCTTGGGGCTGCAATGTTTACTTGGCTTTTAGGAAATCTGGCTGTGGACCCTGCTGATGCCCTAGCCTTGCCCTGAATTCAGGACGTGTTCCCATCTGTTTGACACAAGCCATGGCATATGGGCTCTCTTACCAGGAATACTTCAATCCAGAGTACACGTGCAGGACAATATAGGTATACATGTTTAGAAAAGGATTGGTTATATTTACAGGGGTTATTGCATACAAAATCTCTCCCCTCTCTCTGCCATTGGGGTCTCTAGGTGTGAGGAGGAGCACTCCAGAAAGATCACTGCATGTACCCTGTCCTTCTATTCTTCTCTAGATATCTATTATTTGCTACAGGTATGGACTACTTGTTCTTCTGGTCTTTCCAGACTGAACGATGCTTATGTTCTCACATGTGCTCTTCTTTCACCTAAGCCTGGAAGTCCCTGTCTGAGCCCAGTGGTACACCTACATCACCTGAAGAATTAATGGTGTAGGTTCCTCATCACATGAGGGGTTTCATCCCATGAGGCACTAGAGATCTAAGCCAGTTGGTAGAGTGTTCTCTTATTGGTGACCTTGGCAACTTCTCCAGACATTGCTCAGTCCTATAGGAAATCCATGGTACCAAGGCTTCCAGGCTCTTTCAGTGTCCTTGAGAACTTCATCTCTGTGAGTCACTATTAGCTGGCCTTTACAAATCTATGACATTTAAGGGTGTTTCTTCTTTGAGTTGAAACAAACTGGCACAAGGAGCTGGTGGCCGGCCCATCCCCACATTTCTCTCGTGGCATTGGAGTGTGCCAAGTTCACAGGGAACATGGTGGTAGGGCCCCTTTGGCCAAGAACTGATCAAGAAGAAACTTTTTGGCTGCCTTGCATCTCCTGAGTAGAGCTCCTGTGTCCCCTCTTGACAGGAGGATGGTCTGGAGAGAAGTGCTCTCTGTAGCTTGTGATCAAGCATGGAAACCCTCCTGTCCTTGCTTAGTGGGTGCAGGCTATGGGTGATAGAATTGGGACAAGGTGCTTAGGCCACATCTGACCCCAAAGAGCTGCAGAGACCTTACGATGTCCCCTGCGGGGTGCTGGGCTGAGAAACTGGCTGTAGATAACTCCTCAGGGAAGCTCCAATGTTAGGTAGAGCAAGGGGTGATCTGTGAGCCCTGATTGCTTTTTCAACAATTCAGACAGAACTCCCATGGTGAATGGCATGCAAATCCGTGGGGCAAATGGAGGATTGCCCACCATATTTTTCCCACCATGCTCCATCCAGCCTCCATAGACAGCCCAGAGGGATGCGCATAGCAGGTCTCAGCATCAAGGGACCAAAAATGCTAAGGAATCATTTAATTGCTCATTAGACTTGGCATTCAATGCGCTTTCCACCTGCAGAGTTGCTAGAGGAAAACCTCATTCACATGAAGTTCTTAAAGGTATTTGAGTGTCTGAAGCTGGAAGAGCCTGCAGAGGGAAAAGGGGCACTCCGTGCTGAGCAAGGGCTTTTCCTGCCTACCTGTGTTTTAATGCAATACTGGGGCTCTGTCATATGCAGCTGCAATTAGTAGTAAGCATTTGTTTCTTTAATGTTGGTGTGACCATTGCATTGATGGCTGTCAGCTGCAGAATCGGTGATGCACTGGGGGTGAAAGCTTTTCAGATGGGAGCATGGGGGTTTCAGTTGGATTACTGTGTCTGGGCAGTATAAATGGAGGGACAAAGAACCAAGACCCTTGGCATGGTTCTCCCTCCACCACTAAATGGCTTTGGCAGGCTCTGCTTTCAGGGCAGATGAGCATAGCGTGCTGTCAGGGTTTGACGGAGTCAAGGGAAGAGTTCAAGCACCTTGAAGTTTGACTGTGATTCTCGTTTAAGCTGGCACAAATCACCTCTGCCCAGCATCTTTATGGGGGCCTAGGGACCTACCTGTCTTTTTTGCTGTGGAATGGGGCTTTCTGTTTGAAACTGGCACAAACAAATGCATTTTATTCGCTAAGTCAGAGAAAACAGAACTGGCCACTGGTGCATTTTTCACTGTGCCTGGGAAGGGAGCGTCTCCTCTTAACTCTCCTCTTAAACCACATCCTCAAGAGGTGAGGTCATAAACCCTGTGCCCTCTTTCCCCAACACCTGGAAGAATCAGGCCCTCTGCAAACAATTTTGAGAAAGAAAGGCAATGCAGAAAATATTCAAGCCCCTTGGTGACACTGGGGGGAGGAGAGGAGTGGAGCGAGGCAGTCTGCCTTCCTCCCCATCCATACATTATTCGCGAGGGATTATTTGCTCAACCCCACAGCACACGCACACACACAAATTGACAGCTGCTAGGAAATACAAAGCGCTGTATTCAGATGACCGATATGGAGCGTTTGAGCTGCCTGCTTGGGGATGGCTGATGTCTCAAACGTGCTTGCCCTGTATCTTATCCCAAAGGAAGGATGAAAGTCCAAGACTGTAGCAGAGGAAGCTGCACGCTTGCTGGTGTAAAATCATGGGAGATCTTCTGTATGAACTTGGGAGTGCTGACAGCCCAACCAATCTGGCAAAGAGGTTATATGGACATGCCTGGGTGTATGCACACACAGAGGCATATGCACAGGGAGTTGAGGGCAGGTGAAAGGAAATCTGCAGCCATCAGGTGGGCAATGAAATGGGGAGGCATGAGCCAGGCTGTTCATTAGTACCTGGGTATGGCTGCCATTGACCTGATGGCAAATATGAAATATCAAAGCGCTTGTCAGCACTCCTGAATGGGACAAAGAAAAGGCACATTAATGATTAACTCTGCTAAAAGCTCAGGCTTTTTTATTCCCATGGCGCTTGGACTATCTCGCTGCCATGTGACATGCTTGGGCCATTTTCTAGCAGATTGGGGAAAGCTAGTGAGCAAACACAGGTGCTTTCGAGTCAGCAGTGCTGTCAGGGACAACCACAAACAACACCAGCTATGTCTGCCTAAATTAGCTCCTGTGTTTGCCTCCATTTTTCCTTCCTGGAGATTTTACTTTCTAAGTCCAGTGTCTTTCGCTCCTGTCTTCGACTATTCACACACAGTGTTAAAAGAGAGAGAGACGCAGAAAAGAGAAGAAAAGGGAAAATGCACAGAAAGGCCCTTTGAACCTGCCATGCTGCGTGGGGACTGAATGCAAAAGACCCGAGTAAACTAATTAAAACTACTCAGGTCTTTAACTGCAAAAACAAAACGCGTTTATTGTGCTCAAGTGGAATTATTTTAGTGATCCTCAGCAAACACAAAGTCCTGCAAACATGTGCAGGGTGCTGCAATTGCGGTTTCTAATAAGCCTGGAGCAGCACATTGCTGGGGGGAAGAAGGGATGGGGTCCTGGCTGGGCAGCCATTCTTGGGGGAGTTTGCCATTGCTTGCTGCGAGTTACACCTCGGACTATGTGTGTGACCTCTCTGGTGCAGTTCAGAGTGAAGGTCCCTCTAGTGGTATTATTTGTTTTAATTTATTCCTTTCATAACGCAAATCAGACAGACTTTCTTTTCCTGTTCAAATATTTATATATGTGTGTTATTGCACTATGCTTAGACTCCTTGCAATCACACTGGAGCAATAAAGAACAGACTATCAGCGTGCGATGATAAAGATACTCTGAGTAAACAGCAGAAAATGAAATAAAGTTATAAAAAAGACCTGGTATGGTATAAATGTCTGCAAATAATCAGTATATCAGCCTGCCTGATATTCAAGCAATTAACAAGAGCAAGGGTGAAATTCTACCCAAGCTGTGCTATTGAATTTAAATGATGCCTCCTCTTCAGGCCCTTGAAGGGGAAACAAAGTATCCTGCCTTTCCAAAGAAAGGATTTGCAGCCATTCAGGTGCTGGGTAATCTGGAGGGCAGCCTCTGCTGACTCTGCCAGCTACTGGCAGGAGAGAGGCTGGAATAATTCACACCACCCCAGGCTTCCATGGACACCCAAGGGTCTCAGCTTTAGGGGGTTGCTGATAGGATGATAAGAGTTTGACTGGCCAAGGCTGGTTGTGCAGATGGAACTTCCTACATTTAATTGCTGTGGAGAAAAGGTTGACACCCCCCACCCCCTCCCAAATGGCATGACTCTCCCAAAAGGAAGAGGATTCAAATTAGTAGCATCCAAGAGTTTTCTTTGGGCTTGTGGCGAGGCTTTGCTGCAAAAGCAGAGTGATCCTAGCAAGATCCCATGTGCCAACTGTTAAGCATCTGTGAGACCAGTCACAGCCCATTGGCAAGCCTGGGGTAACTTGATGGTAATATCCATTGCCTCAGATCAAGTGACTTAAGCATAAAGTGAATTCAAGTTGCTTAAGCAAAAAGTTATCATGGTTCAGCTAGTGGATGGCACTGTCAGCAGGCTCTGGCAGAGTGACCATGTAGCTGCAAATATGCTCTTGCTGGTCAAACACCTGATAGTGGCAAGCAAGAAGACAATTCAGGCAAAAAGTGGATTTCTACACACAAGTGCAAAACACAGGAGTTTCAAACCAGTGTCCAGATTTTGTACCAAGGACAATGATTGTGGATGCAGCATAGTTCACTTAGGGGGGAAATTAAAATCTGTGTATTTAGTGAGATTATGCTTGAACTGGTACCAATTTATTTTGCCAAATTGAGCTGCAGCCAATTCCTCTCCCATGCGATGATGGATAAATATCATTAAATAGGAAAAGATGAAGGCGATTGATGCCCTTGCATTAGTAGGAACTAACATTGTGTGCTCGAGAATGAAAGGACAAAATTGGGGAGATTTGGATGCAAATAATTCAAATGAGACAGATTAAGCACGAGGGGCTAAGGGAGAATGGGATTCAGAAAGCTCAATGCTGGGAACAGTCAGAAATTTTTCAGGTGGTATTTGCTGAAGGAGTTAGAAATGGTGGCAGAGAGACTGGGAAAACTCCTTACTGCATGCAGAGGTGTAACTCCTTCAAGACACTCCAGATTTCAGGGTCTATTAAAGCCGGGGGCGCCAGGGGCATGTATCACCTCCAGACATTGGAAACTTTGAGGAGAGCAGAGTCTGAGCCTGGTGCCATCTGTGAGGGGGTTAACCCAACCTGGAAGTTGAGCAAGGGCTTCACATCACTGTTGAAGACGAAGCTTAAAAGCAATTCTCTTAGCGAACCAAATCTTTTGGTATTGGAACTTTGTTTTCCATCAAAAAAATAAGAGTCTACAGGAGTGGTTTGTATGACTTCTGGCTTTTGAGCTCTTAGCATATTTTTTGAAGAGGATATTCCTTCGTTTGGGAAATTCTGTTGTTTCTGATGAGACTGTGGATTCTTGTTTCATGAGAGCAATGTCTGGTGTTTTATGAATTGTAGTAAGTTTCTGGATTGATGATAGAATTCATATAAATCTATTTTACAGGTAGTATCATAGCAGGGAAAAAAAAACCCAGACACTTCCTTTTATCCACTACAGACTCACTTCCATCCTGGGTCAGTGAATGTTTCTGTGCTTGGAGAGGCCAAAGACAGATGGACAGGTAGAGTTTAATCCTTCCATTGCCCCCTCTTTAAGCTAAATAGTTGCAATCTCTGTTGGTTTTTCTTGTGGTTGGGTTTGTTGTTTGTTTTTGTTGTTTTTTTTTTCTAGTTAGGATTTTTTTCCTATATAAATTTATTCCTCTTTATTCCAGAAGCAGTTTAACTGGTTTGGTGATTCCCTATTGAATAAATTCTCCTCTACCTTTCCAGCATAACACAAGAAGACTGCTTGCTGCAGACCTCATCGTACCATTGCCTATGCCACAGCTCCCTCCCTCCCAATGCATGCTGCTAGTACCAGACTTAGCAGCACTGCATTTTTCATCTTTCAGCACACTGAAATGTGTGGAAATCCATTTGCTTTCTTCACTTTTCTGCCAAGCACTTTCAAATCAGTGATGTGACTCTATTCCAATACTATTACATACTTCACTTGTGTGCCCTTGCGCTTTTGACAGAGCAGGGTGCCAGGTTATCTTCCTTCTGGCCTCCCCGTCATCAGACTCTGAAAGTGTCTTTTGGTTTACAGGAAGGGAAAAGTCTCCTAGTAGAACAAAAAGTCAAAAAACAAACAAACAAACAAAAAGGCTGTTTGGGACAAGGATGACTCTTTGCAAAGCTGGTCTTTTAGGAAGGCATAGAGAGGTAATGCAAAACTGCACTTCATCTCCAGTACTGGCAGAGCTGGGGGAGTCTGTGGCTGGCTTTCACTTCTCAATGCATGTGAAAGAACTTGCCTTTGTGTGTCAGTACCTGCACAACCTGGGTGCAGCTCCCACAGCACCCACCTCTTGCAGGGTGAGACCCAGGAAGGCCAAGAGGGAGATGCCAACCCATGGTGGGATGATGCCGCAAATCCCCATGACTGTGGTGGAGGATGTTATGCCTTGTCCTGGAATTCAAGCCCTGAAGAGGGCATGGAAAAACTGGAGGGAGTCCAGAAGCAGGCAGGGATGGGTACAGCTTGCTGGGCAAGCTGTGAGGAGTCAGGCTTTGCTCTTCAACCTGCATGAGGTTGTCACTATCCAACTGAAGGACCTGGGTAGGGCAACCCTGGGTATTGTAACACCCCTGCCTGCCCTGGCCCGGGCAGAAGCCTTTTGGGAAAGAACCATGACCCAGAATGCTTTCCTAGCCTGAGATATTCAGCAGTGTGGCAAAGGAGAGGCTTTGGGGTGTGCTTGCAGATATATCTAGTTGTTTTTTCGCTGCTCTATAAAAAAATAGAACAGTGAAGGGTAAAAAAAAGGAAGTGATACTGTTGCAATCAGCATGGTGTGTGATAAAGATTTATTACAGGTAGAGAGCAAATAAAGGTATGGTAGGAACTTCTTTATTACCCATATCATGATTGCTTATGTGATCAGTGACCTGGAATACATTCAAATTCATGTTAAATAAAAGCCTAATAGAATTTTTTTCCCCTGCCTTACGGTGACATGTGGGCAGTAGAAAGAGCAGCCAATTGCCATGTTTACCCGCTTCCTGCTTTTCTGGAAAGTCAACAGTTTTTAAAGGCTTAGTCTGGCTCTGAATTAAGAAACTTACACTGGTTTAACTAAGGTCATTGGCGGACAAATGGGATATAACTGTGGGGTTTTTTTTATTAAGAAGTTGCTATGACAGTCTCACCCAACCCTGCCCCTCTGCTCCCACCCTGCATGGTGCTCCTCTGCCTTTCTCCAAGTGCTTTTCTCACTTCTTCTTGTCTGGGAGGAGGACACCACCACAGACAGGCAGTAGAAGACTGAAATATCCTAAGACGCCCAAATGACTTGTGGACACTATGTTCATCACTGCCTTAAAGTGGTCACAAACCTGTTCGGGCGCTTTGCTTGCATGGTAGTCCAAAGAGGTGTGGGCAGACCTGATGCCACCCCATTCTCAGGCAGTCACCACTAGGTGCACCAAGCCTTCTGCTCTGGACTGAGACCTCAAGCTCCCTGCTCTGTGGGCAAGTCCCAGTGGTTGCACCTCCAGGAGGTACCCATGGGCTCAGATAATGCCTGGAAGTTCTTATCTGCTCCCTGCTTTCAGAGCTTTCTTCTTTTGGTGTTTCATCCATCACTAGTTAACAGGGTACCCTTGCCACGCCAGCTTTCTTTGTTCATTATCTTTAACCTCCTACAAGTAAATACCTTTGTACACGTATCTTGCTCCGTGATAAAGTATTGTATTCCTTCCATCACTGAAAGCACTGGCATGAGGAGAAAGAGTCCATTTAGATAAAAAGCAATTAGCACCTCCCAGGCTGGCTTGGTATATATTGTTAAAGAAAAGGGCCCTCACAGAAGGCTGGTGAAATTCCTNTTTAGGGTAGGAATTAGGTTTTGGTAAACAAGTTGTTGTAGTTTCTTGAGTCTCTTGAGAATGGAAGAAGAGTAAGCTCAAAGGAAAAAAATCACCCCAAAAAACCACATCTCCCATTTGCTTCCCTGCAGTGCGGACCTGGTGTACCTTCCCAGCCAGCCGGTTGCTGCCCTGGGCAGGAGGTGTTTGGTGTGGGTGGCAGGAGGTGTTTGAGGGTGGCAGCCCAGGGACTGGGCCCAGCAAAATGTTTTGATTTATTGTATAAATCTCCCCTTCCCCCTGTTATATCATTACACATGATGGGATTTAACAACACAGTGGGAAGCAGTTTCTGCAAGTCTCTAGGAAGAGCCATGTATCTTCATTTACATGTTAATTTGCACTAAAAAAATGTCACTATAAACAACTTGTATCTCGGGAGAAGGTGGAAAACATATGGGTGTTTGCCAACCAGGGGTTATTAATTTTACACTTTCCATCTGGAGCCTATAAAGTGTCCATTCTCAGAAACAATAAAGATCCAAGGTCGCCTGAGAGCATTGGGAAGGCCACTGGCAGGGCTCTGCCGTGTACAATGTGAGAGCCATAAAGCCTTTGTTCCACCTCCAAGGTGCACATGCCCATGTACAAGCACCTCGTTAAAGCCTGTGCGCATGCCAGGGCATGCTCTCCTCTTTTTATGAACCATCCCGCCCTGGTAAACCTGAGGAGCAGCCAGCATCTGTGCCAGAAGGAGGCACAAAAAGGGGCACCTTGCGGGCAGGGGGCCAGGGAGGAAACATGGAACTTCCCCCACTGACGCTGGGAACATGATGTGCTACTGTGAAGTCTCCCTATGCATGGAGCGGAGGGAGTAGATGTTCCACACCTTGGAGAGGTCCAGCCTGCATGGCTATGGGTGGAAGGAGCAGGGAGCTTTGTCACTTGGAGGACATGGGTGCTGGGAAGCAATGAGGTTAGTATTTAATGCAAAAAGTAACAAAACTATCCCCAAAAGGTCACCCCTTTCCATTTGCACATCAGGTTCCTTAGAAGCTGCTGCAGGGAAACAATAAAAACAATAAAAATTCCCAAGGAATGAGAATGGGCACATGCCCAGCATCCTAGGACTGTGCATGCATTTCTGTGCCCCTGGGTCTGGGGATAGAGGTCTGCGCCAGCCACCCCAGAGGTCAGCAGAGCTGATGGTGGTGCTAAGAACACCTGCTAAGAACAGGCTCATGGTGACAACAGTGTCAGCAAACACTGTGATGTTGTTGCCATGTACTGGGTGCTGGATTTGCTAGTGCCTGTGCAAGCAGCCCTGCGCCCCTTGTCTGCCCCTCTGGCTCCTCCTAACCTGTTGTCCTCTTGCTTTCCGTAGTTCTTGTTCCCTTTCTCCTTCTTTTGTTGCAGCCCTTGTTTGCTTTTCTCACCGCCTGCCCCTCTCCCTTCTCACCCCTGCATTTATTGGATTTCTCTCTTTCTTATTTCTCCCCGGTTCCTTCCTTCACCCGCTTTCCTGAGCAGGAAACAAAACTCGGTGGTGTTGGCATTGGTTGTATGAACTTTTGACCCTCCTGGGTGATGTTTGAGTGAATTTGAGATGTGGTTGCATAAATGTGCCTCTACCCCTAGCACCTGGATCCCAAACATCCTCCTCCCGGGTGGCCTGTGACGCTGGGGCTCCACACCGCGCGGGGCAATTGCATCCCAGCGGGACCTGGGCTGCGGAGAGGAGATCAAGGAGTCACCCCAGTATAGCTTGCCAACACACGTGCAAGGGGTAGAAATGTGTTAGCGATGAGTTTGTCAGTCTTAAAGGCAAAGGCAACCCAAAACTGAGCAGGTAAAACTGTACTGAATCACCTTCACTGGAAAAAGGCGTCTATTTATTTATATATTTTAATTCCCTTCCAGTCTCCAATTTTTTTCTAAATCTCCTGGTGTTTCAGCCAGGAGATATTATTCCCTAAACCAGGAGGCCTTGTGTTAAAAACAACCAACAAAACAAACCCCAAACCCGACAACAACACCCCCACACCGCCCACCCCCCTTAAGTTACCATGGAAAAAAATATCAAAAATTATCCAGATTCTTCTGGGTACCCAAATTTTATTCTAAAAAGAGAGTGAGGGGATGGATTTTAAAGGGCATCTCAAGTTTTAGTGGGGTCTGCAGCAGTGCCAGTGTGTTCAGGAAATGCTCCCTGGATACTAGCTCTCTTGACGTGTAAATATCTTTTAGAATTGGTTCCCTAGGAACCTTGAAAGTCAGCAGGACTTATGCTCCTAAGTTATTTAGGAAATATCAACCCAGAGTTCAAAGTAGAGATCCATTTGTTTGGGTGGTGGGGTTTTTTTGATTAAAAGTTGATTTAGTTGCTCTTTGGGGGACAGAAAACTAGTGTGTGTTATTTTGACGAACTTTTTGAGAGGAAGAATCACTGGGTGGGTCTTTCTCAAGAAGGCTGTTTTGCTGTTTCGGACATGGCCCTGTGCAATTGTTTTCCAGCTTCCCCCAGCCCATAAAAGGGGAAAAGGATGTAAATAATAATTTTTGTTCTGTAGAAATAAATCCAGCCCTGGAATGAAGAGGGTGGCTAGGTACGAAGTGGATAGTGTTTGGTGCTGAGCTGGCTGCCCGAGGCTGCTGTGCATTGCTTTGCCCTATGGCAACGTTTGTGCACTGAGAGCCAGTATGCCCTGGTTTGCAGGTATCCCATCATCACCTCCCCACCTGCTGCGATAAAATCATTCCCAGGGGAGTTTCTCCTACCCAATTAAATACAACCACACGGACCGTCTGGAAGACCCAGACTTCTAAACACACATGGTATTTTCAAACATATAAGGCTAGCTGGCCTCTTGCTGGGTATTTCCATACCACTCCTGGCTCTGTTCTGCCCCGTTCCCAGTCCGAGCTGTCCTGTAACAAATCTATTCAGGGAGGCCCCTGAAAAGGGAGAAAGAAATGCCATCCATTCAGCAGCCCCTGCTCCTTCTGACACCCTCTGTCTCCCCATCCAGTTCATAAAGGACTTTCTGTTGGTTCGCAGCAACCAGGGAGCAGGAATGCCGCCGGCCGATCATGGTTTATGCCGTCTACAAAATGCCAACAGTATGGGGATCAGATGACCCTGGACGTGTTTATTGTAGTAGGGGAAATTAGCAATAAATAAAGGCAAGTGGGCAGAAGAAAACTGGGACCCTCTGGGACTCTTGTGTCTATAGGGTCAGAATCAAAAGAAAGCTTGATTTGCTCCTATAATTTAACCCAGCCCCTAGGCTCCTTTATCAGAGCAAGGACAAGGACATGCTAATCTGAGTGCCCATAATTTAACGGAGATATACTGTACTTACACTGTGCATTTAGAGATGGCTGGATGGTCCTGTGGGGCCCCTGGTACGGGCCGAGCGTTTCACATTAAGTTGGCTGCAGTAAGCTGGTCCCTCTCATCAGAAAGTATCAGACTTTGGTGCTTTGAGACTATTTAATGCCCATGTGCAGTGTCTGGCTGGGGCTGCCAGAATACAGTGTTTTAAGGCATGTTTTTTCATTGGGATGCTGATATTCCCCATCCCATCCCACCCTATGGTGTGGTGAAGCGAGAGGGCAGGCATTGCTGCTTCATCTCCAGGGAATGAGTCCTCTTGTGCCACCCCACTGTGGAGCTGAACTCAGATATTTGGCATCGATTACGAGCCCTTTTTTCTTCTGCACCTCCAGCTCTGACCCAGCCCTTCCTAGCAGAGGGGAATCATCCCTGCAAAGCCCAGCCCTGCTCCATCTGGAGTAGGCACTAAATGGACAGGCAATGGTCACCTTCCCCTCTGGGCCCTTATTTAGGAGGTTAATGGGATTACTCAGCAGCTAAATGGTGTGTGCATGGGTAAATGCAGTGCTGGATGAGGTCCTGATGGCCCTGCACTCCCAAGCACAACAGAGAAAATGCCCCTCTCTGGGGTGACACCACCAAGTCCTGTTCCTGGGGTTGCCAGTGGCTTCTGGGCTGGGGAACCTGGATTTTGACTTGCATGAGCTTGGGTGTGTGTCTTTTCCTCCCTTCAAAACTACTCACTTGCTTGTTCCTAAGATACTTTCCCCTTCACCAAGGATTGTTCTTCCTATTGAAAAAAAAAACAAACACAAAACACCAAACTGAAAACGCTGGGGTTTTCAATAATCTGGGATGGCAAAGCAAGCCAATAAATTCTCTGCTTGAAAGATGAAAGACTACAGTTAAAGAAAAAAAAAAAATCCCCAACCCTAACAAAACCCTCTTCTCTCAGCCCCAGTGTGCTATACCACAGGTGTCTGTGGTGCCTGACCAAACAGCCCGCTGCCTATGAAAGACAGGGGCTGACAAAGCCTTTGCTTTCCCTTGTTACACTCGTCTTCAACAACCAAAAAAAATTCAGCCTGCTTTTTTGTGTGTGTGTGTGTGCACAGATGCTTTTATCTATTCCTGCTCTGTAACCTTCTTGTAAGGCACTTGTGGTTTTTGGCTCCAGCAGTCTGCAAGGGCAAGGGCAGGGATGAAATCCGCTGGCTTCCCACTGTCTTCAATGTCAGCACCCAATGGCTTTGAAGGACTTCTTGGCCAAAAAACTGTCCGTGATTGGCAGTCCCCTTGCTGTCTTGCTGCAGTGACCCATGTGTATTTGCAGTCTGAGTTTGGAGTGCCAGCACCACCTGCATCACTGCATCCTGCTGCCCCAGGAGCGATGGAGCTGCCAGGAAAAAAGCCTTCCTGAGTGCCTGCTCATGCTCCTTCCCTGCTGGAGGGGATGGTGGGGAGCAATTAGGGACCCCACTGAGGGGTAAAAACCTTGCTACGTAAAACAAAACTGTGTGATAATGGAGGAAATTAATAATGCCCAGAAGACATTAAAGGTAAATATAATTGTAATGTAAACATAATGGCTTTAAATATTGGCTTTTATGTGACAGCTGCTCTCTAAGCACCTGCTTTAGGCTCTTATTCACAACAGTAATTTACAGGCAGCAGCTTTTGTTGCACAGCACATACACAAAAAGAAATATGCCTGTATTCCTATTGTCTTGTTTTTTTCCCTTCCATTTCCTTGCATGGAAGGTATTGTTGACTGCATGTCCTCCCTGACCTGGTGAGACATGTTAACACTGTTATGATCCTGATGCTGGACCACAGACAGCAGAGGGCTGCATAAAAATAACACCCCATCCCTTCCTCAAGAGCAGCTGGTATTTGCTTTCTGGGTAGCCAAGTTTTCTGAAGCCAAGAAGTGCATGGGGCTGGGGTCAGCATCTTGGAGGGTGCAGGAGCTGTGAGCCCCCTACCCTGGGGGGACAGACCCTGCCACACCAGCCTCTCTTGGCTTGAAATATTCTTGCCTAATCATCATTTGTCTGGTTAAATATGGGATGGCAGTAGTGACACGGAAGAATGGAAGCAGTGTTTAAATTCTGTGAGGTAAAAGCACTGATTTTCTGCTTTTACACAAACCCCCTGCATTTTCTTTTTGGAATATACAGTTGCATATTTGGGAACAGCACTGTCCTTATTTTTTCCCCCCTATGGTGTGAGGGGAGCTGCTGAGCTGTACCTGGCACCAGGGCCAGTGGCACCACCTGCACTGGGCATGTTTATGACCCTGGGATGAGAGGCAGCTATGGTACTGGCAAGTTCACAGGACAGCTGGTAGCTGTGTTTGCCCTCACCAACTTCCCTGTTGTGTCTTCCCCCAGGGGTTCCTCGTTTTCACTTTTTTTTTTTGCAATAGGTGTTTTCTCCCCTACAATGGGCACAAGCTGGAACATAGGAAGCTTCTCTCAAATATGACAGAGAAACTTCTTTCCGGTGAGGGTGAAAGAGCACTAGAGCAGGCTGCCCTGGGAGGCTGTGCAATCTCCTTCTCTGGAGATTCTCAAGACCTGCCTGGATGCAGTCCTGAGTAATGTGCTCTGGGCAGTCCTGCTTTAGCAGGGGAGGTGGACTACATGATCTCTAGAGGTCCCTTCCAACTCTGACAATTCCCTGAATCTGTGAAAGATGATGCAAACCTGCAGTGGTTTTGTTTGTGCCCCTGCAGAGTTCAGCTTGGTGATGCATGGTGCAAGAATTGAAGGAGTGCCTGTGACTGTAGAAATATTCACAGTTCTCAGTTTTTTGCATAGTTTGTTTATTTTAAAATGTCAGTTTTCAGAGTCATGCCATTCTGGAACAAGCTTCTCACATTCACCTGAAGTAAAGTAAGCTTTATCCTTCCTGCTTTTTTTTTTTGTATAGCCTCAAAACCCTGGAGGGAAGTAAATATTTCACCCATCTAGGATTTTTTTAATTATGTCCTTTTAAAGGTCATTCCATCATTAGGTATTAGTTCTGTGGAGTCCTTTCTGAATGCTGTTTGTTAGCAGCAAAGCATTTCCAAAGCAAATTCAACTCTTCAGAGTGGAACTGGGTGGTGGGTGCCCAGCTGAAAGGTTCTCCTGTACCCTGGCAGCTTTTTCACAGCAATTAGAAGTTTTGCCTCCATATGGGGCTGTGATTTGTAATTTTGCAGAAGTACTGCAGAGTTGAGGGGTTGCATTGCATGGGATTTGAAGGCTGGAATATTCCCTGAGCCACAGTGATATCAGGGGGCATGGTAAATTTTTACCTTAAAAGAGCTGTGGAGATGGATAAGAGATGTGCCCGAGCTTCATATTTACTTTAAGATTAGTGAAGAATTGGCTAGAACAGCGTGTTTTCTATTGACTGTGAAAAAAAGTGTGGCCCTGGCCTGGGCTGAACCCTTCGGGGGAATGAGCCTCATGCCAGCAGCTTGTGGGCAAGGACCCTGCCTGCAGCAGGGTGCAGGTTAAACCTGGCAGGAGCCCTGCTTTCAGGGAGAGATGGCAAAGGCTGCGTCAGTGCCGGCTAACACAAGCCAAACCTGTGCTGGGGTGGTAAGCCCACTGATGCTGGGGTGGGGGTGGCCAGGAGAGCTGTTGGGATCTTTACTACTCCAGGACACTTTATAAAGGTAATGAACATACAAACATGGAAGCGAACAGCACTTGGGTAGCATGGCTTAGGCTCATGATAGAAAATTCAAACAATATTAGACTGAAAAAGTCAACATTAGACACACTTCTACTAAGGACCTACAAACAAACAGAGTTCCTCTGTACACACATTAACAAACACAGCTTGGATGATGATGGCTGCTTTCACCTTTTCAATGCTTCCATTTTCTGCCCAGGCATTATAGTGGTTGTCAGCTCCTGGCACCAGGGAGGCATTGTTGCAGAGTTCTTGCTGCTAGTACACCTCTATCCATCCACCTCTCACCTGCCTGTTGAGCCTCCTTGGTAAAGCACTGCATGTCCTTGGAGGTTTTGTCCCTCTGAGTCCTGAAAAGTCAAGAAGAGTTTGTGCAGGGCAAGCTGAAGAGCTGGCAGCATTTGCATAAGTCCTGTAGCAGAGAATGGAGCAACGCAGGCTCCCTTACCCACTTGCTCTGCAAGTTTTGGATCTTGCTGTCATCTGGGAGCTGCTATTGCTGCTTGGGTTTACTACAAGGACAAGGAGCATAAGCTGTAGTGGCTGGGCAGGCACATCTGGGTGGGTTGCAGGCGGATGTTCATGGTAACACCAGAGGGTTAGACCCATAGGCTGACAGACAGACCGCTAACCCTGGCTATGCCTGCACCCAGCATTACTGTGCTTTGGTAGAAGCCAGGAATGCTACTAACAGATATGAAATGCCTCAGGCACAGCTTGGTGTCTGATTTTCCATGGCTTAGCAACCATCTGTGAGCTGGGTGTTTCTAATGTCTGGATGGAGATTGATCAAGCCTCTCCTGCCCAACGCTGAAAAACTCATCTTCCCCCCAGGCCCCATTGCTTAAAGAATGAAGTGGGAGATCATCTCCTTTGAAAATCTGCTCTTAAATATTGAACAGAATAAGAAGACCTGAATTTTAGGAAGAGGAAGAGGCAAAGGGAGCCTTTAGGTTCTGCTGCTGCTATTTCTTCTTCCGTGTTTCACTCCAGAGATCAGAGGAGGAAAGGGAAAGCCCCCCTCCTAAAAAACATCCTAATTGTCATTACCCCCACGCGAGATAGTCGATAGCACCCAGCAGCAACATCCAGGGCGGCTGCCACTCTGCTGAGTCCCTGGTAATGCAATGCTCTTCCCCAGGATCAAGGTATTAAGGTTTAGGTTATTTGTATTGATTTTATGTGCTGCCATGCTGTGTCAGTCACGCTCATATTTGTGGTTCACAAATTCCTCCTTTAAATGTCACAGCTATTTCATCTCCCTCTGCCATCAATACTTCCAGCCATGGGGGCTGTTTATTAACCCCCAGCGCCGGGGGTGGCCACATGCACTGCACTTCTCCTTTCCAGACCCCTTGTTATTAGCAAAAAAAGGAAAAATAGAGTTACTTCCCCACAGAGGGATAAGACGTTCTGCAAGTGCATCTGGCTGCCGCGGGCACGGTGCTCTGTACAATTTTTGGGCCCTCTAGTGGTTAACGGCAGTTTTGGATGAAATTTCGGCATTTCCCCATGCTGTGGTCGTGGCGGCGTGTGCGGCTGTGGCTTCCTCCTGGCAAAGCCAGGACTGTGTTTGGATAATGTGATTGCCGAGCAAGCAAGTAGAAAGAAAACAGCAAAGACAGCTTCATTGGGAGCTCGCCTTGCCCAGGGATTCCCCCGGAAAAGTGGGAGCAGGTCTGGCACATTACCCTGAGCTATCCAAATGCACTGCTGTCTTCATGAAGTGACTGGGAAGCCCCACAGATACCTCCAATGATATAGGTATAATGAGAGTATTTATTAGTCAGCATCCTACTTTCTTGGCTATCCTTTAACAAACAGGCAGTGGAAATAAAAACAGCAAACGTGTTTTCTCCTATTCCTCTGCAAGCGCTTACTTAAGCTTTTATTATATTTGGCCATGGGACGTTTGGTAAACTTACTGATGATATCAGAGAATGATTTTACAAACAGTAAAAGTTACACTATTGACACCTCCAAATTCAGGAGTATTTACATTGTGTTAGGTGCACACTTGCTCAGTGAGATTAACAAACATTACTCGAAAGGCTATAGCCAAATCCACTGTGGTTGTTTATAAAACCTTTACAACTCATCAGCTTCCACTAACACACTGGCACTGTTCAATTACCATCACTTTTAGAGAGCCTTAGCAAAACACCCAGTGCCCATGTAAATAGACAAATCTGAAAACTAGCTGGTCTGTTGGCTTACATACTGTAGGTAATGTTTTCTTTTGCTCAAATTTGTTCTAGAAACTAATCACGCTCTGATAAAGCCATCTGCAAATATGAGAAAGATTGACATCCACATGTCAAAGTTTACACAGCCTGACCAAGTGTACATATAGAGTGGGCGATGCGAGGGCCCCGCAGCGCTGAGTTTCACAGGGCCGTGCTGGCAGGGATGCTGCTTTGGGGACCAAGTCCCCTGCCCAGGTGCCACTTACCATGGCCCAAAATGCAGCACCTTTCCAGGGAGGGGGGTTAAATCCAAATCATTCCAATGCAAACAGGAGATCTTGGCTAAGCCCAGTTGGGATGGAGATGCTCTGCTGCATCACTAGCTCCCCTGAGGCATCAGGGATCTGGCCCCAGGATGCTCCCGCACTAGGCTCCAGCCACTCTGCTCCTGCACTGGGCTCCAGCCACTTCCTGAACTTATCTTCCATGGCCCAGTTAGAGCAACTTTACCACATCCTCCTTCTTCAGCAGGGAAATAAAGCTCGTTTATCCAAGGGTTTTGCTATGAGAGTTTTCACAGTGCTGGTCTGTTGGCAGGGTGCCTTGAGGCATAAGGCGAAAGGGCATCGGAATAGTGCTGAGCCAGTAATGCCATGGCAGGGCTGGGCGTGAGCAGTTGTGCCTGTACCACCAGCTGCTGTGCAATGCTTTCTGTACAGCAACAGCAAAAAAAAAAAGTTGGAAAAAGCTTCGAGGTGAAGCTTAGCAAAAGGTTTTGACATAAGACTTGTTATCCTGCTGAGGAGTGATCATTAGACTTGGTCCAAAGTACAGATTTCCATTTGGCTTTCAGTCACTAAACATGGCTTTTGTTGACTCCTAAACAAGGCCAGTGCTCGAGATTTGGAGCCGACCCCAGTGGCTGGCACCCAGGCCCCGAAAACCCAAATACAGAAGGAGAAAATAAATCACTAACGTTTCACTTAATCGTATTGTTAAAGAAAGGATTTAATGGACTTCCCGTCCTTCTTTTAATCAAATAAAATATCCTGCCTGCATGGGGCCGAGCCTGGACATTTGCCTTGTCAGTACAGTGAGGGAGCCAGCTTGGAGTGTGCGCGGGGGGAAGTCAGATAAAACGTTGGGCCAGCCGCCCTGGGCTCAAATACTTGGTTTTCAGGCCATGTGGGCCTGGGGCAGGACCCTGAACCAGAGGCTGGGGACCACAGCTGGAGTTCTTGGGAGCTGCTGCTGCAATGCATGTCCCACCCGTGCCCTCTGCTGAGGCTGCTCAGGGAGCCCTGCTGCCCTTGGGATATGGGGTTTACTATTGCTTGCCTTGCTGCTATTGGCATTATTTTCATGTTGATTTGGAGCCAGTCTGGGACAGAGAAATAAGGATTTTTTTGAGCTGAGGGGAAAGATGTCACTCCAGCATAGCATCGTTCCATGTCAAGGTTATTTCCTAGGCACTTTTTTGCAGGTTCCCAGAGCAGAGAAGCCACAGGTAGCACTGTTCTCAGGGTCTCCTCAGTGCTGAACCAAAAGGTTGAATAACTGGATACTCCTTTTGTGCTAAGTGGCTATGATGTTTGCGGTTGGCTTTTCCCATCAGTCCTGGTTTAGCCTCTGTATTTTTGTGCTATTTTCACAGCCTCTTGGGTAGACAGACAGACAGACAGATAGATAGATATTAAAGCAACATTCGTGCCCCTTCTCTCCCTGGTCCCATCACAACTGAAGGATGCCTAGGAACTGGTCCTGCCTGACTGCTGCTGCCTGCAGGCAGCTCCCCATTGGGAAGGGGCAGCTATCCCACCCTGCCTTTCCTCATATACCAGGGGAAAGCCAGGCCTGATTGCCCAGGCTCCGTTACGCTAATGATGCTGTCTAGCAGGGAGCACTGGGTAAACCCCAACTGCTCCAGGGGTGTTCCACACAGGGAGGCTGCTGCAAGGAGGACCTTCTCCATGGAGGAAAGCCAGCCTCCAGAAGGACTTTGAACACAAAAAATAAATGAATGGATAAATCCAGGCTTGCATTTAATAGGGGCTTGAGCTGCAGACCGATACGTGCTAGCATTGGGTGTTTAGGGCGACTTGTTTGAAAGCACATCAGCATCAATCATTGTCTGCTGCTACTTGAAAAACAACACTGATAGACTAGCAGGGAGCAAAGCTTTCTGCCTGCCTCTGCAGCATGCTGCAATTCAATTAGTCATGGTCAGAGGGTGGCATTATTATTCATACATTACTGATTGTTCACAAAGTAAACAGCGCAAGGATGGGGTCTGTGATCCTCTCTGTGCCCTTAGCCAGGACACAAAGAGAAATGCAATGCAGACCCTGAGGTGGGACGTTGTTTGCAAACTTCACAGTCAGATCGCGCTGGTTTTCATCCTCCTCACAGATAAGTGTTGATGTATGCATACAAAAAACCCCAAGGTATTTTACCCCAGTCAATTCCATGACGGTTTCTTTTAGCACTGATAATGTTGGGTTTTTTTTAAAAAAAAAAATTTTAGATAGCATGGATAGCTTAAACCATGCAAATACAAACCCTGTCACCACAGAATATAATAATAGCAATTAGCAGTAAATAACTGTGCTATGTAACACAGCAATATCATTTGCATTCTTGCAAAATAGTCACCCAAAGCAGTAATGGCCTATGAAGCCATCTGTTTAACAGCAGTTAAACAAAACTCGCATGACATGAAGACTGACCAAAGTGCTGGGAACCAACTTCTGTCCTCGCTTGCTCTTGGGGCTGCAAGGGGCTCGCAACAGTGGTCAGAGCTGTGATCCCCTCTGCAGCAGCCAGAGAAACCTTCCCCTGGCACAAATCTGTGGAAGAGGTTCCTGACAAGATCACTAATTGCTTTACACCTTTTCGTCTGTCCCTCCTTTTCCCCCCTGCTCGGTTTATCACCTCTGCTAATGGTGTAAATTACCACCTAGGCTGATTTCCTCACCTTGCCTGCTACTTAATAAGCGAATGCAAAGCTGTGGGGAAGGGGGTGAGTGTTGCCTGCAATGACAAGCTTGCACGAGGTCATAGCACCAGTGAAGGCAAAACTCCCATCTGCCTAGGGTCACCATTCACTTTCCTAGTGGTGCTGCAGAGCAAAGTATATGGAACTATGAAGGGGAGATGTGGAATAATAATTTTTTTGGGGAAAGTCTTGTACTAAAAAGAGGTTTAGGTGTAGGTCAGTGCCCTGCTCTGGTGCAGCATGTAGGCATGGGCCAGTCTCATGTGTACAATAAAGTGTTTAAGGACATGAATACTCTCTGAGTGAAGCCACATTACAATGAGTAGAATGAAAATCGCAATTGATGTAAATATCATCTATGCGGGTACTTATGTATGATAAGTAGGATATATGTAATAGAAAATCTGTTTTCAAATGTTCAAGCTTAGCTTGATTAAATGCTGAATGAATTTCCAACATTGACAAATACAACACTTCATGTGCTAGGTGAACGCAGAAGAGTTTTATATGTCCTCACGTATTTAACCGACTTGTAAGCTCCTCCTTAATCTTTGTGCTTCAGATGTAGGGGAGAACTTGTAGAGTAGGGCTGATGGTTGGACTTGATGATCCCAGGGGTCTCTTCCAACCTAAATGATTCTATGATTCTATGATTCTATGTATTGATGAAATATTTTGCCCAGTCTTTTCTTTTGGGGCAGAGGGCTTGAAGTGCAGATGGTATTTCTTCTTGTCACATCCAAAAATAAAAACAAACTATAAGAAACTATAGAATATTAGTCTTCTCCCTAAAACCAGCTCCCTAAAAACCTAGGTCCTCCTGTGATGGGGATGCTCTCGCCGGTGCACTTCTCCACCATGCCCTGGCAAACCCCTCCTCCAGCCTGCTAATGTACTTGTTCAAACCTTGAAGCCCTACTGCCTGCAGAGTTATTACAGGACTGATGGGCAACCACCCCATGAATTAGCATATTTGCTGCATTTCCTTAGGGAGGCTATCCAGCAACAATAAAAATGTGCTCTTTCATAACAGCTGCCCCATGTGCTTGGTAAAATTCAGGTGGGAGGGAGGAAGATTGCTTGGGCAGGGTGAGGGCAAAGACAAGCTTCCTACTGCAGCTGTCCAAGGAGCCTAGACTGAGTAAAGAAGTTGTGGTGGCTGGCAGTGAACACCTTCGAGGTGCAACAGCAGAATTACTGACATGGCTGCAGCATTTCTGGGAGGACAGGCTGCACATAGCTTACATACAACAAATCCCCCCCCCAAAAAAAAATAACCACCTGATACTCCAACGTACTCTAATTTTCCTTTCTTTTTTCTTTCTTTTCTTTTTTTTTTTTTTAAAGAGGCTATCTTCACCATCTCATTGATATTCTTGCCCTGCCCTATTCCTCTTTCCAAAGGACCAACCAAAATGTAGTAAGGGAACAGCCACAAACCTCCCAAAATGACAGATGCAATGCCTAGTGTCAGTCAGTGGTGTTACTTTGCATAGTGGTACTGTTCTGGCCTCTTGACAGCTTGATTTAAGGCCACCCTTCCTTGTTGTGTTGACATGACAACTGTGGGATATGTCGTAAATATCCCAGGAGTGGACAGGAATTGTGGGGCTGGATTGTACGGGTGGCATTGTACAGCATGTGGCTGAGCCCTCAGCCTGGCCTGGTGACCAAGCAGGGTTTGCTGTGGTTTTATTTGGAAAGGAAAGAAATAAGAAAGAAAGGGATGGGGAGTGGGGGGGTCAAGGGGGTGGTGGTGGTGGGATGAGGGGAATAAAAAAGGAGTAAACTATATTTTTGGTTGATATTGTAACTCTTCATTGTTATGGATCACTCACGGCTATCAATCAACCAGTGATTTTCTTAAACACTCACAGATATCTGTTCCCCCTCCCCAAGGCCAGGCTGCTGCAGAAGTGAAGCCAAGGCTTTCAGAGGCCTGAAGTGGAGGTTAGGCTTTTAAATCTGGGCAGACAGGATGGTGAGGAGGCGTGCTATCATAGGGAAGTCTTGTCGTAAAGCCCATCAAAGCCAGGGCTGGGTCTTCCTGAGCTCCATGCAGGGTTCTTGCTGGTTACCAGAGCCTTTAGAGCTACGTTTTGGGGTGCGTTGGACCACATAGCATCTCCCAGCAATCCCAGATCCCATTGATGTTATTGACCTGTTTCTGGCCTTTGTGACCATGGAACATTGGCAGAGAGGCTCCCACTATGGCCACTCCATCAACCACACAGGAACAGTTACATCTTGGCAGACCATGAACAGAAGATGGAATGAGGAGGTCCCAGAAGCACAGACACCAGTGCCTACCGCCACTCTACCCAGTTACATGGCATCTGAACAACTTCATGGTACCAGGAAACAAAGTTTATAAATAAAATGGCACAATTAGTATAAAGTACCATTTTCCAAAGAGATAGTATTTCAGTGATGAATTGTACCAGAGCCACAGAATTTCATGGTTTCCTGGACTTCTGACACCTCTCTGGTTACTTCCCTGGGGTAAAACAGAACAGTCCATGCTTGGGGGAATACCTTGGTCACCATCTTCAAAGCTATACACCCAGACTGAAGCAGTTTAAAGCCCTTTTCTCAAGCTAGCGTCCACACAGGGTGACATTCCCATTTTCTTATTTTCTCCTAGGTTTGGAGTTTATAAAGCAGCACACAGGCATATTGAGTTTTGTTTCAAATTGAAATGAGACATTATTGAAACAAAGGAAAAGTTTCCTCTCTTCTCCCTCCATTCTTTTCTGCTATTATGCACAGTAAGACAAATGATGGGGAAAAGCTCCTTCCCACTTTTTCCTTTTCTTTTTTTCCCTTTGTAATTTTGAAAAAAGACCCCAACTTGAAAGGAGGATGAGCCAGAGCAGCAAGGGAACAAAAAGAATCAGCAACTCCATTGCTGGGATTTTAAAATGTTTAAATGCACCAGGGTTACAAGGGAACAGTCTCTGTCATTTCCAAAGTTTTCCTGAGCTTGAGGAGCTGTGGAAAAGAAAAGAAGCAGAGGGGAAAAAAAGGAGGAAATAACACAATCCTAAATATGAAGCGTCAAATGCAAAAAGTGAATTTAAACCCAAACTTCTGCTTCACTTTTAGGACAATTAATTCAGCGGAAGCTGTGTGCTACCTTGATCTCTTCAGCTGCTTCCCTGGAGATGAGCTGATCCTGAAGCCCTCCCACAGGACACAGGTGCCTTATCTCTCAAGCCCCTCAGCCCAGTTATTCATGGTCTTGACCTGGAACAGAGCCTGACAACTGAGTTAACCTTGATTGAATGGAATCATGGTGGACATGACTGTACTGGGACCTTTACAAGGACTTTATTGCTTCCCTACCCTCTCTATCAATAACCCCAAAGAGCTTGAAGTCGTCAAAGCACCCAGGCACCTAAAATTTCTCCCCATAGCAATTCTCTTCCCTGTAGCACAGGGTAAGAGACCTGTTGGTACCACCTGAAGTCCCTCCCATCCTGCCCCACCTGCAACAGCAACCCAAGGCAGATGCTCCAGGGACAGCAGTCAGAAGAGGGTGATCCCATGAGGTTCCCTTCCCAAATATTCCTTCAGCTTTAGAAAGGACCTCTTAAGCCAGAAGCGGTTTGTAAATATTTAGTAACTGCCAGGGAATTTTTCCATAAAGCCTCCCCTTGCAGCGCTGACTTATTCCAACTTCTTCTAAAGTTTCTTCTGCTACTGCAGGCTGGTCCTCTTGAAGTGACCCTTGACACTGTGAGTGCCAGAGTTCCTGTCCTGTTTTAGCATGACCTACTCTTGATGTGGTGCATCACCTTAAGGATAGCTGCTGGTAGCATGGCTGCTGCCTGGAAATTTCAGTGTAGAAAGTTGTTTGTGTGGATGGGTGGGTTTAATACCTGCCACCTCACCCTCTTGGGTCATCTCATAAATCTTAGCTGAATATGTTTACTAAAGAACAAACTGTAAATGTGATGGGGAAGGTTATCTAATCCTACTACCAGTTAAAGCATTATCCTTTTGTGTAGGGTGGCATGGTGGAGCTTGGAAGTGCTGAAGGCAAGGGTCATGGGAAATCCCAGGAAGGACATTTAGTATTGGCCAGGGTGACCACCTTCATCCCACTGTGTGGTATGTGTGTGGCTTGGCAGTACTTACAAACAGAATCATAAATGCAACACTAGTCCTTCCTTTCCTTCTCAGATGCTAGGAGAAATGTCTTGATTAGTTTTTGTTTGCCTGTTTGCTTTGGCTTGTTTGTTTGTAGATGAGTGTTGTGTATTTGTAGGTGTGTGGGGGCTTTATTGACTGAACACTAAGTTGACGCATAAGTGGGGTTATAGGGAGGCATCGTGGAGGAGAAGCAAGCTGGCTGGATTGATAGATATGGCATTTACATTCTCTGTTCAATCTGCATCAGTGAGGAGGGTCATCACAATATTAGTTTTGACTGAGATGCACTTTGTGGAGCTCCAAGAAAGCCACAGGCACAGGGCTGGAAGAGGGAAACCTTTCAGCTGTTGTCCAAACCCCTAAAACCTGGCCAGAACCACCACTAGATTGACCTGACCATGTTTCTCTCATAGGCTGATGAGAGAAGGGGAAGGTGACAGGTGATGGGCTCATAGGGGAACCTCTGCTGCCAGGAGCGGCCATGGTGCTGCCCAAGACAATCCTTGACATTGCCATCACCGTCACTACTGCCATTGTCATCATCATTGCCATTGCTGTAGGAGTGCCAGGAAAGCTGGGGCAGCTTGGCAAGCACATTGCCTCCATTTGTGGGGATAAGTGCTGTGCTGGAAACTTTGTCTCTGCCTCACTGCCTGACTGTCCCTGCCGCTGCTGTAGCAGTGGGGGTTCCAAGCTGTGCTTCAAGAGTGTTTATTAAGTTTCAAGACCTGGAAGATAAATAAAAAGCACTATGTTTTTTTTAAGGTTTCATACTTACCAAACCAGTCTGGGGCTTTTTCCCTTCGAGGTTTGACTTGAGGTTTTTTAATCACTGGGCTCAGGGAAAGGAAGATGAAGCAAGATGGGGAAAAGATTACTTTGGTTGTCACCTCTGCCTTCTTCCTGGTGGTACAGACAGGAGCTGGGGCGTACACCCAGGGGAGATGCTCCCCAGCCTCATCTTTCCTTGGGCAAATGGCTCCTTTCTCTCTCTGCCCTCAATATGTAAAAACAAGATATTTATGCCCAGCTTGTGATTTGGCTACTTAAAATGAGACTGACAGCAGAAGGCTGGCTACCAAAGCAGTGCCCAACACCAAAAATCAAACCCACAAACAAAAATAACATCAAAAGGATGAAAGATAACAACCGAGCAAGTCAACATAAATTCAACCCACTGGCACCATCCCCCTCCTCTTTTACATCAACTCAGTGCTTTGAGCAACAAATACAAAATAAATACTCTCTGCATACAAGTATCTCTTACACAGGTGCGTGCATGGGCGAGCTTGGGGCTCGCAGCCTCCACACAAACGGGCAACATCTGCAGCTGCCCCCAGACAGACAGACAGACAGACAGATAGTCTGATGTGAATTATTTAACACAAAGTGCCGTGACCTCTATTAACAAAGGGACATGCTTCCAGACCTGCGAGCAGCACCATGGGAAGCAGCTGGATCCAAATCAATCTAATTGAAGACGGGCCTGAATTTATTATAGGAGCCGGTGTAAAGCATCCTGTTGAGGATGCTGTGGGGGAATAGATGCCAGTACAGTATACTCCTTTTAGCTCAGCTGGAAAGATCATGGCCATAAATTGTGCTTAAGCAAAAGCTCAGCACCTGAGCACATCCAAACGCATACACACGTGTGCCGAAAGGGGGGGAATTGCTTCATACAGGGACACCTTGGAAAAATAAAATTATCTTGAAATTTCCTGATTTATTTTTTTCTTGTTTCTTTCCCCTTCCCCTTCCTCTGCAATCAAAAGAAAGAACTGAAAGAAACGTGCACTTCAAGGCTTTAAATCTGAAACTTCCTAATCCCCTGAAGTCCACACTAGACTTCTTGCCTCCATGGAAACCCCAAAGCATTCATCCAAGTGATTGGCCTCCAATGAATTTTAGATAAGACAGAATGGAACGGAATTGATGTGATTTTAATGCAGAAGAAAGCGGTGGAAGGGAGGTCCACTTGGTTCATATTTGAATAAAGCAAACATGACAGACAAAAGGCTGACAGCTGTAAATGACATTGTCAGTACAAAAATTATCAGCCAGTTTACAATCTGTTTGCTTATGTTGAACAAACAGAATGTGTGTGGCATCCCTTGGCTTCATGAATGGCAGAAATACTTGCAGGCTCCAGAGAGAGGCAGATATCTGTTCCTTCCCAGCCCTCCCACTATAAGATATCCATTTGACAGCTGCACTGAAAAGGAAAATTGTCTTCTCTCTTTCCCCCCCTCCTTCTCCTCCTGTTTTTTTTTTCTTTTTTTCTTTAATTTTTTTTTAGTCCTTTTTTATTTTTATCCCTTTATCCCTTCTCTCTTTTTTTTTTTTTT